>CM043023.1:52767333-52859114 GCA_023690525.1 Holotrichia oblita | reverse complement strand
CGCAAGGCACGGATTGTTTAGGGTTCGAATCCGAGCAATGAAATTTATTTTTTATTTTTTTAAAATCTTGATTAAGTTTTGTTGTTTATTTTGACAAATGATTCGTCGTTAGTAACAATTAAAAATCGAATAATATAATAGCACGTGATCATTTTTGTTATTGTAAAAATTATTCATTATTTACCTTAATACTCAAAAAATCGATTATATAGTCTTCAAAATCTCTGATTTTTTTGTGTTATTGAATTTGTAGCATTATTGTTGAAGATAAAAAATAAAACTAATCTGCCGGGATTCGAACCCTAAACAATCCGTGCATTTGCGTCATTAAGCCGTCGCGTGAACCATTACGCCACGGTCGCTTGCACTAACTCACGTGTTAAAAGCCTTATTAAGAATTCACGTACAATAGATTTAAAAATAATAATTTTTTGGCTTTATTAAAATGAGTTTCTTTGTACTATGATTGTAGAGATGTTCATTGTTAACCCAGTTATAATATGCGGCACTTAAATTTGAATGAAATAGTATTAGGGAGATAATATTCACCGAAAACCGATTTTATATGTATTCTCCCTATGTCCCACTTGGCCATGGAAACCCTGTATATATTTTTTTAATTATAATGCTCTATATTTATTATAATTTTTATTTCCACATTTTAAGGTTGCATTTTATATTTTTATACCTATTTTTAAATGTAAATATGTTTGAAATATTATTAATTTAACTCGTGCCTATGCATTTATAATCGTTAATCACGCAAACTCTCCAATTCTATACCTAGGTATACATAATAGTGTATGTATATAGCACTAAATATAAGCAATAATATAGACAAATTAGAAAAGAGTGCAACTTATTTACATCTTATATACCAGTGGTAAAGCAAATCTATGTACTTATATCTTTAGATGTGTATATTATGTGTTCTCTATATGATTATTAATTTACTCTAAGTAATATTTCTGACATAATATCTAATGTATGATTAAGTGTATTTTTGCATTGTTTTGTTTTTGTATTTCGAGATTTTTTTTTCAAATAAATTATATCAAAACTTAAAATCTCGTCTCGTTTTATTTATTTTTTTTAAGTCTAATTTTACAAAATAACCTTTAAAATGGCGAGGAACTGCCATCTATCGACCTAAACATTATCTAAAGCGATTGCAGCGTTATCGATTCGACCGTAAAAATACTAAATTATGAAGAGGAAGTTGCACATTCATATTAAGAGATGTCGCCACAGATCTTAGAAGTCGTAAAAAAATAATTGGTAAGCTGAAGTTGGTATAAAAGAACTCTTTATGTTCAGCCCTCTTCCTCCACCCTCTAAATTCTGAAATCTTTTTTCCCGGTTGTTCCTCTACAGGGCGTTCCAGAATTTTGCAAAATAACAATTAAGAAATTACTCCAACGTTTCAGGCTTCTCCTCCCTCTCTTCTCCGCGATTCTTCCTCTGTTAATTATATTTTTGATGTGTTTTTTCTCTATTGTTTTGAAATTTTAGCTTTCTAGCGCGTATAGAAAATTTCAAAATTAAAATTCTGCCAACCTCTTGCTTCCTCCAAACAAGAAACAGTTTTTGGACGGTTGTTTTTAATTTATATTATATCGTTCTAAAATTTTAGCTAAATTCGTAATTGAGTAAAACTACATTTTGCCAACCCCTCCTTCCCCTCCCCCCTCGCCAAATAATATTAAGAAATTGCCCCAAAGTTTTAGCCAAGATTGTTCAAAATTTCAGCTTTCTAGCAGGAGTAATTTCTGAAAAAATTGAAATTTCGCTAACCTCATGTCACCTTCAAAAAACAAACGATTTTTTTATGGTTATTCCATGTTTCGTGAAGTAATTAGGACAAACTAGCTCTCTCCACCCTCTCGGCATGGTGGTCTGCATTATAAGCTAGAAAGGTAACATTTTGGAACAATATACAACATTCTCGATTTTTAAAAAAGGGAAACGAGGGTGGCCAGCAAAAAATTTGTTCATCCCCTCGCTCTTCCCCTCCCCCTTCTCTCGTTTGTAATTTGAAAATAAATTAATATTTTAATAACCTGGAACAACTTTCAACACTTCGAATTTCAGAATAACTAGAACGACCTGGATCAGTTTTTAAAATTGTGATGGAGGATGGCGTGGTGGACAGAGGGGCAATTCGTTTTTCTCAATTACTTCATGAACTATATATCTGGCAAAAGGCTGAAAAAATTTAAAAATCTTCAGAACAACTGTAACAATCTGAAAATAATTAATTACATTTTTGATGGCGGTTCTTGGCTTATTCTCTATTGTTTCGAAATATTCCTCCCTCCCGAAATTCGATAAAGTTTTTCCAGGTCATTCTTCTAACATTGATCCAGAATTTTTCAAAGTAATGTTAAAAAAATTGTTCCAAAGTTTTAGTCAAAACTGTTTGCTAAGTTTGCTGTTTATTGCTTCAAAATTTCAGGCTTCGCCCCTTCTCCCATCCCCTAATTAATTACATTTACATTTTTGATGGTGCGTTCTTGGATTGTTCTCTGTTGTTTCAAAATGTCAGCTTTCTATCACGTTATTCTAGTTTATACAGTTTCTAAAAAAAATTGAAAAATTTAAATTTCGCCAGCCCTCTCTTCCCTCCAACGGTTGCCCCACGTTATTCTCAATTTATTTTATATTGGTCCAAAACATTAGGTACAGGTTCATGAAATAATTGAAAAAAAGTAGTCCCCTCTCTCCACCCCACGGTTAATTACTTACTATTAGAAATTTTAGCTTTCTGGCAGGTTTTGTTTCTAAAAAAAAAAAAATTTGAAATCTCCTGCGTCATCCATAAAGATTATTTTTAATGGTTGTTCCCTCTACCCCTCTCCACACTCTCGGCATGTTCGTCCGCATTATTTCAAAAAATACATGGTAAGACAGGTAAGATTTTGGAACAATAGACAACATCCTCGATCAAAAGTTCGGTTTTCAAAAAGGGAGAAGGAGGTGGAGAGGAAAAATCTGTTAGCCCTCACCCCCCGTTTGAAATTTGAAAATAAATTAATATTTTAATAACCTGGAACAAGTTTCAAAACTTCGGATTTCAGAATAACCAGAAGAACCTGGATCAATTTTTAAAATTGTGAATTCGGAGGGGGTGGGGGAAAAAGAGGATTTGGTTTTTTTCAATTAATTCATTAACTAATATATATTTTGATTGTTTGTTTAAATCACAAGTCTTGCCAATAATACATCTTGCTGAATATCACGCTGACCAACATCGTATTTCAATCTTCAGTTTCAGTTTAATTGTACTGGTTCAAGAAAGGGACTGAAAAACGAGGATTATGGTTCAAATTCTACTTTAGAGCTCAGTTGAACTTTTACTTAAACTCAGACTGAAAAACCGGGCATAATAAGTGGAACCTGACAATCAGCTGATTATAAATTTGCCCATCGTGACGAAATAAAAAAGAAAAAAAATGTTTACATGCTTGTTCTACAGTGTCGCCAACTTTAAATACCTTAAAATGGGGTTACGGACATGTTCTTTCTATTCATTCAAAATCTTTCACCGGACAATCTTAACCGGTCTGAAGAACGCCACATTCAATGGCTGCAATCAGTGAGTAGCGTTGGGGGGGGCAAAGCAATAAAGGAACTGTCACTTTTCATAGCAAAAACGACAGGCATATCTTAATTTCTAATATAAATTTTACACCCCCAGAGATTATGCAGACTAATCGAAATGTCGGGATCTGTATGAGCAACTGACAGCAATCATGTACTTCCAATTATCGCCACGAGATGTCGAAACTTGTATGACTTTCGTGACTTCAAATTTTGACAGTTCAATCATAAACGTCATTTCGCGGGTAGGTGGTATAAGGAAATGAAAATCACCGCTTATGGGGGGCCAACTCGAAGATGAAATCAAAATTGATAACGATCTTATTGTATTTTTCGCTGGTTCATTGCCAATTAACTCCAGTCAACGACACGATCATCCGAACGGGATTAATGGAAAAGGAAGATTTAAAACGTAACGGAGTACCTACGACCAGCAAGAAAATTCTGGTATCTAAAGGCAAATATGTATATTTAGTAATGGGAGAATTAGATCACGTAACAGTTGGTTATCCAGCTGTGTTAATCAACGAGGATACATTAGCATCGTTTGTAGTGGAGGAATTATCAAACGCTGTGATCTGCGATAGTGAAATGTGTACTTTACCTGAAGAAGTTAACACTAACGGGAACTATACGTTTTGGACGTTAAAATTAGGCATCAATAAGAGACGTATAGACTTCTTTCATGGCAATATTACTACAGCTAGATGCTCTTTAAATCGAAATTTGCATCCGACTACATTCACTATTCTCGATAAATTATCACAAAAATATAAATGCAATGAAAACTGTAAAGAACACGACGTGATTATCTGCGATGATAAAGTAGCTGGCGTTTTAGAAGGTGTAAATAATAGTAATGACACCTTCGTCTTCCACGGGATTAAGGATATATTAGATGTTGGAGGTTACACCATTAAAAATTCGAGAATCGGAGCTGTGTCGTCCAAAAAACGGAGGAAGCCTCTCGTTATGAAAATCCGAGTTAGTCATAAAGGACAAAATTATTTTAATCCTGTAGCTTTTATTAATCCAAACACCGCTGTGAGTTATCATATGAACATTACGGATTCAGCTGAGATCTGCGGTAATCTCGTCTGCACGAAAGTGGATCGTGCCCAAACACATGGGCAGTATACGTTTTGGATGGATAACGATACGCGTAGCGATGTTCCTGAATTTTTTAGAGGGAATATTACAACGGCGGCTTGCAGTTTGAATAGGGATTCTCGTAGGAATATCTTCAAATTAGCCAGGTTAATTTTATTGTTGTCAAATTGGTGGACATCGTATTCTCGGGCTATCCTACGAATTTAAAATAGAAACAGATCTAATTTTCAGGTACGATCTTCCAGAATATACATGCAGCGCGAACTGCGGTAGCGACGATATTGTCGTATGCGACGATAGAATCGCCGGCATCCTGCAGAAAACGCACAAATGCTTCTTTCAGTTTCACAACATCAAGAACATCCTAGGTTATATTAACGCGGAATTCGACGATAGTGATAACGACGTTGAGGATATCGAAGATTTGATCGTCGATTTGAAAATCAACGATAGTAAAGAGATGAAAATTGCCGGTGTCTTCATCCAAGCGGATACTGTAGTGACGCTTAAGGTGGATATCACTACGCCCAATACAACTCTAATTTGTCCACACGAACAGGAGTGCTTCCAACCCGATTTCGTCTTCTCTAAAGGTTAGCACTTTTAAGCATCTAATCTTCATCTCATTCTATCTTAGTTTATTAAAGGTGATTATACATTTTGGATATTTCACTCGACACTAACGGAGATCCCCAAACCTAAATTTTTCACTGGCGATATCATGCAAGCAGCTTGTAAGGTGAATCATAAGCAGAAATCGACGAAATGCAAGCAAACTAAGCCCGAGAAACGAGAGTACACCTGCTCTCTGAATTGTAGAGATGGGGATATCGTGGTTTGCGGAGGCAAAACTGCTGGGATTATCACCAAGACCAAATCTAACGATATCTTTTCCTTTCACGATATTGACAACATCTTAAGTGCTGGAGGTTATCGTGCTGATAGGAAGTTAGGTGCTGTTAAACGTGATAACGATCAACATCCAACTACACATAACCATCTTCAATCTGATCAAGAAACGACGAAACACATCAAAGGGACTATTGCTGTTTTTCCTGAAGATCACGAATACGAGGAAGTGACTGAAGGTGGTAAAGATCAAGATGTTTCTTCTACATTCGTTATAACTACAGATAAAGATATAGAGCTGAAGAAAACTGAGTTTAATAAAATAATTACAAGTCATTCTCCAGACGTTGAAGAGACCAGTCATACTGAGACACAAAGCACAGATCAAAATCAAGTGACCACACCGGAAGAACAGCTTCAACATGGTAATATTTTCGCTTTATTAAAATGTCATCTACAGGCTAGTCTGTGGGAAATTCGATCGGTCTATTATGGAAGATTATCCTGGCAAACGTTTGGCCTCAAATGCAGTTTAATCGTGATAATAAACTGGACGGTAAGGTGTTTATATCTTTGGGAACACTACTGATTTCGTTGTTTCATGGTATGGTCTAACTCGTTGTTTCAATCAATCCTTCTTGCAATGTTTTTTATCTGGAAGAATCACCTCTCCTTTGATTCTTCTGTTCCCCTACTACATAAGGTCTGGTAGTGTGGCTTCCATTTCAGTCTATTTTTACGTTACTCTTGTCCATTTTTTCCAATCAAAAGAAGGAAACCAGGTTTCTTTCCTCTGGTATTTTATGGTAGAAAAATGCTTGACATGATTCAATCAGTAGCCTTGAATTTGGAACCGTCTTGGCTTGGGCAAAACCATTAAGGGTCATATTTATAGTTCATGCTTGAAGCTGTGCCGATGCTTGGACACGCCATTTTGACATAAATGTCGTTAGAAATTTGTCAAAATCGCGTGCTCAAGTATCGGCACAACCTCAAGCATGAACTATAAATATGACCCTTAATGGTCTCGTCGAAGCCTGTATGTACCAAATTCTCATACTTGTAGATATAATTGAGGGGTGTCAGTTTCATTTGCATGTTCAAGATGGCGCTGAGACGTTTCTTCAAGACGTTGTGATTTATGGCAGGGTGGGTGTGGGAACATTTTTAAGATTTTCTGGAGGGGAGGAGCAGTTCCGACGTTTCTTCAAGACGTTGGGGGGTGCCGAGGTTTCTTCGAGACGTTAGTGGTTCAGCACGTCAAACGTTGGAGAGTGTCGAGGTTTTTGTTTATTTAGTAGTTGGACAAAGCGCTATGACCGTTATGAACTGCTTGATCTGCACGCAACTCATTAAAAATGCACCTTTCGCGAAATAGTATGCACCCTACGTACCTTGAAAAGACCTCGGCACCATTAACGTCTTGAAGAAACCTCGGCATCCCTTTCCCCTCCACCAACGTCTTCAAAATGTTCTCGTACTCACCCTACGATCAATCACAACGTTTTGAAGAAACGTCTCGGCGCCGTCTTGAATATGTAAATTAATCTGAAACCCCTCAATTATATTTACTCGTAGTACCTGCCGCCCGTTGTACCTTTTCTGGAACTATCCATAGCATTGACATGTATAACGTGCCTTTTTGGACCTATTTCTTTCTTCAGTATAAGTATCACCAATAGTACTATCCTCGTTATAGTACCCTCTAAAAACGAGCAAGTGTATTAAAAGTCAACCGTACGGGGGGGATGGGAGGGGAAGGGGAGAGTACATTTAATTAATTAAGGTTAATTAATGATACCTATTGTCCTAATATTTTGTGTGGCCTCCTTTAGCTTCAATAACAGGCTAAAGTCGTCGTGGTACGCTCTCTATTAAAGTTGAAATTGTTTCTGCAGGGATTTCATTCCAGGCAATGACCATATTATTAAAATAGGAGTTAGCGTTGGTTACTCCTTCACTGGAAATTTTTTTATCTAAGTAGACCCATAAATGTTTAGGTCAGAGCGTTGGATTGGCCATTCAAGGACTTCAATATTATTTTCTAGGAAATAATTAGCAACTCTCGTCCTCTAAATTCATTTTTTCGATCGAAGAACCCAGATTTTCTTTCACTATTTGTTCTGTGATCCTGCCCTCTACCCTAACCAGATTACCCACACCGTTTTTACCGAAACAGCCCCATACCAAAACATTCCCACATCCATGTTTAATGGTACTCTACACCATCTTTGATTGGAAAGCTTCACTTGGTCGTCTCCAGACTCTACCTCGCCGTTTCGATTCAAAGAGTTCAAACTTACTCTCGTCAGACCATACTACGTTATTCCAAAAGGCTAATGGTTTATTGACTACATTTTGGCGAAGGCTAACCGTTTCTTCTTGTTGCGGTCACCAATGAACGGTTTTTTCTTCTTATGTAGCTTTGAAATTGTTTTTTTCCGTCCTCGACTCGGAATATTTTCAACACTATTTGTCTCTGCAAATTTTTTACACAAATACACAACCGCGTTTCTTGAAACTTTATATTTCTTCGCTATTTTACCATAACTATCACCTAATCTACGATCTATACCGCCATCTTCCTATCATTGGCACTAAGCCTTTCCGTTTTTTAAATTTAATCCATTAAATATGATCTGAATTTTTCACATGCCCACACGATGACGCCAATATCCGTTTTAGCAGTCCTATTGTAGAATCATCCCATATAGTCCCTTCTAGCATGTATCCAGATAGATTATAACATCAATACTAGATTTTTACATAGTTTGAACTTCAACGCATCGAATGCTTCTTGATTTTTAGGCCTCCACGTTCATGGTAAGCAAGGTTGGTCAAGAATCTTGCTATTATGCCACAACCTTAAGAATTACCACACCAGGTGGATGTTTTGAAGCATTTATTCTGGTTCAAAGTGAGTTTTGCCTTTTTAAAAACCTTCAGTACTTGTTCTAAATTCTCTGGTCCTTTTTCAATGCTAGTACTTGCCAGTAATAGGTCCATCCATATAAGCTAGCACTAACTTATTAATCATCGTTTTGGAAAACATCTGGTTCATTAACTAAGTCAAAAAATAAGCTGGTAAATCGATGATGAATGTCCATATGAGTAAGTCTAGCATGTTCTAAACATAAGTCCTCAACAATATTTCTCTTAGGCTTAATCTTTCAGAATATCCCAATCTGTATATTTGTAATCTTACTTTTACACCAATTGCTCTCCTGGTAATCTGTTTGCTATAAATTTCTATTCAATTGTTATTTTTTACTTTGGAGATTGTGAATGTTATGTCGACAATATTTTGAACCATGATCAATCCAAAATTCATAATTCTTAATTTTTAATTTCTGAGAGGTAATCTTGAATGTGGTTGTGTTCATGATTCAATTCCTTGCTCTTTTGTGTCTTCAATATTCAAATTGAAATCAGAGTGATATTTTGCTTTGTATCTTGCCATGTTCAAGTTGGATAAATTTCTATAGATTCAATTTTTGCAGCCATTCTTTGACTTGAGTCGAGCGACTGCACTTTGGCAAATATTTATCTGTCTGCAATCTGGTGAGCTATTCAGCAAGGGAATGGACTGGAATTTCCTCCACACTCCCATTTCTGTCGACAATGCATTTATTCAGTGCGCAGTGACTGGCTAAGATCCCTCAGCCTTGTTCTGCTCATAAAGACTACCTTGCGAAATCTTTCCTCATTTGGATAAATTCTAAGACTTTTGCGAGTGCATTCCAGTGGTAGAATGTCCAGCAGTGAGTTCAGATCTGACAAAAGCTTTGATGCTGCCATAAGAACTGCCACACTTCGGTTCTGGATCTATGAATCGTCGTTCGCTGGCACCTCTTGCTAACTTATCAGTTATTTCGTTGCGTGGCTTGGCACCCATCTCATCGTAATGCAGTGATTCAAGTACCTGCTCGGAATCAAACCTGACAGCCTGCCACCTCTAAGGATAGCTTACCTGTTAAGGCAGGCATTACTTAATCAGTATTGCTAAGTCTCATCAATTCTTTTAATATCCTCTTTGTTTGTAAAATAATCTTGGGTTGGCGATACCACCGAGTGGTTTGCTGCCAATAAGTTGAAAATGAATAAAGGCAAGGCTGATTCAATTTTTTCCACAATCGATCGATGGAGTTTCCTGGTGGTTAGCATGTACTCATGAGGACATGAAAATGAGGAATTATCACATTAAATTTTCTTTTTTTATTAGTATCTGCAAAACCTCAAGCGAAAGAAGAAGAATCGGATGAAGCACCGCCAAAATCAAAACTACAAGAACCAACTACAGTCCAATCTACCGAGAGAATTAAGCATAAACATAAACAACCTCCAAAAGAACAAAATAAGAAACATCCAAGTTGGAAACTTAAACATCTGGGAAGAAGAAAATGGAAAACACACCAAGGAAGATCGCACCGAATAGAGTCTTCAGAAGTAACAAACGATACGCAATTAGAAGAAGAGGCAGTCGAATCTGACGTAGAACCGATAGATTATAACGACGCAATCGGAATAGTGAGAATATTACATCATGATGGTACAACCTGCACGTATCCAGCCATTTTGATTAAGCCTAATCTTGCTGTTTCACTTCAGATTGATGATGATGATATTGACGGAGCTAACATATGCTTTGATGAAACTTGTACGATTCCGATAAGATTGCACGATGTTAAGCAATATCATTTTTGGCAATTGAAACATAAAAACCGTGTCGTACCCGAATTCTTCAACGGTAGTATCGACTCGGCGAATTGCACCAGATATGGTGAAGAGGATTACGTAGAATTCGTACCGGTAGCGGATGACATATATGCTTGCGAACCGATCTGCAACGTATCGGATATAATCATCTGCGATGATAAACTAGCCGGTGTAATTACTTCGGTGAAAACGTCAAATGTAGGATATTTAAGTAGGATCACCGATATCTTAGAATTGGCGAATGAGATATCTGAAGATGTGCACTCTCCTTCTTCTTCTACTTCTGATCCTATAGTTGTACCGTCTGGTGTTAATGTTGATAGAGCTGACGTTCAACCGGAAGAAACAACTACGATTAGGATGGACGGAGTCATCCTCATTAAACGAAATTCCACCGGTACTGTAATAGTTCCTTGTATTGCTGCTAGTTTGTCTAGCGTTTTCATTTACATTGTAAGTCTTATAATATAAAGATGATTTTAAAACAAGCAATGTTTTATCTCTTGTCTTTAAAATTAAAATGTTCTTTTTAGAACAGAAAGTCTCCAATAAAGTTATTTCGAATAAAGGGAATGTATAATAATTTAATTCTAAGGCACACGAGCTCGTGCTTAACGCTCTGGCATATTTTGAGAGGGAAAAAGAACAAATGAGGGCCCTTTATTATCTTTAACTGCTGTTTACTAGGTAGACATCCTAATACACTCATAATGATGTTTATTTTTTTTTTTTTTTTTTTTTTTTTAATTTGTGGTGGGTGCTTAGTTGCAGTGACTCCGTAAGCTGTATTACTTGTCTGGCTATCACTGCAACTCTTGCGGTGTAGTTTAGTGTGTGTAAGTTGTGTTTAAATGGCTTTGTGAAGCATCAATCGATGATGCCGCGCTTTAATACTTTGCTCCCAACAGCGAATGGCAAGTGATCCGGGATTAAACTCTCTGAAAAAATGTCACCGTCCCTCCAGAGAATTGAACCCCGGCACCTATCGTCCTAACAATAGTCAGCCGCAAAATGCGGCCATCGTTTATAAAGTGCGTATTGTTGAAGAAAGTAAGCGAAGCACTTGGTGTAACTCGAGAGACTGTTATCAAACAGAGAAAATTGCAAAACCACCTTGCTTCATCTCGTTGTGAATAGAGACGATGTATTAAATCAAAAACAATGGATCTGCTCTCTTTAAATATTAAATCAACATAACCTCAAAAAATACCGGTAAATTGTTTTCTAAGCGGCTAATTACTGTACCTGTAGAAGTTATTTTTTAACAATAATTGGCTCTAGATACCAATTACTGTATTTTCACATAATTTTATAGCTTCAAGGGATTCCTGTTTGTGCGTCTTTGCTTTATTTAAATAAAAGTGTGCAAAAACGTCAGTATATCCTATTCAAAAGACAAGCCAATAATTGTGTTACTTCTGAAGAAGATCACGACAAGATGATCGAAACGTCAAGTACCACAACCTTTCTACACGGCAGAGAACCCGAGAATCGAAGAGCAGCCATCAACAGCGGCCGTGAAAGCCGGAAGACTACATTAACACACCTCTACGGGCAGGAAACGTTTACGCTTACTTAAGTCAAAATTGCTGAGCCAACTGGCACTTCTCAGCAGTTGCAGAGACCAGAAGACGATACCACCATTCCTGAAAATCAAACACCACATCGAGACTCCTAGCGCCAGAAGAATACTTCAAAGAGCAAGCGATGTCTTACTTAGGGAGAGGATACACTACGCCCGAACCCAACTTAATACGGTGGGGAGTAGTTTATACGAACTACACTTGCACCTGAGCAACACGCTGAACAACAACATCACTTCACTTCTGAAGATCACGACAAGATGATCGAAACGTCAAGTACCACAACCTTTCTACATGACAGAGAACCCGAGAATCGAAGAGCAGCCATCAACAGCGGCCGTGAAAGCCTGAAGACTACATTAGTGCCATATATTATTACTTCTAGTCCCTCGAAAGAGATAAAGGATAGCAAAGAAGCGGAAAAGCAAACGAAATTAGAAGGAAAACAAAAAAGAAGCAGTGAAAGGGCAGAGAAAAAAATTTGAAAAGAACAGGAAATTGCCGATAAAAAAAATTATAGAAAAAAGAAATCAACAAGAAATAAGACTCCATTTTCCGCTGCCAATTTTCAATCCTCAATCGAGCACATCATGGGCAATAACATCTAAAGACGTATTTCCGATTCCCAAGGCATTGCCTAAAACCAACAAAATAATCAGAAAGAGGGGGCCGTACAGCAATTTTAACTATAGTAGTCCATATAAAAATGAGTTGTGAGAAGAAAAAAAAAAATTAAGCAACACCGAAAGTGTTCAGCCAAATATAATAAAACTGGTAAAACTACCAAAAAATCTAAAACTAAAATTAAGAGAAGTCTAAGAGAGTTCTCTCGTTTTTATGTTATCTACTGTTCTGACAGTACAGTGCATTCGCCTAATTGTGACATAAAGGTAAATGTGACACAGCTCTCTCATTTTGAAAATACCTCCAATATATTAATAAACAACACTAGCGACGCTCCGTGGCCTTCAGTCGAATCACTGGAAAAAATGTGGCTGCGTTTTGTCGAAGCGAACGGTAAGTAAAAATCAGCTTTTATTTTCGCACAAATTATCAAATCTGCATGACGACACGTGAAATTCCATTATTCGAAAGTAGGTGATCGGATTTTTACCGGTACTCGTCCAATTCTTAATCGATAGTCACTGCTTCAGTGTGTCAACTTCATAGATAATATATACATTTCATTCTCTATAGATTGGACACTTCTAATAAAATTTTGTTGGCGTGTTTCTGCGCCATCTAGTGAAATGTGTTAAATTTAAAACAGACCATACTGGGTCACGAAAAGCTTGTTTATTATTGAAAATTGAATTTCTAACTTTTAAACTAAAAAACAAAGCGCTTTTATATAGTTTCTGAATATTGTCCTATATTTTTATTAAAAATATTTTTACAAAAATGTTATCTTCGTGGAACACGACGAAATAAAATTTCATTCCCTAACGCTTCTCGTGAAGTTTCAATTTGGATGATACATATATGTCACGTATACCTGTAATATCGAAACAGAAGGTTAAGTAATTTATAAAAATGATCTCAAAAGATATTCAAGTTTTAGCAATCTCGGAAAGCCACTAAAGGGTACTATTAGAATGTAGGTCTAAACCATAACAGAATTTAATAACACATCTTGTATTTACCTATTAATTGGATGTTGTATACTGCACTCTCCTCGGCAAAGTATATTGTATCTGGTGTTATCGCCTTGAAGACATTAAACATTTCTTGTACTGCTTCAATTTGTATGGGATAATGCGATATGAAAATAAAGTGTCACTGGTTTATGTCAAAACTAGTATGTCAGCTCTTGTCAATTTAATAGAAACGATAGTTTCATCCTTAAGCGGTATTTAACACTACTATTTAAGGTTTAAACTAAACCACGTCCAACATAATCCTTCATACATACATACATAATCAAAGACCTCTTATACCCGAAGGTGTCGAGGTGTAAAGTTCTCTTAATTTAGTTCCACAGATTCAACAAATTCACGCCACTCTTTCCTGTTTCTGGCTAGGGCCTTCGCCTCGTTCCACGTTTTTCCTCTTTTTTTCAGAAGTTCATCCGTACTGCTGTTCCACGTTTTTCTGGGTCGTCCTCTCCGATTTTTCCCGATTTTCCTTACCTCCCATACCCGCTTCACCTGTCTACTTTCATTCATTCTGATCAAGTGTCCCCACCATTTCAGTTTCTTTTCTTCTACTTCAGTTCTGAATGATTTTGTTGTCAGCATCTGTCTAATGTCACTGGATTGTAGTCGTTTTGTTTGTCTTTCATCAAGTATCCAATTTTCTGCTCCATAGGTTAAGACTGCTTGCTACACCGTCATTTTTGTTCTTGTTGTTATCTCTTTTTTATTCAAAAAGTTTTTGTAGAGTGCATAATCCTTCAACTTATATTATATCTTCACCAAGAACATCACAAAAATTACCATATCCTACTAATACTGTTTTTAAAGACGCTTGCGACACAACATACAAAATCAGAATGACAATATAATGTCATAATGACACGCAATTTCGCGCTTTTCATATTTCAAATTTCAAAAAGCAAGGCCAGCGACACCTGGTGAAATGTGTGAGTACCAAAACTTTGACGACAGTACACGGGACCTTCTGCCGTATCTATAGTACGTTAGTATTATATTATCTATGGTCAACTTCACAAAACCTCAAACTACAAAGCAAATGAATTGCAAGGGGTGTCACAAATAGACTACTGTTTTTGCATTATGCGGCTAATTGTGAACATTCAATATTCTAATTGTGACACTAGTCTACTGATAATTAAATAGCTTGATAAACTTATTTCCATGTGATTTTTTTATTCAATTTCAGACATTCCACTCAATAGATAAGATGCCTGGAACTGAAAAAGACAAAAAGCGTAAGCCGCGAATAAAGTCCTATGGCAGGGCTGATATGGCAGCGGCTAAATCGTTAATCGAAAATGGCTGGACTGTAAAACGTGCGGCTGCGACCTATAAAATTCCTCAGACCACTTTAATTCTCCACCTTAAAGGATGGAAAAATCGAAATCAAACAGAAAACAAAAATGTAGGGAGACCAGTGGAAATGAAAGAAGTGGATGAAAAACACCTTGCAGAATGTCTGCAAACGATGAATAAATGGGGCTTCGGCCTATGGCGCAAGGAGGTCTTGAGCTTGGTCGAAACGTGTTTAATAGAAAACAAAATAAAAACCCGTTTTGTGAACAACAGACCTGGTAAAGATTGGTTTATTGGGTTCTGTAAACGGTGGAACAAGTCCAGACATAATTTATGGTTTCTTTGATCTACTAGAAGAAACTATACAAAATTTGTCGTTGTTCAAGTTCTGCATGTGAGGATGCGGGAGTGGAGGTTCATAACGCTTTAAATTCTGACAATGAGAACGAATCAGGACCAGAGATATCAAGACCAAGCACCAGCCGTTTTTCTGAAAACTCCGCAACGGCCTCAACAGTCTCTCTAGAGTCACTCTTGTTGAAAAAAATTGAAAAACGTCTAATGAACAGTCAGAAACGGACAAAGGTTAACCAAAAACACGCTGAGATTTTGACCAGAGAGCAATACCTCGAAACCCTAGAAGCTGAAAGTGTTGCCAAGAAAAAAAAGATTCAGGTTGTCTCTAATGAGTCGGAACATGAAACTTCGGAAGATGAAAATTTTTCATTGCATAACAGCAATTCTTCAGTTGGATCTTTTATAGAAGAACACGATTTAGAGGAAGATTTCCCCACAAATCTCTCGGTAGGATCGTGGGTGTTGATAGACTATTCTACAAAAAAGGTCAAACGACACTATGTTGGAAAGATTTTAGCAGAATCCAAAGAAAATGATGAAACAATTGAAGTGAAATTTTTACGTAGAAAAGGAAGAGTTTTTGTTTGGCCAAACATGGAAGACATAGCAACCGTTAAAAAGGAAGATGTCATTAGGGTTTTACCAAGTCCAAAACAAAATCGAAGAGATCGTTACGATTTTGATGGCATTTCATTCGATGCCAGTGTTTGGTAGAATTTAATTGCCTTTGTTCACTGTACTTTTGATATTTTTATATAAATATATTATATATTTCAACATACTGAAAATGTTCATTCCCTAAATGTCACAATAATCCTCTACGAATATGTCGCAATTAAAATATCACAGCCAAGGATGAGGCAAATGCACTTTAAGAGGAGTGTCACAATTAGAACTCGTTTGTGTCACATTTGCACGATTTATCGGATAAATGTGGCACTTGACACTATTTAAAAAAATATATTTTTGTACTTGTACACTTGCAGTGAAGCATCCTTTAGAATAAACCTTAGACTATGACGTAGTAACAATAATATGTTAAAATTCCAGGAGGGGTTGGGATATAAAAAAAAATTAAGTTGAAATTAAGAAATCGTGTCACAATTAGGCGAATGCACTGTAATCTACTGTAATAACAAAGTCCACGGTCGTCCTAATGAACAAGAACAGGCGCTTTGACAACCCACCTGAACTAGGTATGCCAACTGCACATAGTATATTATGTGAATATAGTCCAAAGGTACCAACTTTTGTCTCAATAAAATCCTGACACAATCAATTTTCTCCACCTGTCAACGATTGTCGGTGAAGCGACATCTAGACAAGTCAATTACAACCATTTCATTTGACAAACGTCAAATGTTGCATCAAAATTTTCTTGACTCTTCAATAGCGAGTATTCGTACGAATAAGCGTTTCAATTGAAAAATGTTTTTGCACTTTTCATATTTTCCGGTCACAGTTGAGAACCGCTCTAAACCAAATTCTACCACAATCCTCAGAGGGCAGCTATTCTTCACATTATCCCTCATTAATATGCGTTTCAACTATTATTTAAATATTTTATTTGTTTCTAAGTAGTCGTTGGCATGTCAGGTCGGTGAAACGTCAACGCTACTACTAACGTTATAATTTTTTCGAATTAGTCGCATTTATTATGTTACGTAGTCAAAATTTATCGACATGAAACTAGTACCGGTAATACTAGTATCACTCGTTCTCGTAGCGTGCCTTCAAGTCTCATCTTGTGCCAACTCAAGTCTTATTCCTTCGCCGAATCGCAAGCTACCATTTCCCACCAGATCAGACGCAGGTATAGAAATCTATTACATCAAAGGTATTCTGAACGGACAGAAAGTCATGTATCCGGCCGTCCTGATCAGGAAACACATGCTCGTAGCGGCCACGGGAGATCCTCTCGAATCACCGATGATCTGTCTCGGCGATGATTGCACACCACCGAAACAGTTCGTATTACAAAGAAGACATTACGCGTTCTGGGTTAAAAATACCAGTAATAATAACACGATCGTTCCGGAAATATTCACAGGGAGTATTACTAGTGCTAACTGTACCTTAAACGACCGTAATGTGATCACTACATTTAGACACATCGCTAAAAGTAAAAACGTGTACACGTGTATTGGCCAATGTGCGGCCCATGATGTGGTGGTGTGCTATAATAAAGTAGCCGGCTTCTTGGAGAAAACCAACAAGCCTAGCGCCTTCATTTTCCGCGATATCACCAATATCCTCCAGGATTATTCTACAATTCGCAACGTAGGTTACCACACCGCGCATGTGAAATTGTTCACTGTTAAATTTTGCGGAAGCGATAAGAATAAAGAAGAACAGACAGCCTTCGCGGCGGTAGCCATCGACGCCAATACTTTAGTGTCGTACAGATGGATCGATATCAGTGGGAATAAGGTGAAGGTGTGCGGTCGCACCGTGTGCTTCACACCTTCTGGAATCCTAAGACGTAGCCCGTATATTTTTTGGAAGACGGATAAGGAGGTGTCGGAGAATACGATCCGGTTTTTCCGAGGGGATATCACGAAAGCTAGATGCAGCTTGAACGGCATCACTCACAATGTCACCTTCAAGTCTTTCTCGGCGACGAAACGCGAGTTCACATGTCACACTAGATGCAGACAGTCCGATTTCGTACTGTGCAATGGAAAGATAGCCGGATTCTTGACGGAGACGTTGATCAAGAATGTCTTCAAGGTGGATACGATGGCGCGTGTTATGAAATTCGCAGGCCATTTTACGAAAATTAAAGGAATGAATAGGCCTCGCAGACCGAAATTGGGACGCCAGAAGAGGAGATTGAAACCTAACGATGCGCCAATAACTACTAGAAAGGTGCACGTTCCAGTAACGCAAGCCGGAAATAAAAGTTATGATCAGCCGAATGCTGCTTTTGCTCCTGGTGGTGGTGGTGGTGGTGATGCTGCTGCTGCTCCTGGTGGTAAAGGAGCTCCAGGTGATTTTTTTATTATTTTTTTTTTGTGTGGTGGGTGGGTGCTTGCAGTTCGTAAGTGACTCCGTAAGCTGTATCGCTTGTCTGAGCATCTATCACTGCGGTGTTAGTTTGTTGCTCCCAAAAAATGGCAAGTCATCCGTCCCTCCAGAGAAATTGAACCCCGGCGCCTATCGTCCTCTCACAACGATAGTCAGCCGCCTAACCACTGCGGCCATCGACCCGTTAATTAATTTAATTCTTATTTTACGCAAAATTTACCAACTTAAGGTCTATCATAAATATATAAATCGAAATCTACTGAAAATTTTGCATATTTCTCATCGGACAACTTTCTTGTATTTTGTCAAATAAGAGAGGGGAGGTTTTATATTGAAGAAACGCTTATAACTCCGGTTCCGTTCAACCGAATTTTACAAACTCAGTCTCGTTGAAAACAGCATTACTTCTCCAATCTAATGCTTACAAATTGGAACTAATCTAATAAGTGACTTGCAAGCTAGAGGGCGCTGTTTAATTTTTTCGGGAATTATGTTTTTTCTCGAAAATATTAAATGAAAACATATATTTTTGACAAAAAACTAAAAAAATCGGTTAAATTACCAACAAATCAGCGAAAACCAGGTATCGCTATCTTTTACCAATCCGAAGATATCTTCAGAAACGTGTCGATGGAAAACTTTCTCCTATAAGAGTGATTCCAAGGACTGTGGGCTCGTAATAACAATAAACATCGGTATCACCACACACCACAACTTTGATTAATTATTCGGGACACGTGTTTCGAAAACGCATGGGTTTTCATCATCAACCGAATACCGAATAAATTTAAATCATTCTGCTTTCCGTGAACGGAATTTAGCGAATTTGATAGAAAGGATTTTCACGAATTAGATTGGTTCCAATTTGTAAGCCTTAGATTGGAGGAGTAATGCTGTTTGCAACGAGACTGAGTTTGCAAAATTCGCTTGAACAGAACCGAAGATATAAGCGTTCCTTCAATACAAAGTTTCCCCTCCTCCCCTCCCCTTATTTGACAAAATACAAAAAAGTTGTCCGATGTAAAATATGCAAAAGTTTCTGTAGATTTCGATTTTCATATTTATGATAGAACTTAAGTTGATAAATTTCGCGTAAAATAAGAATTAGTTTTTGGTAATCAGTTACGCCCTCTAGCGGTCATCCTACGCTTTTCTAAATAATTTCCAGGTGTTTCTAGGGATCACTTTAGTCAGTAATATTTTTTTCCCAAAACTGTACTGTAAACCGTTCCTGAGATATAGCCAAGCGACATTCTTAGTTGATCACCCGGTACAATTTTGAGTTACCACTCACTCCACAATGTTTAAAAGATGTTAGCTCCGCACGAATGGTAGCCGAGCGTTTAGCGATGAATAAAATGGGGACAAGATGAAAATTTAAGTCGAAAACAATGTTCAGGAAGACCACCAATCACCACGAAGCAAGAGAATGAAACATTATCAAATTATTTACGCAACAAAAGATGCTGCTAAAACAGAACATTCATTAAAGGACGCCTTTTTCAGCTCGAACGTCACATTGTGCAAATCCATATCAGGCTATTCAGCAGATCACGATAATTGTGTGGAGCAATCAGACAAAAGTAGATAAATCCGTTCTAAACAGTTTTGAGATATTTTCAACAAAAACCTATATAATTCCGTGTCATTTAAACAGAAAATAATTCATTCAATGAAGCTGAATAAAGCACCACTATTATTTATTATGAAACTGGTAGAAACAATTAGATGCAGATTTTATGTTTTCGACCTTGATTTACAATTTTCCATTTTGCATCTTTGAGGTGTTTGATCTATTACCGGCCAATGACCAACTCCATCAAATCTAATGTCTTGTTGGGACCTATATATATTTTTCAACCGTTTTTAAAGGTTTGGCAGATTCGCCTGAACGACGACCAACTTTTCGTTTTAGATGTCTCTCTCCCAAATTTGAGTAGCGATTCCGAAATGTCTGAAGTGAAATCTAAAAGATCCAATTGATCCTTAGCTGATATTTTATTTTGTTGGCAATCTCGACGATATTCTAGCCAACTATTTGTAACAGACAGACAGATTCACAAAATGAATGATAATTCTTAGGATCCATTTTTTGGATCGGATGAATATTCTATAGAGCTGAATTCGGAAATCGGTTTTGTCCACGCCACCCATACTGTTGTTATAATGTTTTAGATACTTCAAGGTATATAATAATAGAATCCTTGATATTTACCTCATCCGGTGTTCTTATTCCTACAAAATTTGATGCCATGTGGACAATATTATTATCCTGCCATTCAGTCAAGACAGTATTATCGTCTGAATTGACAAATTCGCGCATTGATCCTCGGTCATCTTTGTTTTTCAGTCGAAAATTGCATAAATCTGTTCTATTCTTTCGAATAGTGCCAGCATATTTACTTCTCTGCTAACAATTTCACCAGGGATATTGAAGTAAAAAAATTATCAGCAAATAATTTGTAGTTTTTCTGTTCCTGGATTTGTTCTGCTAATTTCAATGTGACAGCACCTGTAATCCCATAATTTGAAACAAGGTCCTTGTCTAGTATTGTGGATTTTCCTTCTCAATGCTAAAAAGCGATTTCTAAACATGACTTTAGTAATACTAGGTATTTCAGAAATCGAGATCCAAAAGAGTTGAAACTCTTTCATTCTCCATTTTTCCCTAGCTCTTCGTATTTTCTTATTTTTAGACCCTTGCTCTCCTACTTCTTCTACATTTGAAATGTTATTTTCCTGGCCGTTTGCCATATCATTTTCATAATCCACATTCTTTTCCTCGTCATCGTCGTCAATGACTTCTTGGTTTCCAGATAAATCATTGTGTATCCATCCTGCTGTTTCAAACTCTGTCACCAACAAATCTTCACTTTCATCGTCCGACACGTCACTATTACCTTCAAGTTTTTCTACGACAGCATCAATAGCCTCTTGCAACTCCTGGTCAGTAAAAGGACGAGACTGTTTCCAAACGTCATACCTTTCATAGAAAAAAAAACAAAAACAGAAGAACTGTCTTTTACCTCTAACAATAAGTGTAATGGGTTTTAGAATATGCAATTCATACTCTGAAACTCACGGGTCACATTTGTGTACAACATACTTTACCTCTTAAAGTCTATGAAACCACAGAGTCAGTTTTACATTTGCTGTTAGTCTTGAAGGTCGTTTGAAGGTCAACTTTTCTTTGTAGAGTGCAAAACCAATTTCAACTGAGCCTCTTCCGGCTAGATCTTCGTCGGAAATGCGGGTACGTGGTAGAGGTTGTACCTGTTGCATGTCAAAACAAAGCCTTATTGAATTTGGGAGTATTTTTTTGGCTAACTCGTTAAAAGCTGTAGATCTCTTTTTATGGATTCTTAGTTCAATCATAATGTTTAAGATTTTTTCTTTGCATCTTTTTCCATCTTGATGTTATGCTTGAGACGAGGACACAATGAACAACAATCTGCTGCATCTTCTCTCGAATTCTTGAGAACATGGACAAGCTACTTTTACAGTTTTCTTGATACTGTGAATTATCAATTTTATGTAGTTTTGCAATGCTTACATTAACTCTTAGTTTTCCAATAAATTTCCCGACTTTTTTTAGGTGATTTCCCTTCATGAATGGTTTTTGCGATAGTATTAATAATGCGATTTTTGGTAATCCCCAAAACCATGGTAAAAAAACTTTTAATCAACTTATTTTCTTTATTATTTAGATGGTAAGTGATATTAATAGAACGAGCTTTCGGTTCGTTTCTGACAGAGCGATTTCTCATTACTGAACAAACCTCCATCATATGATAAAGTTTCACATCCTTTGTGATTTTATCAGGAATACGAATAATCTTAATGTCGCTCAATCCAATTACGAGGATGATTACAAGGTCGTTTAAAATTTGCCAACAAATGATCTTTACCGAAATACTTCTTTTCTTTCAGTAATTTTCGCTTAAAAGGAGTTTGCGAAATTTTAGTCCGACTTCCTCGACTACCTGTTGAAGAAAGCAGTCTTGCACAAAAATATCAATTCCTCCTGGTTTTTCGATTTTTAAATACTGGAGTCACCGAGATCTAAAGCTAAAGAAAATCTAACAACTTGACAGCTCAAAATGCGCCGATGCAACTCATAGAAACAGCTGATTAACGTAGTCCGAGCCATCTACACATGTAATATTCTACATCGAATTTAACTGTTGTCGTTGAAACCTTAAGTCAAAATATATTTCAACGGATTTATCTGCTTTTTAAGTTTGCTTTTCAGTAGGGATTTAGCTTGATTCTGACTTCACCAATGGATTTATCTGATCCCCATTACTAATGGGTCATAGTCATCTCATTTTTTTTTATGAAAAATGGATTTATCTGCTTTTGTCTGATTGCTCCATAATTTACTCATCATGTCACCATTTTTTAATCGACTAATTTAAATGTTTTTGATTTGAATAACTTTATTCAAAACATTCCTTTATTATACAGGCGGTGTGAACGCGCCCAAAGAGAAGGAACGAAAAAATCTAACCAACGGAGAAAAGCACGAACCTAGCAAAGTTAAAGACGGATTAGGATCTGAAGATGTACAAACTTCCGAATCGAAACGTCGCAAAGGATCCCCAGTAACGAAGAATATATCGGGCAAAGAATCTAAACCAATAAGATCAGAGGACGACGACGATGAAATGAATAAGTTGGGCCCGTTCAAGGTAGGCAAACATGATTTGCGGGGCATGGAGGGTGACGATGAGGAGGAGCAAGAAATTAACCCGCCAAACCAGGAAGGACAACTGCCGTATATGTCGCCAGACGATGACGAAGACGATTCTGAAGTAGAAAGAAAAGGCGAAACATATATGGAAGATGATGAAGAAGAAGAAGACATGGAAGAAGTTTCTCGTATCGATGGTAGGATTCCCGAAGATGAAGGAGGAAGCGGTAAGGAGGAAGGTTATGACCAGATCGTAGGTATAGGACCGTCCAAGCGTACCGAAAAACCTGTCGATCAACCTGACTTTACTGTATTGCCACACGATGGTAGCACAGATGAAGTAGCTACACTGAAGGAACCTGAGACGGACATATCAGTCAGGGACACCGCAAGCTTGGCAGATACGAAAGCTTCATGTATATTAATAAATGTACCAGTTGCAATTGTTTTTCTATTCGTAAACGTTTGAATTTATTTATTATTTATGATTGTTTTTCTTTGTTTTTTTTTTAAATTCACATGTATTTATTTTTATGTTATCTAATAAAATGCAGAGTATAAAAATTCTATCAAAATTCTTTTGTTAGTGCCAGCTTTCAATTTTTCATCTTCGTGTACAAATTTAACAAAGAAGTTGACAATGATGTCGCTTACTCTATACTAATTAGGTGCGTACTTGAAAGTCTCGCAAGTCCAATTTTTCTTAGAAACAAAAAGTAAACGATTTCTTCAGCTTCCTCCCTCCCCACCACCGCCCCGTAAAGCACCACCAGCATAGCGGCATCGACGACTCTCGCACCGTCAGAAACCCACCACCACATCGAAAGCTGCACGAACACGCTTTCCGATACTCACTTGCTCGGTAGACGCGAGTGCTATCAGATCGGCATACCCGAACGAACCGACTTTTATCGTAATAATAGAACCGGTTCGAGCACGTACATTTTAAAACATAACAACACTCACCAACATCGACGATCTAAACTTTATTTAGGATTCCTTCACCGCGTCTTCGATTAACTCTAACAACGCTATTTAGGATATGATGATGGTTTTAGGTGATAATTGTATTCGTCTTTCGTTAGCGGCGATTCTAGCCGCGATGGTAGTTCTCTTCGCGGTACCCGCGGAGTGCGGTAGTTGTAGGGAAGCGAAACTCTGCTGTCCGGGTAGGGACTCATCTTGCGTTGTCCAGAAGGCGCCGATAAACGCGATTATCGAGGACTTGAGTGATAAACCGTGCTATTGTGATCATGCCTGTCTCAAATTGGGCGATTGCTGCGATGACTTCAAGGATGCTTGTGGTGGTAAGAGATGTTTCATGTTTAATGTAATAATTGTACTATGAAAAATACATTTAAATTAATGTTATTTACTTTATTGAAATAAAAATACTGTTGTGGTCCCGATCGGAATATAAAAACTTGCATGAACAGATATCACCAAAAAAAATAAGCTTTCCCGAATAACAAGTCATCCAATAAATTGCAGATATAGATCTGCAAGTTTAGCAAACATGGTGTCGTTGTACAAAGAATTTAATTACCTTTCAAATGAGGTATCACTCGATCCCACAGTTCCCTATGATAATAACGAAAGAGTTGGCCCCCTTGCTGTGGGGCATAAGGTTGACGTGTTTTCTCTCTCTTTTCAGTGATAATTAATATTTTTTCTACACTAAACAAATTATTTCTTAGAAGATAAGTACGATTGGATGCTAATAATCCGGGGGAAAAATGCAATATGCAAGCAGATTAATTATCACTGAAGCGAGAGAGAAAAGACGTCAAATTTGTTTTGTAAGGGGATAAAGTTGGCCCCACAGCAAGGGGGCCAACTCTTTCGTTATTATCATAGGGAACTGGGATCGAGTGATACCTCATTTGAAAGGTAATTAAATTCTCTGTACAACGACAGCATGTTTGCTGAACTTTACTCAAACAGTGGATATATAATTAAATTTTTTATTAATTTTATACTACACAGAATTTTAGCTCTAAAAAAATTGAAAAGAATATGCAACTACAGTTGCATGCAAAAGTATCCGGCCAAAGACAATTTTATGATTAAGTAACGTTTAAAGGATGCAAAATGGAAACACCAATATATCATTGTAAAGTTCTTTTATTTTTTTCCCTTTTTCGTTACTATCCGGCCAAGCAAAAATTGATGATTTTCATCAATACTTAGTAGCCATACTCTTCGGCAGCACATCGGTGAGGCATCGATTCAATAAGTTTGATGATTCTACCTTGAGAGATATTTTTCCACTCTCCTTGAACTTTTTCCCACAAAACCAGCTTTATTGGCATAACTTTGAGTTCCTACTTTTAGTTTCAACTCTTGCCGTAAATGCTCGATCAGATTCAAGTCAGGAGGTTGACTCGGCCACTTTAAAACTCGAATATTTTTCTTGCTAAAAATCTGCTGAAGGAGCTGTGATCGATGTTTAGGATCATTATCCTGCTGGAAAATCCAACCTCGTAGCATGTTTTGACGAGCATATCTCTATACATAGCAGAGTAATAGATAATGCTGCCTCCATCGTGTTTCATAGTTGATGTTTGATATCTCAAATCATTTCTAGTACCTTTTGGTCGTCGAACATACCATCTCCCATCATTACCAAACAAGAAACAGTACTTTGGCTAATGTCAACCAACTTTTCTTCGCGTAATTCACGTGCGATGATTGCAGCATTCTGTTTTACGTCAGTGACAGCCTTACTTTTACTTCCTTACTCATTTTATCGACATGATTACTTGTTTTCCTAGGTCTCCCAGGACAACATTTATCTTTTAGAGTACTCGTAGTCTTGAATTTATTTATTATATCGTTAACAATCGATTTTCCAATAGTTAAAATGTTAGCTATTTCACGTGAAACTTTTTCTTCGTTGTGCAACGTTTCGGCATCGTGACTGAGTGCAGCTGCAAACGTAAACAATAAGAAGCAAATTATATTTTCTTGTTATTTTTGTTATAAAAGTTGTTACCTAATCATAAAATTATCTTTTGACGGACACTTTTGCATGCAACTGTACATTTAGAAAGATTGAACTAAAGCAATTGAATACACAGCATAATCATTAGCACAGCAAAAATTGTTAACTTTGAATATGTTTCGTTGTATAGAAGTTGGTGGTGCTCTTCTTTTTTATGAAACCATCTAAAAACTAATATTTATAAAACTCAATTCACTACAAAAATGCTCCAGAGTGTGCACCAACCTCTATACACAATGGAGTCTAAGAAGTCTGAAGGCGACTAATCATTTGTCGTCACATTATTGTCAACAATTTGAATAACGTCTAGCAAGTATAGTGTCCTTGCAATGAGAACTTGATACAGTTTCCTATGATGATAAGCGAATAGGTAGCCCCCTGTAAATGGGGCTATAGATAGCCCCCTAGGAATGGGGCTATACTATATCTCTTTTATCAAAAAACCATAGTTTCAGTGATAATCTATCTGTTTCGTTTCTGATGGTCCACCCTGCATGTGTAGATATTATACAGAATTAATCTCGATCATTTTGGAAAATTAACGGAGTATGGAAATCAGTCCCTCGTTTTCTATATCTGACACATCGCCAGGTTTGAAGACCGAATGCAATGGACAGAGGTGTTGGCATAATTTTCATGGTTATCTAAAAACAATCAGTTCTTCTTTGCTTGGTTTAACTTGTTTCGATTGTAAAATTAGGACGTTCAAAGAAAATACTTCAGCTAGACGTATTGGCGCCTCGTTTATTTCCAGTTTGATTGCCGTTTTGCATCGTTTTCTATCAAAATAAGATTGTAGGAGTCAAGCAACAGCAAGATGACGTCTTCTTCCTATCAGATACAGGCGGTTTTTTTTCGATATAATACAGGTAATATAATACAGGGTGAACAAAGTCAAGTGATCTAAAATTTCCAGTTGGGAACACTGAGTAATTGGTAGCAATCATAGCGCGAATTAACTTGCACGTAAATTGTTTTGACAGATTCTATAAAGGTTATGTATAATGCTTCAGTAATCTACAATTATACCGGAAACCGCAAGTAAATAGACGGTAATAAATACAATTAAGAAGTAACAACAAAATGACAGCAAACGAAAACAACCAAATTAAGTGAACCAGGGATTTTAATGCTACCACTACACTTCACTTGAGAATGCTCGCATTGTAGTTTACGAAAGTTTTTTTAAGAATTATTAGAATGACAACCAATGACAACTATAGAATAGAGTAGTATGCATTTGCAGATGTAATTATGACAGATTAATGACAGGTGTTTATTACTTCATTATTTACCCTACTTTCTAATAGGGTTGTTGTCAACCTACAAAAACCTGTAGAAGAAAAAGTTTATTTACGAACAAGAGTAACTTGATTAGGTTAAGTTTCCGAACACTTAAATGTGAAAGCCTGGTCGCTCAGGTTGAGTTTCCGAAAACGCCCTGTTTGTAATTCATTTAACTTTGCTGTAATAAGAAACTCGTTTTTTGTTTAAACGTCGTTTACATTTTGCCCGTTCACTGGTACATAAAATAATTCGTGAAATTATTTTGTTGCAATAGTTGTTAAAATGTTTAGGAATCGACCATTCACATCACCAGGTTTGAAGACCGGGTGCAACGGAAACTGTCTTTTCAATCACAGAGGTGGTGGCATGATTTTCATAGTTAGGAAAAGACTTCAGCTAAACGTATTGGCACATCGTTTGCTTCCAATTTGATTGCCGTTTTGAGTCAAGCAACAGCGATATGATGATGACGTCGTCTTCCTATCGATACACGATTTTTTCGATGTATTGTAAAGGATTTTGCACGAAGCAATTAATTCTCCACAATTTACCATCTTTTTTAGTGTAAACTTTCCTGTTGTTATGTTCGGAGAAACTTCAATTTCAAAGGACGTTGTGGAGATTTCTAAAATTTTTGAAGAAGAATCGAGACTAATAAATACACTTGCCAGCTATCTTGGAAACTACCTCAATAATTGCGAAGAATCTGGCGGTAGTTTCGACAAGTCACATCATCATTATTGCTGGTTTAAATTATAATTTTGTGCTCCATATTGTTCTCATGCAGAACCGACATCTTTCTATATACGAGTAAGAATAAAATGTCTCTATAACCATGTCATATTAACGACATTTTTTTGTACTGCCAAAACAACATTAAAAACACACTAGGAGACACCGATCTAGCTCGGGCAATTCGTGGATTGCTGTTACCGACCTGTGTTGTGTAATGCCCAAGGGTGTTGGTTCTGAACCTTAGTAACTAGATTGTCTGAGGTGTTTTACGATTAAAGTTGAGTTGTAATGCATGTTCCAACTTTTTTAACCCATCTAAATAATAAGATTTTGCGGACGCTGCAAAATAGGTCCCTGTTTCCGTAACGAATTCTTCATTTGACTGCTTTCCACTAAGCCATTTTTTCATGTTTGAAAAAAGAATCAAGTCACGGGGGGAGGGGGAGCAAATCTGGCAACTATAGTGGATGGTGCAACACTTCCCACCATAACTCAACGAGTTTTGCTTTTGGAATTGCCGATGAGTGGGCTAGGGCGTTATCGTGATGATTCTTCGCTAGGTGTGGCCTTTTATTCTTTACTTGAGCGTCGAATCGGTGTAATAAATTCGCATAATACTGACCTATTATGGTTATTTCCTTCTCCAAATAATCAACTCAAATGATGCCTTTCGAATCCCAAAAAATCGTCGCTTTTGGTTTCCGGTGTATAGTGATGGAGCCATGTCTCGTCAACGGTCACATAACACCGCAGAGAAACTCACTCGGATTACGCTTAAACTTGAGGGTTTGATAAATATGTGGTAGATTTCAAAAGAAGAGAAATCAGTAATGTCTCTTGAAAAGACGGCAAATTTGTGCAAAAATATAATTGAAAATAATCGTAACAAAGCCATAGAAACACAGTACACACATTAAAATATACGGCAAGAATTGCAGAGGTAGTTTGACAATTAAGCGATGTGAGCCTAAGGACCAATTCTAACCAATCTTCTAACACAGATTTCGAAATACACCATACAACACATATTTAAAAAAATGGTAAATTCGGAACCACATTTAGACAACTCGCAATGTTTCCACAATAAATCTTAATGGAGATATGAATACGCGTCAATAAACCCATTACAAAATCATATCGGCGTGTAACGAGACGTGCACCGCATTCTACTCGAATTATTATTTGTGCGTTTCACCCCTCGTACACCCTCCTCCACCCCACCCCTTTTTGTGTCAAGTTCGTAATCGCTAAATCACATCTTGATTTATCGGTGAACAGATTACCGAGCAGTAGTTAGTTGCCTTTGTAGTAGGTTGCCAATCGTCGAATCGGTCGTTACACAGTGGCGACCCCACACCAACTACCGTCGGGGTAATTTTAACGTAATTATCGCTGTATACTGTTGATGGTTTAACCGGATTTTAGAATAGGAATGGTGTAGTTTTGATTATTTGTTTATTTTGTGAAATTTTTAAGCCTAAGCTCCATATATTTAACAACATATAGGATTATCAGACTTCATTCTAAAACAAACATATAACTATCGAGATTAAAACTAACATCAAACAGCTTTACCGTTAACTAACGTCACCTTTTAAAGCTCACAACTTTAATTACACTTCTCTTTAGCGGTGGAGGAGGATGTGCAGAATCTGTACATCCACGTCGAAAATAATCCCATCGTATTAAAACCATATCTGCATTGCATATGCGTCCGTGATTAATCCTCGGACAATTTAACTCGGTCAACTTATTACGAGTCTTCCTAACTAGTCCCACCCTGCAACCGTCTCGCTCTCTTAGCGAAATTGAGTTTAACTAACTAGAGGGGGGAGGATGGTAGGATAACGTTTTCATTCCTGGACGGTCTCGTATACGGACGTCAAACGCAAGTCTGCCATTGAATGGTTCTGTTCCGGGAGATAAATTATGGTAAGAAGTCGTAAAATAAATGCGGATTTAAGTAGGGCTAAATTGCTGACGGTTGTGAATTTATAATGCAAATGTGGTTAGTAACGTCTTAAAATTGATTTCTCCTTTTTTTTCTTTTTCGCGCTTTTTTAAAGTTTATTTTAAATGAACATTCAAAGCAATGAATAACGGTCGTGAAAACCTACTTCCAAGAAATGAATGTACCAACCTCATCAGAGTGCTAGTGGAACTCGTAATACAACGATAACACTGGAGGCTTGAAGAGAAGCTAGAAGACCGTTTTCAGTTTTGAGTACAAAAATAACACCTGAATCATTATAATTTTTGTCAGCATTTCCTTGTTGCTTTCAACAATAAACAGGCGTCCAGTTCAAAAAAAGTTTTCTTGAAAATACAGCTCAATAGTCGTAGTGGTAAGAGCGATTGGTAGTGCATCCGTTTCGGGATTCGAATCTTGACGGTGACGCTTATGACACATCTTATTAGATCGGTAGTACGATATCGGTCAGCGGCGTAGCAATCGGGGGTGCAAGGAGTTCGATGCACACGGTCCCATGAGCTAGAGGGGCTCCACGAGTCAAGTGCCAACGGGGCCATATTTAATACTTACCATTTTTTTATGATAAATAAAGGTCACAGAAAAGAATTATAGAATATTTTTTTAAGGTTTTCCTGGAAGTTAGTATCTGTGCCTTAAAATCTGCGGTTAAATCGTAAAGTATATTTGCCTAAAATCAATTATTTCATCATGAGATAATTGTTTTAAATTTTCTGGGAAAATTCTAGTTTATTGTTGGAATTTTTGGCTGCCACACCTACATTCCCAACCTGGTGAACTTAACGAGTACAGCCAATACTTCTTTTCAAAATTAAGAATTCTTTTCTGAAGTCCATTAGAAGCACCTTTCATGTTTGCTGCACCATCTTAAGCTTGTCTCCGCAACTTTGAAATATCAAGTTCGTTTTCCTCAAAAAATTTTAATGAAAGGTTTTGCAAAGTTTTATTTTTTTGGTCTTCTATGTTTATAAATTCGATAAATGCTTCGTATTTTTGGAATTTAGCACTTTCATTTATTTAAACATAGCGAATTAGAACAGCTAGCTGGTCAACTTTACCTATATCTTGAGTGCTATCGATTATGATGCAGAATTTTTAATGTCCTTTATAATTTTTTTTTACCGGATGAGAGATTATTTTTAATTCGAATGCCCCAACACTAATAATCAGATCATCATTTTAGCAAAACAAAAAGATTTTGATTCGTTTTGATTATCATAAAAATAAAACATCTTTTATTTGAAACATTTTTTCGAATAAGGCACAAACTGACACAAATTAAAATGGCATTTAGAACTTGAAATGGAGGAGTTCCTAAATCCCAGTGGCACACAGGCCCACAGAGGTAATGTAACAAAGTCCTGAAAACACATTACCCATATTAAAATATACAGCAAGAATTGCAGAGGTATGAGGTCCACGAAAGTGGTTGCTGGACCCCAAAGGAGCACCAGCTGCCGACCGACCGTTAGGTATGCGGCAAAACAGGGAAAGTGCACACACTCCTCAGGACAAAGAGGCACGAAACCAGTTGCCCGCACGAGACCGACACCTCTCGGAGAGGCCCGGCGAACCGGTGGGCTCCTCTCCCCCGTGCTACCCATGTTAGACAAATTTTCTTGTCAACGTTGGACGGGTCACCGTTGGAGACGCTTTAGCGAACTCCTACCTCACATCTAACCCCACGGGGCCTAGGCCTCCTTGCGGATGGCTACTATCGGCCAAGCGTGCGAAACGGAATCTGGCCGTGAGGTACAACCAGTCCGCCCGTGAATTAAGCCTGAACTACGGGGACGGCCGGGCAAAAGCCCTACCCCAAAATGCCAACCGCGCCAACCCTTTCGCCCCTCCGGCGATCAAGTATCCGCGGCAGCTACAGTGAAACCGTAGGGTCCCAGAGTCACCGAGTTGTTTTAGGATGAAACCGAAGGTTTCCCCAACCAGACAACCAGCGGTCGGACTACTCCTCGGCGAACCGACTTTTATCCTCCCCTACTATCTTCGCCAAATTCTCTCGCCACGCCCGTTTCCCTGAGTGTGGCCACCAAGGATGGGGTAGTGCAGCTGCAGAGTTCTCTAGGTAAGCGCCGTAGGGTGCCTCACTTACCCACCGTATATTCCGACGGTTAGCGGCCGGACTGCCGGAGCGTATGCCCATGCTTACGCCCAAGAATCCTCCCCTATATACGAAGTCTACTCCCGCCACGCCCGTTACCCTGGAACTATGAAACCAGGGATGGGGTAGTGCAGCCGCTGAGTTTTAAGGGTCGACGCTATAGGGTGAACGCCGACCCGAGGTATAAGGTCCAATGAGCAATTCCATGGCTCTCTTTCCATGGCATCAAACATATCCAGCGCGACAATATCCAGCTAAAGATAATTTTGGCGTTATTCATCGTCGTCTTCGAGAGAGACACAATTCTTGGCAAAAGTTTATTTCGACGAAAGGAGATCTTGAGATAGTTGATCGTGACCCAATTACAAGTACCTACTAGGTGAATTGCTGTTGATGTTGGTATTTCATCCAAGATTATTTGGACGGTTCTTCATGACCAATTATTCTACCCGTTTCATGTAGAGACAGTGCAACTTCTCGTTCAGATGAAGATTTCCTTCCAAGATTGCAATTTTGGCGTTGATTTTTAGAAAACTACAATGAGTGCAGTTTTTTGTAATAACCAACGATGGACGGACCAGAATCCGCATGAAATAGCACATACTCGACATCAAGAAAGATCTTCCTGTGACGTTTGGGCCGCCATAATTGATAACTATCAATTGGACCCAGTTTCTTTCTACGGAGACAAGTCAGTATTATATGCAGGTAGTTTTTAGAGGAAGCACTAGAAGCGTTACTGGATAAAGTTTCATTCCAAATATACTGCTGCTACAAGAATTTTTGAATACAAGGTTTCCTAATCATTGAATTGGACGGGCAATCAATTAACATTTGAAAATGATTTCGGGCATATGGCCACTGCGGCTGTTCTTGACGAAGCGCATTCTGGACGTCCAATTTTGGGCCAATAACATGAACAATGTTATAAATCAGTGACTTCACGTGGATCCACAGGAAATAATCGAGAGGTGTCGGCTACTTGACAGGTCCATTTCTGAAAATCAAAACTTATCACCAAATTTTGATTTCGATATGTCGACGGTTGGTTGGGGTCTCGTCCGGATCAACGAGCTCCGGCTTCATTTTTGAAGAAATAAGATCCAATGATTCCACCAGCGTGTGAACCGCACCAAACGCTGCATTCTTCTGGATTTAATGGAGTCTATACGGTCTGTTATGGATTGGTTTCACTCCATATGCAGCAATTTTGTTTATTAACAAACCCGTTAAGCCAAAACACGATTTTGCGGATCAGTGTCCAACTGCTCTAGAACCCAATCGACGTAAAAACGACGCTTATGATGGTTTCGTAGCTTTAATTCCTGCACCAGCTGAATCTTAGACGGGTGTAGGCCAAGATCTTTGCGCAAAATTTTCCGGGTAGTCGACGGACAGAGCTCCAATTCAAGCGACCGACAGTGAATCGATAAATTTGGATCTTCGTCCACACTTTCGTTTACAGCGGCAATATTCTTTTCAGTACGCACAGTCCTTCGACGTGTTGGTGTTATTGCATCATTTAGAGAGTATGTGGTATGAAATCTATCCGCAATTCGACGGTTGGCTTGCTCAAATGGACGTTGTGAGAATTTATGATTGATTTTTAAAGTGAATCTGGATAATTCGGTAGTGTTGTTCAAGCGTCAATCTATTCATGATGATAAATGTCAAAAAGTAAGCGCAATATGACAGTTCGTTTGACAGTTAACCCTTTCGTAACTTATTGTTTTGTAAATGAACTTTTATGATTATTTTGGTGTGTAGAACACGACGCTAGAGTTTGGCCTAATTAATTGGAAACGCCCTGTATATATTTATGTGGTAAAGCTTCAGATTTTAATCGGCGTTTCTGTACAAAACTTGTTCCGATACTAATTATACGACTGTACTTACAGACTTGTCAAAGTTAATTGAAGTTCTACATTCTACAGGATTGCCCATGTCTTCATTAGCACATTTCCAAGAGCAGTTCTGTTGGAAATCAAAGGTTTTTCTTATCAGAAGCTTTCATTTGATAATAATACGGATAAAATAACCTTTTTTGTTTCTTTTTAATTGAAATAGTTGGAAAGCTAGAAAAGCTAGTAGCTTCCCGGATTCTTTTGTAGAAAATGTCAGGCTCTATAATAACAGTCTGTCAATTATTTTGAATAATTTGTGCCTTTAATATTAAAAAATTAATCTCATATTCGAAAAACGCACACAAAACACCCAAAAAAAGATACTTTTTTCCAACCAGCAATAAGAACAGAAGACTCCTAAATCTGGGGTAATATCCTACATGCACTATTACTGCAACATTAAAAACGTTAACTAACTTCAATTAACACCAATCAGAAGATAAAAACCTGCGTGTAAACTTGAATAAACTTAAACAAAAAATAAAATAAAGCTCAATTCTTCCACTCAACTTGCATCGCTATAATAAATCTTAATGAAGTTTGCATTTATAAAATGTAGAGCTAAACTTTGATAACTAAAACATAAGAGAGGAAACTCTACGCTCAACTTCAATTAAGGTTTCATTATGCTACACCATTAATAACTAAAACTAAACATCGCGCAATTTTAATCAGAACCACCCATAACGATTTTATTACTACATTGTTCCTGCCATCGTTGCAATTTATTTTCAGTAACATTCAAAGATTAATTTCTTGCTCAAGTAAAGAAAAAAAACTTCCTTGTTGCTGAATAAATTAAATCAATTCAGATGCAGATGTTGCGTATAAGTCATCGTTTTCTGTTATCCACGCTCGATTTCCCCGGTTGAAGTCGGTTTCAATTGGTGATTCTCATATATCTAATTCGATTCACATAACCTCGATGATATTGGAAGTCAATTGGAAAGGCTCTTATCGGGAGATATTAATCATTCTTTTTCCGGTACCGCCCCTCAATAGGGTAAAAGTGAATGATGATCTGTCGGGAACGTATTTTTTGAGGGTCATTTCCGGCTCAACCTTTCCGAAGATTAAAATTCTATCGGCGCAGTAACAGTATTGTAAAATTATCCGGAGTTAATTTAAGACCGCGCTTTCGGCCATCTATTTTATTTATTTGAACTTGATGAATAAAAGTCGCAATAATGGCTATAATATCTCAAGACAATTCCTTACTATCAACTTCAGCAGCTTCATGTTCTTTATTATACTCATTACAATATGTTTTAAAAAAATGCTGAAAGCACTCAATGTTAAATAAAAACATTCTTGTAATTGGAATCGCCTTGTAAACGAGTGAAATAAAATAAAGATCAAGTAGTACAAACGAACCACTTGGTTTCGACCTATTCGGTCTCGTCAGCGACATCATTTACATAATCGGCATCTAGAAACCTTTACCAGGATAGAAAGATGGACCATCATTGATGTGTCATGGAAATTGAGAGGACTAACTCTTTCATTTGGACGGAAGAGATTTGGACAAACATTTAGGTAAGATCCAATTTAGCAAAAGACGTCAACTTTCGCTACTGCTCAACTTTGGGCAGACCGATGCCGATTATTTGAATGAGATAGATAGACTCCAAAAAGTTTTTACCTAAGTGTTCACCACCATCAACCTTGAAAATAATAATGAGACAAGTAGTAGCGAATATAGAAGTGAATCGAAACTAGAGAAGAGATGACAAAAATAAATTCCTACCAGGAGGAGAAGGTGTTAAAGAGCAACAGGAAGATGGAGATGTTGAAGAGCAACGCTAAGATGAAGAAAGTGATGTTAGTGCATACTTACAAAATGGGGGTTGGTCAAATGTTAAATCATGGACGTTAAGAAAGAAGCACCCATCATATATCGAATGATGTCTTTCTGCATAAGAAATACCCCCCGATTCGCCGTAAGGACAGCACCCCAGAACACCAAACCGTAACACAGAGAAGACGCAATCAAAATAGTACATTATGAGAGGATTCACACCACCTGCATCTCTCTGCGATAGAAATTCTACTAGTGTGGGCATAATAACCATTAGCTTTTATAACGCCAACAGTGTCCCAAGTGTTCGCAAACTCGTCTCCTAACACTGTTGACCTCTATATTATCATGGTCGACCATTAATTTGAGGAAATGATACCACAATGAAAAATCAGCAGCATGAGGATTGGCCTAGCAAGCATGTATTCCTCTCAAAATGAGTTACTGAAAACACCTCTTGACGAACAAGCAAGAGCATGTCATCCAGCGCAGTCAACATTTATTTATACAATTTTGATACGTTTTTCGAGATAAAGTATTGGTAACACCAACAACACCATATCGTTTAATTCATTAACTCGAAACATGCATTTCGGTATTCGATTCATGCTGAGAGCCTCCTGGGTTAATGAATTAAACGTTGTGGTGTTACCGACACACAATCCTTGATATCACATAGTTTTATAATAATAATAATAATAATAATAATCTTTATTACTGAAAATACAGCATGTCAAGAATAGGTAATGAATATAATATGTACATACATGTGTATACAGGTTTAGTGCCATGGTAGTGACTCCATAAAATCTTGCATTGTATAGCAAACCTTTTCGAGCAGGTGATTCTTCAGAGTTCTTATGAATATGGCCAAGGGTAGCTCCTTCCACTCAGATGGTAGTCTGTTGAAGACACGTATACCCATTGATGTCCATTCGCTTGTTTTTAATCTTACATAAGGGATAGAGAGTTGTTTGTTGATTCTTGTATTGTGTTCATGCTTATCTCTGACACACGGATACGATGCTAGATTTGCTTTGGTAAATTTGAGGATCTGAAGAATGTATATTGACGTTATGGTGAGGATGCGGTATTTTAGAAAAAGAGGTTTACAGGAGCATGTATTGGGAACGTTTTCTATAGCACGAAGGGCTTTTTTCTGTAAGATTAGTATTTTCGATGTGTGTGCAGATCCTCCCCATAGAGTTAGGCCGTAGGTCATCCGAGAGTGAAATAGTGCATAATAGGTTGTTTTTGCCTTCCTTGTTAACTGCTCTGGAAATTCGTCGTATCGCGTAGACAGCGGAGGAAAGCGTTTGTACCATATGGTCAACATGTGGGCGCCAGGTCTGTAGTGGATCCAGATAAATTCCTAGGAATTTCACTTTTTGAGCCAAGGCCATTTTTTTGTTACCAGTAAACTGTATTTCGGTAGTCTTGTTAATGTTAATGGTAAGTCCGTTAGAAGTAAACCATTCTTTAGCCTGTTGTTTAGCAATCTGTGGATCTTCACCTTTTTGGATTATTATTGTGGTGTCATCTGCATATAATAACGTGTTAAAGTCCAGAGCGTTCGGTAAATCATTTATGTATATTGTGAATAGCAAAGGACCAATGATAGAGCCCTGTGCTATTCCTGTATTAATTCGCAATTTGTTGCTATTTCTACCATTATCGTTGACATATTGGTATCGGTTTCCTAGGTACGATTCAATGAGCTGAAGGGTAGTTCCCCTAAAGCCGTAATATTCCAGTTTTCCCAGTAGAGTTGTGTGGCAGACACAATCAAACGCCTTAGAGAGGTCACAGAAAAGAGCCCCGATATCATTTCCTACCTCCAGGCTATTTGCCACCATTGTCAGTAGTTCTTTTATTGCATCTGACGTCTGTAACCCAGGTCGGAAGCCAAATTGCTGTTTACTGATATATTTATTGCGTTCGAGGAATTCTAGCATTCTCGTAGTTATTATTGACTCAATGATCTTGGAAAAGGCGGGGAGAATCGCGATAGGCCTATAATTTGATATGTCCTCGGGAGAGCCTTTCTTAAAAATTGGCTTAACTTTGGCAAGTTTCAGTTTATCCGGAAAAGTCCCTGTTGCTATACAGCTATTAAATATATGTTCCAAGGTATTTGCTATTGCTGTTATCACGAATTTAAGCAGTTCGGTGTCAATGTCGTAACAGTCTTTTGTTCTTTTTGATTTTAGTTGTGTGGTTATATTTATAATTTCTGCAGCGGTTGTTGGTTTAAAAAAGAAAGAATCTCCCTTTACTGGAATCTTCCGGATGGCCCTGAGTGGATCTTGTGAAGTGGGATGTAGCAATTTCTGTAGTTCTCCCGCAGCAGCCGCAAAGTGCCTGTTGAATTCATCAGGAGAACGACCGCAGCGCTGTCCAGTAGCACACCTGGTTCTTCCAGTTTCTCTATTTATGATTTCCCAAACAGCCTGGGATTTATTGGAAGCCTCTGTGATAATTTGATTATTGATCAGTGTCTGCATAGATTCGCAATATTGTATATAAAATTCCTTGTAATTGGAATATATACGTTTTAGTTCTAAATCATTCGGGTACATCAAGTATGAGTCCTTTAAGAAGCCTAGCGTTTCTTTTACACCGATATATTCATCAGTCATTGGTATTGTTTGTGCTCTTTTGTTCGGTAGACGACATATAGGTATGCAGTTATTATAGTGATATAGAAAAGTGTCGATGAAGCAGTTAAACATAATGTTGACATCATCTGTAATAAAGACATTATCCCATGTTTCTTTAAGTAAGCTGTTATACAAGCTGTTCTTATTAAGTTGAGAGAATTTTCTGCCATATTTTAGCGGAATAGTATTTACTTTGTTAACGTGTAATTCAATAAGTTGGGATTCATGGTCCGACAGGTTTGATGGAAGTACTTGTGCTTGATAAGAGGTAATGTTTGTGAAGATGTTATCTATAATGGCCATATTATGAATTATTGGCCTCGGCTTTCACCATTAGCTACTTACTAAACCCTAACGACCCGAAAGAACACAAGGCAAATATAAGACTCGCTTCACACCTGAGACCGATCGGGTGACTTTATAAAAGACATAACTGGTAGGGGAAAAAAAGGATAGCCCACACAGGAGAGATCACCTAGATTATCTAGACTACAATTGCACAGCTTGAAAGATGATGATAACTCCTGAGCTATTACATAATTAATGTTTAGCATACTTAGCAGGTCTTTTAAGAGGAGGTCGATCTTGTCATTATATATTTCACAGCCAAATATTATGTGATTTGCATCTCCTCTTTGGTTTTTACAAACATCGTCTTCATACAATCTAATTCTATTAAGATGAGCTGGAACTCTACCATAGTTGAAGATAAGTCTTGTTATTTGAGTATCCACATGTTTTTTAATATGGTTCCTAGTGTGCCATCGTTTGAATCTTAGTTGAGGAAAAATTAAATAGTAATTTGTAGGAGATGTTTTATAGGTGTCATGATAAAGCTTTTGCCACTGATCTTGAAGTTATTTTTTGAACAGACTAGTGTAGTCACTGTGAGGAATTTTTACGTCTTGTATAGGAGTTTGTTGGCACCCTTCTTTTGCTAATCTTTTACAATATCACCTGGTCTTATAGAAGTACAACCTGATATTTAATGGTAACTGAAGACCTGTAACTGTTTCGATATCCTACAACCACCCGTTAAAACCTAGTTTCAAAGCTAGTTGTTTCATCTCTTGATTTGACGGTTTGCAAGAATCTTGTGCAGCAGCCAAAAAAGGGTACATTTTTCGAACTTCGACGGGCCTTCTGCGCAAACGATGTAGGCGTCATTAAGTTTGCTTATGTATCCATTAATTATCTAACAAGCTAAATTCTGAGCAGCTACCTTTTGTGAATCAAAAGCCAGCTAAGTCCACTCCAATCACAGTGATCATGTAGCTCTAACTGAGGTGTGTGTTTTTCATTTTCATGGGAACACCACCCCCTCGAAGCAGCGCCTTCAGCAACAATCTCGCCAATATTAAAGCTGTCTATAAAAAAAATTTCGACCAACAGCCTTTGTAGTGCTTTCCAGCCTTGTCATCACAAAAAAATGAGACGCAGTCCTTCTCAGGAATACATTTTCCATTATATTTCATGTATAGGCTTTGATTTAAGACTGTATTTGAATTTCTGAATTTAATCAATCCTGTTTTATAGCCACTAATCAGTTAGACACAACAACAGTGTGAACAAAACTGGTTAAAGTTTCAATTCTAGTAGCTGGTGTCATCAGAAGGCATTCTATGCCGACTCTAACAGAGTCAGTTAACGTGGTCACGCTGTATAATCCGTGCATAGGTCACCAGTGGACACGTTGTATGAGGGTCTCCTACTGTTGGAGAGAGACCTGCGTTTGAAAACAGTTAATCTTATTTTGAAACTTTAGCGACTGATGAGTCATCGTGTGTCAGTATATTGTGCTCGGTTTATACAGCGTGTCCACGTCAAGTGACTATGTTAGAATCGGAATACAATACTTACTGTCATAAGCAAACTTGCATGAAAATTTTGACAACTTAGCAGTAAAAACTTGAGAAAAAGAAATATATTTAAATTAAGTGATTAAATGAATCGAGGAAGAAAAATAGTTAGCAGGATCATGTTAAGATCCAACAGGCAACGTCTATATTCTCCCATTTAAGGAAACTCCCGAATAAACTTCATCTATAGGCTAAAGACAGCTGATGTAAGCATATTCGACTTGAACTTCAGGTAACAAAAGACCAATTTCCCCGATACTAACCGGTAACGAATCGTAGAACTTTCTTTTCGTTTCCGTGATGCGCTACCGCTTGAATTATACAGCAAAACCGAACTTTTGTCTTAACAAACACACGAACTATTGATTTAAACTTCTGCGAAATGGGGGATCTTTTTATATCCCCAGAGATTGGTTTTCCATCAACTTACATGTTCCTCCAGGCAGATGTATATAATCCACTGTTTGTTTTCCGAATAGTCTCGCCTCCACGTCGAAGTGGTAAGCGCTGCAACGTGGCGACTACCACGATCAATAAAAAATATATATAGTCTTATGGTTTTATTTCTAAGGGGATTTTGTTCTTCGATAAAAGCATACTTCCGGATTTAAGCGGTAAGTAAATGGATGTTTCGAGTTATAAGAATGGATTTGATATTTTCTTGTATCGATTCGTACGAAAAGGTGGCAACCTAACATGCAAATAAAATAAATGTAACATTGTAGAAATCGCCCGCATAAATTTTTATACCCGACTCCACTCCACTCCGCACACAAGCAATACCTGAAAGTACTCCATAAAGTTTACAACTTTATATACGGTGCGAATACTAATAATAACGCTCCTTTGCTATTCGCCTATGCGAAAAACTTGCCACTCAATAAAAGTATTTTATACGACTCTCCCGGCCCACTCGAACTTCTTTTGTATGATTCTTTTTGTGTGTGTGTGTGTGCACCCTTTGCACCGTACTAATGTATACGGTAAGGAGTCCTGTAGCTTGTACGACGTTTTATCGCGCTTATTTAACGTTTACGACGTACGAACTTAACGACTTGCCGATTTTATTGTTTAAGTTTTACGATAAGGCGGAGAGAGACAGCGGATAACGTTACAGGGAGTATAACCGCAGGTACGGCACGTAGGGGACATCAAAAAAAGTGTATGATTACAAGAGGGAAGTGTCAAAGTGTGACGAAAAGGAAAAGGTAAATTTAAAATGGATTTTGTACTTTGATACGTGGTTAGATCAGAAAATCAATCAAGTTCTGCTTTCTGAATTGAAGTTTAATTGCTACACTAAAAGGGCCGATTGTACATTACGAGTTTAAGCCCGAGTTTAGCTTAAACCGAAGAAAAACTAAGTTGAAGTTTTTACTTGAGTTGTACAATGCGAGTTTAGTCCTGCGCGGAAGTTCAACTCTGGTTTAACTTAAACCATCAAATTTGACGGTTTAAGCTTGAGTTCAGTCACTTACATATGTCACTTTTGTGTTGTGATACGATACGATTGTAATGTTTTACATCTTGAAAACGAGTATTGTTAAAAAATGGAAAGATTTATCGATTCAGATGATGAAGAGATGTTAGAACTGGTAGATCTTGTAAATCGACAGAGGCGTCGCAAAGTATTTCGTCCTCGTGAAAATCAATTTGAAAAATGGAATGAGTTAGATTTTATACGAAGATTTCGATTTTCTAAAAATGCAGTTCGTTTTATTTTAGAAAACATAACTGACGAAGTATCACATCCTACGGAACGGTATGAATAATCATAAAATTATATACATTATCATTGTTGTTTCTTTGTAGGAATAACGCTGTTAATGCAGAAACTATGCTTTTTGTGACACTTCGATTTTATGCGACTGGCTCTTTCTTGCAAGTGGTAGGTGACTTTGTGGGCATAGATAAAGCAACAGCTTGCAGGATTGTGCATAAAGTGAGTCGAGCTATTGCCAGTCTCCACACTACTTTTATAAAGATGCCTGCAAATGAGGAAGAAATGACTTCGAATAATGCCGAATTCTATAATATTGCACGTTTTCCTAAGTGTATTGGAGCCCTGGATTGCACCCAACATTAAAATTTCTTCACCAGGGGGAGAAGAACCAGAAATATATCGGAACAGAAAAAAATTTTTCTCTCTAAATGTGCAAGCAGTTTGTGATGCAAAGTGTAAGATACAAAATATCGTATGCAGGTGGCCTGGGTCTGGACACGACAGTACCATATATCGCAATTCACAATTGAGGGTAAGATTTGAAAATGGGCACTATAGAGGATTTCACATAGTAGGAGATAGTGGTTATGGAATCAAACCATACATACTTACACCACTAGGTAATGAATATTGCCATTATAATTAATGAAATAGAAGTATCTTTTGATTTTCAGGAAATCCTCGTACCCAAGCAGAATATGCTATACAATGAATCCCAAATTAGAACTCGAAACCCCATTGAAAGAACATTTGGGATATGGAAGCGACGATTCTCTGTTTTAGCACTGGGCATCAGGTCAAAATTGTGCAAAGTGGAAACAATTGTTGTTGCCACAGCTGTTTTACACAATATGGCTATATTGTTAAATGAAGACCAACCCCAAGTCGATGCGGCAGAGGAAGCTGCGATTCAATTAGTGAATAACGTAGAAAATGAAAATGAGAGATTTTATTGGAGGATTGAACAATATTGTGAGATACAATTTGATCCATGAATATTTTAATAGACTGATATAATGATTGTAAGGTAAAATAAAATAAAATGTTTGCAATAACAATTTTTTTTTCTGAATAGCTTCCACTTTTGCCCTACTCTCTTCTTCCATTAATTTTATTTCATGTGCCGCTTTTTTCCTCATAAGCTCAAGTTCCAGCTCATGCTTTTCTCTCATAAACTGTAACTTGAGCTCATGCTCTTTTTTCCAATAACTTATTTTTTGACACTTCCAATTGGCTTTTGGCTTCAGCCCATTGGGAAACCCGACGTGTGATACCATGTTGTTCAACAATTTTTGTGTTTCCTACAATAAAGTACATGATCACATTACAGAACAAGATAATAATGTTATGTTTACCACTGCTGTTATTTATTCCTAATGCCTTAGATTTTATGGTTTTCGGCATTTTCGGAGTGTACTTGGCCCAATTAGTGTTTTCTGAAACTAAATTTTTATTAATACACAAACAAAACACATACAAAATAATTGATAGAAAGGTTGTTATTTTATGGTATTTTTTTACCATCTTCTTCCATGTATGATTCTGGAGAGATACCATCAATATCGCCTTGTATTTTGCTACCTTCGTATTGAACTATAATCATATACATACATTTCACTAAATAATCATCAGGTATTGATATAGAACTTACTCTATGCATCACCATCAAACTCCGATAGTTTGCCTTCAATTCTGATGCCCAATGTTTCTTTGACCGCTGTATCGACTTCAGTAAATATTGACTGCTTGGGAGGACCACCACCAGTCCTACGAGCGTAACACTTTTCCTCTGCATACTTTTTTTTATACTTTTCTTAATGTTTTCATTTTTTTTTTCAATACCTCTCGTGGTCTGTACATTTCCCCAGAAAGCCCATTAAATTCGGACTCTATTTTTCATTTTTTTGGCACTCTAAAATAGTTTTATATTTCTTGGCCAAATTTACCAGAAGAGTTTCCTCCTTGGTGTTAAAGGTAGCTGCTCTTTTTTGCGTACTCATGGCACCGTTCACCTACAAGTCTACCACCAAATGTCCTCACACCAGTGAATACCTACACAACAACAAGTATAATTATAAACTTTGCCCTGACATAATATCTAAGACTTAGGTTTCACTAGTAATTTATAAGGGCCACTACTTACGCAATAATCAGATAAATAATACTTACTCGCTTCATATGTAGACACCAAACCAAAACACAAATAAAAGTGACAGTCGTAGTGACAGTTGATGCCGTTGACGTTTCAAACTTGCTATTAACAGGATGAAAACGTTCGTCTGTGCAGCTTAGCTAAACTCAATCTAAACAACATTTATACAACAGACCAAAAAGTTAAACTCAAGTTTAGTTGAACTTCCGTTTAGTTGAACTCCACTTGAACTTAGGTTTGTACAATCGGGCCAAAAGCGCATTCGATAAACGAGATCCTGAACACTTCCTAGCAAGATTCGTTAGTGTGGACGAAACCTGGGTTCACCATTATGATTCTGAATCAAAGCAGAGCATGGAATGGAGCCACAAGGACTCACCGCTCCCTCGAAAGTTTCGTGCAATACCACCTACGTAGAATATGATGAACACAGTTTTTTAGGATGGCGGAGGATAACCCAAACATGTGTTTCATCCGGACAACCCTCTTGCTCACAAGAGCTGTTTTAATGGCCGCAATTCATAAAGCAAGCTTCGACATTTCCCCAAATTCAAAGAACAGCTTCGTGGGATCCACTTTCAGAACGATGAGGTGCTGCTGATAGAGGTGTAAACGAATGATTTGCAGCCCATGAAAAAACGTTTTCTTGAGGGCGATAAAGCTCTTTTCCATCGTTATATCGAGTGTATCCAATTCCTCTCCTATTGTATTTTGATACATCATCATCATCTTATTCTACTGACATTAACCTCAAAATTACAAAAGTTACGCTCCGCCAAAATAACAGCGTTATAGACTTATAATTTGTTCTTGTTTCTTGTTTCATCAAAAGAAAAAAGTCGCTGAAAGTCATCGTTTGTTGGTAGAGACTTACGGTGAGCATGCTCCAACCATAAGAGCATGTGAAACGTGGTTTCGACAATTCAATTGTGGCGATTTCAACGTTCAAGACAAAGAACGTCCTGGTAGGCCAAAAACTTTTAAAGATGCGGACTTGCAGGAGTTATTGGATGAAGACCCAACACAAACTCAAAAACAATTGGGAGAAAAGTTGAACGTGAGCCGAGTAGCAATTTGTGAACGATTACAAGCGATGGGAAAGATGCAGAAGATGGGTGCCACTTGGCAATTGGAAAATCAAATAAGGAGAGTCATTTCTGCATCGAATAGTAACAGGTGATGAAAAATTGATTAATTTCGTGAATCCCAAGCGAAAAAAATCATGGTTATCACCTAGCGAAGAAGTTGACTACAAGGATAAACCGGTTTGATCGCAAGACTATGCTCTATGTCTGGTAGGACCAGGTTGGTGTCGTATATTGTGAACTGTTAAAAGTAACAGTTAATACTGAACGCTATCCCATGTATTTTTGGTGCCATCCTCTGTATACCACGTGTTCCTAATATTTGTTTCTTAAATTTTAATTCTTAAATCTTCACTTCAATGCCAACACCACATGGTAATGAAGATGGATTTTTTTCTTCCTTATGGCAGACCTATCTGACCTATGGTCACCGGGGAGGCACCGCAGCCTTTGGGCTTATTGTGCTACGTCTCTGTACTCAAGTCACCCACTCTAACACGGCAGTCTCCTCCACTAATCTGTACAGGTCTCTAACTGAGTAGGTGAGGTATGTCTCTTCGTCTCCTATCGTTCTCCCAAATAGGTTTTGCCTTCTGCGATCTAGTATCTCGCAGTCGCGTAGTAAATGATCGGCTGTCTCTGGTTCTATCTCGCGAAGACTTTGTGTCCCCGTTAATGATAGAACGTCCACAAAGAACAGCTGTTCCTCCACAACCACTGCAGAAATAACTTGCCTTTTGCTGTTTTTTTTACATATCACACATTTTCATTGAAGACGTTGCTTTTCCGTCGTTGTATTTAAGGCAATAAGTGAGTGATTTAATAAATTTTGGTTGCGAAAGCCCATATTTTGTTCAAAACAACTTTCTTCAGGTCGTGGGCGATTTACTTCATTTACTTCAACAGACCAGTCTTTCGTGACCATCTGGTAACTTAGGTTTTTAGTAAAAGCAGCATGGATAATCTTGTTCTCTACTTTGAAATATTTATACACCAAGTAGGAATTTCTTCCTGCATTAACTAACTCGATGTTTTGCGATGTGGCTTTAGCAAAAACTACACTACCTCGATTTGGAGGACATTTTTCCTTTTAGTGCTGTTGTAGGGAATTGCTTTATAGCAGTTTTGACTATATCAATGAAATGAAGGCCGCTTTTGTTGAGCTCAACTGCTGTCTTCACCGATGCGAACCAAGAATCACCTACAATTATCTTTGCTGATCCGAACCAGGGTACCTGCACAGAACTCCTGTAGAAATTTATTATTTCCCATATTATCTTTCTCTTCATTTATTTCCATACGCACTAAAATATTGTTTTGGGCGTCAGCTAAAGTTTTTATTTCACATCCCCTTTAGGTTTCCTAATTAGTTTTACAACTCTGAGGTCTTCGTTTGCTCTAAGACTGGACTGATGTGTCCCTAAGCCTTTTTGTCTCTGGGAAATGGCTCGATGCTAGCCATGGGAATTGCTTTCAATTTTGCTCTGTCTTCAGTTGGGCCCTTTCATGGCGGATCTAATTGTCGACATCTAAGATTCGCCTAGTGGCGACAAGAGGCGGGGGTCTGTCTGGGTCCAGCTCCCCCAAATGCTGGACCAATGGGTTCTCCGACCGAGCAACCCTTTCAAGAGTTTTCCTGGCCAGCACCATCACATGTTGTGATAAAGTTGGTAGTTTGAGGTCTCTGTGAATTTGAATGTTGGACAGGAACCAGGGTGCATTGAGGATGGTACGTAGTACCCTGTTCTGTACCACATCGAGCCTCTTCACTTGATATTTGCAGGCGCTGGACCAGGTGAGGGCGCCGTAAGTCAGTATCGGTCGGAGAAACACCATATAGATCATTAATTTGATCTTAAGGCTCAAGGAGCTCTTCGAGCAAATAAGGGGAGCCAGAGCCCACCTCGCCCTCAAAAAACGAGATATTATCATCGAAAAGTGGTGGCGAAACGTCAGCTTGGAGTCAAGGACCATACCGAGGTACTGGACCCTCGGGCTCCAAGGTAGCTCGCGTCCCTCTACGATGACATGCGAGGGAGGTGGATTTCGTTTTCTAGAGAAACGAACCGCCACACACTTATCGGGGTTTATGAGAATCCGCCACTTCCGGGCCCACTCTGTCAGCTGGTCGAAGTTTTACAACTGCAGGCGTACCATTGGGGTCATGATTGCCTCGACCGTCCCAGGAGAACAGATTCATATTCTCATTCATATTCTACACACAGCTTATATTCTGGCATAAAAACATCATTCCACTTGATGTGGAACATATCTATCAATACTTGTATTTTCATTTATTTACCTCATTGTTAAAGCAAACCAATTACTTTGTAAAATTCCCCTCTATCTACTTTCTCCTCTGTATCCATCTTTTCTTGAATTGCATCTAGAATGCTCTGGGTATTTTTCCTTGGGAAAAATAAGCATCACATATCTAACTCTGACATAACTTGAATATTGGCAGCATGGAGTAACTTTGGTTCGTACTTTGCATCTGAATATCTGTTTATTGTGGTTTCTATTCCAAAACTCCAAACCGTATCATGCTCAAAAATATCATCAAAATCAATCTGACGATTCGATGCAATCCCTTCAGATTCAACTTCTGACTCACTTTCTTCCTCTCTGTTGGAAGAACTTGAAAAAAATGTAGAGGCTGGCTGAGTTGCCACTAGAAGCAACCCTTTTTTAACATTCTTTTTTCTCTTATTGACACGGTGCACTACTGGCAGATATAAAAACCTTACACTCCAATAAATCGAAAACTACTGAAGTCATCAACTTGAAACTTGCACTTTGAATAGGCAATTTTTTGTGCTTGGTTATAATTTGGTCCTACTGGAAGGACCACTTCATATCTAAAATCACACATTTTAGTTTATGGCCTGTCGGAAGGACAAACTGTCCTGCGGTAGGGCCCTTGGGCGTTCTATCATTAAACACTCCGATTTTGTGGAACTTTGGTCCATCCTCTTTTTCTTTGTTTGGGTGCAACTCTACTGAGAGGGCTAAAACAGCATAAAGGCACAGTACGCCTTTCTTTTGATCAAGTTTGCCTTTCGGGGTCGTCCCACCTGTACGGTCACAAAAAAAAATCTACTAAATTAGAAGAAGAATTAGAAGAAGACTAGAATTTTCTATTTAAAGCAAACAAACACAATAATTATCCTTTGTCGATGTTTGCGTTTGCAGGAATTAAAGTTCTTCAGCATGAACGTCAAGTCCTTCAAATTTTAAACCGGTAATACCTTCCTGTAATACACTTTCCAGACAATTCCCACAGATCACCCGCGAACGTAATCTTAGTTAATTCCATAAAGTAACTAAACATCCACCGGAGATAGTATTTTTGGCGTCGTTCCGTTTACAATATCCCCCACCGACTGAATTTATCATCCCTAAAACCGGAGAGAATACGAAGCTCACATAACAATTAAATGTGGAAACGTTTCAAACCAGCACCATCTTCATTATTTAGTGTCAGAATGAAAGCGAAGAGATATATCGGCCCATTTAACAACACGGCAACTCTCTCTTTACCAGTTTAACAGTTCAGCTCTCGTCGCCCTAATACCATCAGATATTACATTCTCAAGGTGGAAATTTGTTCGCGTTAAGGAAAATTCCGTTCAAATTTTCCGCTTCGCGTTCCGGCTTAGTTTCACTGTTGTGTTGTTTATTTTTCAGAGAAATTAAAAATTTTCATCCCTGTATTGTGAGTTATAGATTTATAATTCAAACCTAGATACTCATCAATAACAATCAACGTTCACAACATTATTTATTAGCGTATCCGTACGTTGGCGTTTGGAAATTTTTAAAAAGGACACGCATACATCATCACACACTTGATATAAAACACAAAACATATCGCTGAATGCATCCTGGTATAACAAAAAAATAAAACACATATACATAGCTCAATTATCCGAACGGAAATTTACGAGGTGCACTAAAAATTGATGCTGTTTTTTGCCCCACTTCACCTACCCGTCGGTATTGCTTTGAAAACTAGGTAGTTATCGAATTTCAGTTGCCGAGTAACCTACATATACAGCTACGTACACGGTAGGTCGTTAATTAAATAAACAGTCGAAAAAACTGGAGTTTCTGGTTTTACCCTGTTCGCAGTTACCGTACAAATTTTTATAACTGTCGGAATAAACATTGTAAATGTCTTTTTTCCAAATTGAATTTGTGGGGATAACGATCTCGTTGGTTATGCCGTCTTGTTTGAACAAGAACGAAACGCTTCAGTTTTGGAAAGTACTCTTGATAATTGATGATTTTTTTTTGTTTGTAGTATTGGATTAGTAAACTCAATAATAGAATTTATAACTGGCGTGTGTGTGTATGAGTTTAAACTGATTCCATTGCTCGCAATTATTGCTAGAGTTAACATTTGCAAATCGTCCACCATCAATTGTAACACAAGATTTTTTTGTCGTTAGCTGTATTGTTCAAAATGAAAATGACTCTTGTAATGTGGACTAAAATGGAAAAAAAACCACTGAGAGTATGACCATTTTAATGACAATCTTAGTCAAAAAAAAGACTATAAAGCTTGGTTTGTAGTAAGAGGTTTTGCTCGAAAGAAAACGTTTCATTCATTCCATTGCCTAGGATATCAATAATCAGAACTCTATTAGCTGTAGGAAATCAAAAGGATATAAACCTCAGAACAGGCTTCTTAAATGGTGATCAAATAGAAAGTGGTTACGTTTATCCCGTGGATAGGGTTGGGGATAAGATGGGCATCCAAGTATTGGAACGACAAGATTAATATAGACTTAGATATAAATCTTTAATTGACCCATCATCATCCAGTGTGACGTATGAAAAGTTAAAACATTCCTATGGGAAACATTCTTTATCCCGAGCTCAAGTTTTTCGCTGGCAGAAGATGAACACCGTTCAGGGAAGCCTTCAACTACTAATACCGATGAAAACATTGAACGTGTCAACGCTCTAGTGAGATTTAGACCGTCGTTTAACATTAAGAAGGTTGAGTGAACAAACAATTAAATTTGAACAGATTTACCGTTCATCAAATTTTGACTGAACATTTACACACGCGAAAGATCTGTGCCAAAATTGTGCCGAAAAACCTCACAATTAAGCAGGACATTCGAAAAAACAAGTGTGTTGATCTTCTTCACAGAATCGCTAATGAGCAAGATTTCTTTAGCCGTGTGATCACAGGTGATGAATCATGGATTTTTTAATACGATCCTGAGACGAAAAGGAAAAAGTCAAGAGTGGCACACTGCAAACTCTCCTCGACCAAAGAAAGCTCGAACGAACAAATCAAAGATTAAATCAATACTGATTTGTTTTTTTTTTGACAAAAGAGGAATCGTCCACAAAGAATTTTTTCCTCCAGGAGAAACTGTCAACCACGTTTTTTACTAATTCGCGTGAGACCAGACATTGCAGACAAATGGATGCTCCATCATGACAACGCCCCATGTCACACTGCCCTCTCCGTAACAGAATTTTTGATCTTAAGCTTTCGTTGGGCGCGGTATAATCGTAACAAAATCGGGCGCGGTGTATCAAAATGATCACTTTGCCTTTTAGGCTTGAATCATTGATCATCGATTTCGTGTTTCAAAGCTGCAATCGTCTCTGAATGGGATGGTTAGTAAAACATTTATCCTTAAAGGGTCCTTCCCACAAAAAATAGACCAACAGGTTCAAACCATAGCTCCGAGGTAGGCAAATGAATCAGAATTTCGGCTGATTATGTCCAGAAATTCAATTGTTGCCTTGGCTGTCTGGCAAATCGTCCAGCATCGTTCTATTGAAATCAAACGTCATCCATGTCATCCTCATCAATTCGTGGAAACAAAAATCGTTGAGTATGGCCCGATGGTCACCATTGATCGTAACGGCGGTTCATTGCTCATTTTCGAAGAGTCATGCCAAAATCTGCACCAAACAGTCAGTCGTTTTGGATGCATCGGCTCCTGAATGATGAGGTTTAAGTTTTTTGAGCCCCGAATGCGACAATTTTGCGTTTACTGACGTTGCCTCCGATGTGAAAATGGGCTTTTCTGTAAAAATTCTCATCTCCAACCCTCCAGCCTTCACTTCTTGGACTAATTGAACTTTATAAGTTTTCATACCAAACTTTGTAAGCTTTCATACCAAGGTCTTCATGCAAAAATTTCCTCAGAGAAGTGTGAGAAATGTTTAGAACCTTAACAACGGTGACGAGTCGATATTTATGGATTTTCACCCACACTCTGGGCAATAGCAGCAATATTTTCCGCTGAGCACACTCGACGAGAACTGGAATGAGTTATTTTGTCCAATAATGATCCAGTTTCACGAACTCGCTTCACGAATCAATCCACAAATTAAGTTGAAGACCTATCATTCATATTAAAACGTCACATGATTTTTCGTTGGTAATGCTTATCCCCAGCCCATTGGGCGAAGCAAAAACGCATTGAATGGTAATGAGGCTTCAGTTCTTGGATTAGTTGAACTTTGTAAGCCTTCATATCGAGGTCATTATTCAAAATTTTCCTCATTGAAGTACGAGAAATGTTCAAAACGTTAAGAACGATGACGAGTTGATTATGATGGATTTGCACGCACATTCTGGGCAATACCAGCAATATTTTCGGCTGAACATATTCGACGAGAACGTGAATGAGTTGTTTTGTCCAATAACGAGCTACTTTGACGAACTCGCTTCACGAATCCATCCACAAACTAAGTTGAAGACCTATCATTCATATTAAAACGTCGCATGATTTTTCGTTGGTAATGCTTATCTCTAGCCCATTGGGTGAACCAAAAACGCATTGGATGGTAATGAGGTTTCAGTTCTTGGAGAAATTGAGCTTTGTAGGCCGTCATACCGAGATCATCATGGAAAATTTTCCTCAGAGAAGTGCAAGAAATGTTCAGAACGTTGAGAATGATGACAAGTTGATGTTGATGGATTTTGACGCACACCTTGGGCAATAGCAGCAATGTTTTCGGCTGAACGCACTGGATGAGAAACCGAACGGGTTATTTTGTCCAATAACGATCCAGTGTCACGAACTGGCTTCACAAATTGATCCACAAACTGAGTTGAAATTGTAAGATATTACGCTAATAATCTCTTTAACAATAATATATGACGAAAACTAAAATTCAGCTTTCAAACATTGCACCTTTCGCATTTCATTCTGGTATTTTTATGGCACATTGCGCAGCGGCTTTGTCTATCATTTTTTACAATATGATGCATCTTACCATCTAATCTTTCGTCCTCTCGGTGCCTTCTTCATATCTTTTGGATCTTTCTAAGGCATATAAAGAAGTAAAATAATTATCCATATAGAAACTATAACTTTCATACGCTAGTTTTGATATGAGGTCTAAAACTACAGAGCCACCAACCCCTAGTTCTGGGTGAGTATTTCCTGTGCTTGCTTCTTGATAAAGCTCTCCATAAATCATATAACCGAGGCGAGTACAGATGGACCATGTTTTATAACAGAATCTAATGGTCTTTCCATGATTATGCTGTTTTGCACCATATCAATGCTTAGGCTTTCATCACTGGGATAGTATTTTAGCCATCTTTCGTTGCATAAGTTCCATAAAGGACGAACTTTGGCAAACCTATCATGTGGTACCAGATTATTATTGTCCGCAAAGTGAAAATAGAACAACGCTTTATTTCTTCGATAGTAATCCTGAAACTGTGATTCCCTTTTTGACCGGCGTTCTTTTCAGTTTCAAAGCGAAGAAGATCAAAAACTTCTGCATCAAAGCAAAGTTCAAAAAACGTTACAGGATTGTCAAGATCCTTTAGGAAATTAGGTTTCTTCCATGTTTTTGCAATTGGGCACCTTTTCTTTGTGGAGGCAGAATTACGACTGATGATGAAGTTGCTTCGTTAGTGTCATCTAAAGATAAATGACTTCAGATGTCTTCAACTACATTTATTCCCATCTGGGTTGATAATGACGCCCGGACTTCTGCTTCCACCAAGAGCTGGTGTCCTATGTTCTCTTTATGTTACAAGACTCCGCATCACCACTGCTATTATAAGTAACCAATCCAAAAATGGAACATTAGGATGATATGAATTCTGATTCACCTTACCGAATCAATAGTAGAAGATCAGTAAGTACCCGTGTTTGAAGACAGGTAGCGCTGCTGAGGGAAGTTGGCATTACCGTCGTGTACTACCATCTGTCAGACAACACCATAATAAATTTCAGACTGATTCATACGTTAGTTCTTATTTGGCAGCTAGTTGTATCACACGTGTTTGTGTTTCTCGATAAAATGGAAAAAGAGCAATATCGATCCGTAATTCGCTTTTTATTTTTGGATGGAAAAACATGCGAAGAAATAAAAGCGAAGTTGGATGCTGTCTATGGGGACCCTTCACCATCTATGACAACCGTAAGATATTGGTTCAACGAATTTAAACGTGGTCGTACATCTGTTTTTGATGAGGAGCGCCCAGGCCGCCCGGCAGACGTGGTTACCGAGGAAATCGTTCAGAAGGTCCACAACATGATTCTCGCTGATCGCCGAACGAAAGTACGTGAAGTAGCAGAGGCCGTAGGCGTGTCGTACGGAACGGCAATTAATATTTTACACGATAAGTTATCGGTGAGAAAGGTGTCGGCCCGATGGGTGCCGCGATTGCTTACGGTGGACAACAAGCGGATACGGTTGTCAATGTCGAAGCAGTGTTTGGACCTCTTTAAGAGAAATTCGCAGGAGTTTTTGCGTCGAGTCGTCACCTTCGATGAAACCTGGATCCATTATTATACGCCAGAGTCCAAGCGACAGTCAAAACAATGGATTTTTCGGAGTGAATCTGCTCCGAAGAAGGCAAAGACGGTCCCATCGGCCGGAAAGGTCATGGCCACGATTTTTTGGGATTCCAAAGGAATAATCCTCATGGACTTTTTGCAGAAAGGAAGAACGGTCACGGGGCAGTACTACAGTGAATTATTGGACCGATTCGATATCAAATTGAAGGAGACACGGCCCCATTTGGCTAAGAAAAAAGTGCTGTTTCACCACGATAATGCACCAGCACATTCATCCGGAATTGTCGCGGCAAAGTTGCATGAATTGCACTACGAATTGCTGCCGCACCCACCGTACTCGCCTGACTTGGCTCCCTGCGACTTCTTTTTGTTCCCCAACATGAAAACGTGGCTCGGGGGAAAAAGATTCAGCTCAAACGAGAAGGTTATCGTCGAGACAGAAGCGTATTTTGCAGAGTTTGACAAATCGTATTTTTTGGAGGGGTTAAAGATATGGCAGATACGTTGGGAAAAGTGTATTGTACTAACCTTACGTACCTAACCTAACCTAACTAACTAAAAGGTGATTACGTTGAAAAATAAAATAAAAATTGTGAAAAACTTCCGTCTTCTTTCCTAACACGGGTATTTATTGATCCGCCCTCGTATATGGGCAAGTACCAATTAAACATTTCGTTTAGTATACTCGTAAACTATTTTTTCCTTTTTAGTTTCCACGGTATATTACCCAAAAATGCTCCAAAGTACACTCTCAATGCACACCATTTTAATATAGAGTTTTAATCGCCCATTTAATAATGTAATAAAAGTCGGCGATCTGTGGAATTTACGACTAAAAGCAGACATCTTGCCCTTTCTGAAATGCGTCTGTAGTCTTTTTGGTTTTATTTTTTGAAATTCGAAGCGAATATTCCAAACGATGTAAAGAGCAGATTTTGTTCTTTACGACTTGTATTAGAGGTAATGGACTATCGCCTCTGTTTGTACGCTTTTAATGCTTCGTTTTTTTTTTGTTTTGGTTAACGTAATATTAATATTTTCTCGTCATAAAGATACTGTATCATCTCCGCATTTAATACGACTGTCTAGATAATGTGTCGTGTCAGACAAGTGAATTTTAGTTAAATATTTAAAGAAAAAAAAAACGTAGCGCTTTAGATAAAAATTTGGAGGTTAATAAACTTCTAAAAATGTAATGTAGGTATATAATATTTTACGACAATCATTTACATACATAGAGGAATAAATACATTTCAACAAACATCTCCCGAAATTTGCATAAACCAACGCAACATTCTCGCGATAAATTACGATCATATCTCGGACAATCTCCTCTTCTATACCAACATTAACCCCTTGTGGAACTTTATAATACCCCTCTCGCCCCATCTTGCATTGCCTTTTCGATCTCGCCATCCGACCGCACGTTCGCCATTCTTATCTGTTTACCACGGCCACCCCCGAACCTCAAACAACAAGTCGCCTCCCCACCGTAGCCGAAATTCGGTTTATATATTCCGTTTGCCGATTTACATTTGGCGCCTCCTCCCCCCCCCCCCTAACATTCCGCGATTTATTGCCAACTTAACCTCCCTAAATAGTACCGAAATTTCAATTATCGAGCTCGTAAAATACGTAGTAAAAATGATAAACATTCGCCGGCGACTCCCTTATTTGATATGCGGGTTGTGTTAGATATCCCCGGGTAATAATCGTGAAATTAACATAACCTCTATAATATTTTTGTAAGTACCGTAACCGTATACAGGGTTTCCACGGCCGAGTAGGACATAGGGAGAATACATATAAAATCGGTTTTCGGCGAATATTATCTCCCTAATACTGCTTCATCCAAATTTAAGTGCCGAATATTATAACTGGGTTAACAATGAATATTTCCACAATCATAGTACAGAGAAAGTCATTTTAATAAAGCCAAAAAATTATTATTTTTAAACCTATTGTACGTGAATGCCTAATAAGGCTTTTAACACGTGAGTTTGTGCAAGCAAATGACTTTCTTTGTACTATGATTGTGGAGATGTTCATTGTTAACCCAGTTATAATATGCGGCACTTAAATTTGAATGAAGTAGTATTAGGGGGATAATATTCACCGAAAACCGATTTTATATGTATTCTCCCTATGTCCCACTCGACCGTGGAAACCCGAACTCGAAATTAAATTCGGACACATCTGGAATATCTGGATAAACAAAAAATGTTTTATTTGCCTTTGTCTTTTCATCGAAGGCATCACTAGAAGAAAATTTGCGGTGTAATTTTCATCGATGGATTGAACTCCACCAATCTACTTTTGACTAAAAAATTGAACCAATATTCAATCGTCTATTTTTATAGACTGAACAAACGTTTTACCATTCTTGGTAACAACACACTCAATAGTGCAAAGGTGTTCATTGACACCACTGGTGTTTGGTCCTTGAGAAAAATCAAGAAGACTTTCTTCGTCATCTTCGCTGAAATCACCAGACTTGGTTTCATTAAAATCTGTAATCCCCTTTTCGCTGTTGCCTTGGTTTAGGGAGATTCTCGTTTCTTAATTCTTTTAAAATACCAACTATCGAATCTGTTAAAGCTTCATTTTCCGGAACTTTTGAACCTGATGGTAGTCTTGATAATATTTCATTTGGATTTATTCGCACAATTCCACATTTTCGAAAACCCGTCCTAACATTTTTAGCCGCATTAGGTTTAATGGCTTCCAACAATAATTTGAGGAGATGAGGAAATGTGGTATTTTTGGCATGCTCGATTCTCTTCGGCCTGAGCCTTTTTTCCAGTCGGTTAAGCCTCCTTAAATGGGCGAAAAAACGCCACATCCAAAGACCGAGTCATATGGCTGGAATTCGCTGGTGAAAACACGAATGATATGTTGTACTCTTCACATCTTTCGACAGCTTCCAAAGAGATGTGCGACGAAAGATTGTCCCCTATTAACACTTTTTTTTCCGGGTAACTTTCGAAAAATTCCGAATGGCAATGGTTTCAATCCAATCCTGGAAGCAGTTGCTGTCGAACCAGTCAGGGGTTGAACTGAAACGAGCACCGGATGGTCCCCCTATCTTCCAACTTTCGTCCAATGTTAATGGATTTGCCGACTACTTTGAATCCGTAGTCCTCACAATGATGTACTGAAATCCATGAAAAATACTTTCACTACTGGAAATGCTAACGTCCTTAGTTTTCTCGTTAAGGATTGTGCTGGTGCTTTAGTTGAACCACTTTGTTTTCTGTTTAACCTGGCATTAAGTTCGTCTGTATTTCCTGACTGCTGGAAGATTACACGACTAACTCCTGTCTCCAAGAAAGGCGAATCTGATAGAATTGATAACTACAGACCTCTAGCTATTATCAGCAATTTTGCAAATGTTTTTGAAAAATATCCATTCATCACCATGGGTTTATTAGTAAACGTTCTACTGTCTCTAACCTTGCAGTTTTTTCTCAATATCTGTGTGAGATAATAATGACCAAACTAATTTCACAAAGGCATTCGACCGAATCGATCATAACTTACTGCTAAATAAACTTGAAACAATAGGGTTCTCAGCCAAATTGGTGTCACTCTTTCACTCATATCTTCAAAATAGAAAACATGTATCATATTTGGATCAAAAATCGCACCCATTTTAGCCATCCTCCGCCGTTCCTCAAGGAACTAATCTGGGACCACTGCTCTTCTTACTTTTTATAAATAAATGACCTAGGTGACCATCTTTTGTGCGAAAAAGTATTGTTTGTTGACGATTTAAAAATGTATACTCGAGTCAGTTCTGCTGTTAATTGTGAACATCTACAAACTCAGATTAATGTTTTGAAAGTGTGGTGTGTTTTCTTTAATATTAAACAAATGAAGCATGACAAGCAAAATTTGAAAATCGATTCTTAGTGAGCTTTTGAATCTACACCTTTTTGCTAATTTAACCGTCTCTCTGTCTTTAAATAAAAAAGTTACCCATGTTGTCCTTACGAAATCCGGGCACCCTGTATACATATTACGAGGGCGACCTGAAATGTTTTCGGAATCGGCAAAATATGGCGGAGGAAGGTGGAAATGTCAACATTTCAGACGTCTTCTGTCAATAATTTTTGTTTAAGAGTGTGTTTTGTGTAGCAAGCAAATGGATAAAATCGAATTTCGTTGCGGTAATAAAACGCTTCTGGATGGCTGGGAAAACGGCAATGGAAATTCGAAATATTTTCCTAGAGGTTCATGGCGGATCTACTCCATCAGCTTCTTCAGGTGAGCGAGTTCAAACGTGACCAAAAATCGCTACCAACGATGAAATGGTCGACAAGATTCATGTTGTCATGTTAGCCGATCACCGATTGACGCTGAAAAAGATAGCAGAGACAACAGGCATCTCAGAGGAACGCGTTGGCCATAACATTGCCACTAAATCGCCAAGTTCTTCATACTTTCAATTATAAAATTTATTGTAGCGCTGCATTGATGATTATAAAGTCGTTTCTTTAAATATTGTTTAGTTTGATCGATATAGCATTTATTATATTATAGTTTTTGCCGTCTAATTTATTATAAAATATTCAATTACGCTCTGAAATTCGTCCGCTTTACCATCAAAAAAAAAAAAAGAGAGCAACACCACCTAGAGTCCCTCATCAAATAAAAACCACTTTTCTTTCGAACTCTCAGTGACACTTTTCTAAATTAGCCCGCGCTCAATCGATCCCCATCAAATAAATAACCACTCGAAACAAAAAAGAAACACTCGACACGTCGGCCTCCCGTCTGTCTCGTTCTCTTGGAGAATTTCATTAGGAATCGCTCGAGGTCTTAAGAGAAATTCTTCAAGCACTCAAAAAGAAGGCAAACTTGCGTCTCGCCTGGCTTGGCAACGGCTTCATGGCAGCGGAGGACGTTTTTCCTTTTTTCTTCGCATCTCTCTCTCTTTCCCTCTCTCTCTCTCTCCCATCGTTTCCTTTTATAGGTTAAGGTACTATTACATAGAGTCTTGTTATTAATCATTTTTAAGTACTTCGTCAAACTTGGACGTTTCGGTGACGGTGAGGAGGAGGGGGAGGCCGGCCGTTGCGCCTCAATAAATCAAGCGCGGCTGTCGTTTGTGGAGGCCCGGGCGGAGTTTTCCTGCGACATCTTTCGAGAAGTTCGGCGGAATGCCGTTGCGAGATTGTGTTTAGTATGGTATCTTAGCTTGAGAGAGGGTTGGTTCATTTTTTAATGTGGAATTGTTGCGATAGGATACCCTTTCGCTCTCGGGGAATTTAATTAAAATTTAAGCGTTTATAAAAAAGGAATTGCCGTCGACAAATTATGGATGAGCTATTCGTTGTCGGAGAAGTTGAGCCATCCATCGAGAATACGTTGTGACAGCTGATTTTCTCAAATTAAGCGTAATAAATAAACTAGTTCTTGGAGAATCGTAAATATTTTTTTATATTGCCCTCCTCCAATGTAAGGAGGTGTGTAGAGTTGTGAAACTTTAACAAGATTAAAACACCCTGTATATTCTAAGAGGGTAACGCACCTGTAATTCAGTTTGAATCCATAGGAAGGATACGTACCATTCCATTCAATTAGTATAATGGCTCATAATACTGAATCTATAGCCATTGTTTGATGATACCCCTTGAATACGAAAGACGTTTCCGAGAAGTGTATTAAGGCTGATGAATATGTAATAGTTCGCGATTTACATCAAATCGAAGGGCCAACAGACTGTAGCACTGATCGGAAGCTATTTGTGCAAGTTCCTTTGCGGTAACAATGCGTACGAATCGATGAATATAACTGCATGAAGATCCATTACCACTATGTATGTATTGTTATATTATGTTTTTGAAAATGAACACAAATTTCTGCAATAACGAGTATGTCCTCCGTGGGCTTCAATGATAGCTTGGCAACGTCTTTGCATGCTGGTTATCAGATTATTAAAGTTTTCTTGGGGAATCTGCTATCAGAGTTGTGGAAGCAAATTGTTCTATTGTTTGTGGTTGGGGATTATGATGATCCAAAGCTCTCTGCAACTTATCCCAGGCGTGCTCGAATCGAATTTATATCAGGGGATAGAGCAGGTATGTATAGCTAAATGAGGAGTTCCATGGATCGGTGTGGACGAGCATTATCGTCCAGAAAAAAGGAAATCAGGAGCATGAAACTCTGGTACAATGTTGTTGATCACCTCATTCATACATAAACAGTGCCTCCTCTGAAAGAGTGAACTTCTTGTACTGCTCGCTGGGGTCTTGGGACCAAAAAGCGACGACTATCCCAAAAACGACCCTATCTAGATTCATCAATCTCTTTTGTTCAATTGAGACGCCCAATGGTACACCTCTAAAAAGTTGTCTAAAACGTAAATTTACATCCCATAAACCTCTTCTGACAGTTTGCGATGATATTGATGTTCCTGTGGCTTCTGCGAGCCTCCCACTCAACACGGACGATCTTTCTTCAACAGATCCAGTTTCTTAAAAACGGTTAAAAAATCTAGAAATGACACTTTAGCCAACTTGAAAAAAAGCTGCTAAGTACGTCACATTGTCGTTGACCACTCTGCAGCAAACTAATTGCTCTAATTGATTCCGTTAGAACGGGTTTGAACGAGAAGAACTTTCCACATCTCACTACTTGCAATATAATCTGGACCAACAATTACTTCATCCCACGCTGAAGCAATCCACTAAGCTACATCTTAATAATTCCTTCGTCTAATATTGCAATCAAGCTTTAAGGGTGCTGTCCATCCATGCACTTCTTTGGTTACATTATTGTGTGTGATATTTTTAAAGGCTTTAAGTTTTTAGACTTTCGGAAGCAGTTCTTGTGAAGACCAGTTTTGTCTGAGTTAATATTTGATCTGACGTTAACTCTCTTAACAACACCTGTGACATCCGTTGTTTTTTCCTGATCTGAGATAGTGGTCACCTGCATTCAATTCCATTCTCCGACCTTCTTGGATCATAATCTTGATTAATTTGATTCATTAAATAGTAGGAGCAACATCCTCTGAAGAGCTGTACAACAGAGGCAGTTTTTTTATCAATTTTCGGATCTTGAACATATGTGCAGACAAATTTTCGATTTATTGGTCTTAGGAAGAGAACAGGTTTCCGTCGAAGAAGTAGGTGTTCTTCCAGTATGCCACTCCAAACATTGAGAGGTAGGATTCATGTTGGTCGATTTTGTTGATTGCCCAATTGCAGAAATTCTGTCTGGTTTCAAAATCTTGACGTTGTAATTCCAGATGCAATTGAATTTTAAATGGATGCAACTTGTACTTCACATGCACATAACGCATTGAAATATCAGTGTTCCTACTAATTTGACGATGATGATTTGAGCTTAAAGCTCTTTTTCTACGGTCAAAACTGACTCCGTTCTCACTTTCTCTCTTTGCTCATTGAACAGTGCCAGTAGTTGTAAATCTATCCAACACCTTTTTGAACGCACGTGGGTTTGGACACGTTCTGAGAGGATATCTCTCAGCGTACACTCGTGACGCCAATAAACAATTTTTAAAACATTCTCCAAGAATAAACACCATCGCCAATCGGGACAGGTGTTTCTAGAACGTGTGGGTTCTCATCATCAACCTCATCAATTAAACGGGTCGATGGCCGCAGTAGTTAGGCGGCTGACTATTGTTGTGAGAGGACGATAGGTGCCGGGGTTCAATTCTCTGGAGGGACCGTGACATTTTTTCAGAGAGTTTAATCCCGGATCGACTTGCCATTCGCTGTTGGGAGCAATGTGATTAACAGCGCGGCATCATAAAAGGCGATATGATGCTGTCACAAAGCCATTTAAACACAACTTACACACACTAAACTACATCGCAAGAGTTGCAGTGATAGCCAGACAAGTAATACAGCTTACGGAGTCACTGCAACTAAGCACCCACCACACATTAAAAAAAATGAATACTGAATTGGGTATCCAATTGGTACCGAATTCGGTTGATGATGAGAACCCATGCGTTCTCGAAACACGTGTCCCGAGTAATCAATCAAAGTTGTGGCGTTTGGTGATACCGATGTTATATCTGAATAAATAGTAATTTGCTACATTTTGCTGCAATATCAGAGCTATGAAATGCTGTACAGCACTCACCACAAAATAATGTTTAAAGTTGATGGTTGTGATGCTTCTTCTCCTTCAGAGGTGGCTGCTATATTACTACCACAGATTCCTGATTTTTTTTTTTGAGGTAACATTAATGCCCCATGTTCTTTCTTGAAAACATTAACGCTTGTAATCAATTGACTATTTCTAAAAACAATTTCGAAAATTATGAAATAAACCATATTTATAAATAATCCCACACTCATGATCACCACATATATGTTTATGAATATAATTCTAAACATTACAAACTCCTCTATCTTTTATTACCCAAAAATGACAGAATCTACTCCTACCGGAAGCGCGAATCGTTGTATTTTTCCGGTAATTTCCCTCGAGATACTAAAAGTCTAAACAAAATCTACTTTATCTTGAGCATTCATCTAAACTCAACCGCCGGTTGTCGTAGACAATGAGCACGGAGAAGATTCGTATTTTCAACTCGACAACTCGGATTTTATTCCTATCTAGAAGAGTTTCCCCATTACTACTTTATTATAGAATTCAAATTCTACGTATTCTATTTTTGGATAACCACTCAATTCGAAACATGAAAAATTGTTTTGTGGTATTTCTAATGAAGTGGAATGGAGAGATAAAACTGTTATGAATTATGCGGTGATCCTCGTTAATAACTTCCTTTATTGCGGTTATTGTGGTATTTAAAAAAAGAATGATAATTCGATAGTCTGCTTCTTGATACTCGAAGCAATTTAACCGGAATAACAAAACGTCGTCTTCGACATTAAAGCAGCCTGCGAAATACGTAGCATTCCTTTTGTTCTATCTCGTAAAATTTTTGTTTATTCCTGTCGTAGAAGGCATCCAGAACGTGTCTTCTTTATAACTCGAGAAGAAGAACCGCCTATAGCCACGAGAATGTAAGAGAGGTTATTTTTAGAGACGGACGGACGAGACTTGATTATCATCGTGTTATTGTCGGACTCAACGCATCCGACGCATAAATTGTAATGTTAATATGCATTCTTCCCTCGTTTAAAATCATCCACGAAAAAAACGTAAATTTTGCGTGAATAAATTACACGTCTTAATTCTGTTACATCGATCGCGATTTAATTGATTAAATTCTAATTTATTCTACGGAGGTTCCGAGAATGTGCGATGACGTTACCGGTATATTGACTATACGGTCGCTAACCTCCCCTGGATATGTGCCAAACGAAATACTGTTTGTTCTTTATGTCATTTCACTTTTCCTTCAAACATTACGAGCGTTGAAATGCGTAGAATGTGAGCAGCGATTACGTAATGGGTAAATAAGGAAATGCAACTTCTTAACAGGTGAAATTACGTATTATTTCACTTAAATCTTAAACCTATAAGGAGCATTATTGCGAGATCTCTATTCGCGTCACGTGTACTTTTACCTGATGGGGGAAAGACGGCGTTCGCTGATAACAAAAGGGAGCGACGTTAGGGCGCGTAACTTCTTTGTTACAAACAGACCTAACTCATAAAAGGACAATAGAAACACGATTCGACGAGATATTGGTGCGGGCAAAAGTCGTCTTGTCACACGGAGAACAATTCATCAAACGACATTTCCTGCGATGTTTTAAAGGTACAGCTAAAGCTTTTCAGTTTATTTTTCTACACAATACTTTATTTTTGCTATCGTCTGGTTCTTTTGCGAAAACTTAAATTAGAATTGAATTGGAAGTAATTAGATGAGGCTGCAATTTATCCTGTCAATCTTCAGAATTCCTATAAGTCTAGTTTCATAAAACCGTTGTCATAATATTATTGTTACTTAGCCTACTTTATGCAAATACAGGAGAAATATACATTTTTCTCTAAAACGGCTGAAGATAAATGGGTACATTCTGATATCAAAAGAAAGAGAATTTAATTTTACATCCAACCCTGTAAACAGATATAGGGTGTCCCGTTACACAGCTCATTAACGAGAGCTGTAATATTTATTTTCTCTAAAACTAAAGCACATAGGTCTAGGAAGGTCTTAATAAAAGTTAATTAAAATATCATGTAGAATCTAATCTATAGGGTGTTCCATTTAAAATAATAAAGTTACATACGCTTTTTCTATAATTGAGACACCCTGTATATTTGGAAATATTTTCTAGCTATGCATCGTATAAATAGGGAGAACTTTTATTTGAAACTTTTTTCTCTATATTGTAAAGTAAATAAATTATCAAAGAAACCGCGTTAGCTGGGACACCCTGTATATTGACATGATTTTTAAGGCGTAAATTTGATACTTAGTACTGTTACCGTCAAGGACTTACGACTTGAGTCAATGTGAGGAAGTTGTCCGACTTGAAAACTCTTCAACACTTCGAACACAATTACAACAATATACATTTAAACACAACTGTATTACTTGTCTGGCTATCACTGCAACTCTCGCGATATAATTTCGTGTGTGTAAATTGTGTTCAAATGGCTTTATGACAGCATTATATTGCCGCCCTGTTAATCACGTTGCTCCCAACAGAGAATGGTAAGTCGATCCGGATTTCAACTCTCTGAAAAAATGTCACCGTCTCTCTAGAGAACTGAAACTCGAATCCTATTGCCCCCCCGCAAATTAAATTAAATTCCATACATGTGTCTCTATTTTCCTCCATCGTCTGATAATAACCATTCTTGAACTGCTTCTTTCACTTCGCGAATTTTTTGCCGGCGAGGAACTCTTTTAGGTAGCGGAATAAGTGAAAATCACTCAGCGCCAAGTCTGGACTGTACGGTGGGTGATCAATCTGTTCCCATCCAAAAGTTCTGATCAGATTTTGGGTGTGAATGGCATTGTCGTGCAGCAACAAAACTCACCACCTCACTGCCACGTGCTGAGATTGTCTGCTTGGCCTTGGCCTTGACTCTGACTGGTGATGTTGTGTGACGCCATTCCATTGAGCGACGTTTAGACTCTGGGGTTTTGTGATAGATATCGATCCAAAAAATCAAGAGCACAAGCCATTCTTTCAAGTTTGTGTGCATCAGTAAGCAGCCTGAGCACCCCAAAGTACGCACAATTTGCGAAATTTCAACTTTTCGGAACCGATTTTGTGCAAAGTTGTTCTTCCCACATTCGGAAATTCTAATGCTAAAGTTGAAATTACCTTTTCATCCACGGCATTGACCAAATCATCTGTGATCATTGATGATCGACCTGAACGCGGTTTATCATGAACATTTTCCCGTTCGTCATTGAAAACTCGGTAAGACAGTGCATTACTGAACTTTTTGAAGATCGCTGGATAGGACGTTGTGGGCCTTGGGCGTGGCCATCGAGATCGCCTGATCTCACGCCAATGGACTTTTATCTGTGGGGAAAAATAAAAAATGAAGTCTATTTCGACCCTGTTAATAGCAGGGCAGAGCTTGAAAATAGAGTTCGCAATTGCTTTATTATAAATTATTATTCATTATAAAAAAAAAGTGGAATTATTCAAAAACGGTGCATTTTAGACATAAGGTTTATTTAAGAAAGTTAGCCTAAAATTTTGCGTCAAATCCAAAAATCCACTAATATATGGGGTGTTCCATTTAAAATAACGAAGTTCCTATCGATTTCCGTTATAACCGGAAGTCGGCCATCTTTAAAATTATTTTATTTAAAAAGAGCATGGCCAGAAACTAAGGCAACCAAATTTTTAGGGCTCTCTTCTTTAGGAAATATTCTAATAGGCCACTCAACTTGGGACACCCTGTATATCGCAGCAATTCCCATTCTTGTAAACTTACACATAATCGTTACGCATTTAATTGTAATTAAGACGTCGTATACCAGTGGCACAACTCCAGTTCTCGCAGTACCGTCGTCGTATCCGTTTAACCACCATCCAACGTTTTATTTGACGAAGTTCAGTCGACCGTACAATTATTCGGCGGTTTGTGTAGAATCCGACAACCGTATATAGTAAACTACACTACTACGCAATTCGTGCGGCCGTAGTATATGGTAGTGGAGAAACGGGAAACGCTAACGTTAAGGCAAGACGACACTTCCCCTGAGGGGATTATAATCCTCTCTTTCTCACGGAGACGTATGCTGTACGCTAAAGCTCCCCAAGATTATGTCAGAATGTAAACGGCAAAGTTAAGTTGATACCTTGTTGGAAGATGTAGCCCGATCCCGTGTAATGTAATTCGGTTGTAATATGCGATGACGTCTTAAAAAATTGGTGTAATTTAGTTGTAATGGAAAAAAATAAGCTCAAAGCACGTATCAGTTGTGTTATGGGGTATGTCACGGCGGTATTGCGATTCTCCCCTCCTCCACTCCCCTCCAGTGAGTGAAAATTATGCAATGAGTGACATTTTTTCCAGGCTAGTCTAGACAAAGTCTTGTCCGCTTCACATTCCACATCAGACTCGTGCAGAACTGCTTTAGTCCCAACATTATACGAGCTATACCAAAAATGCACGTTAGAGGGGAAAGACGATATGGCCCCAGGTGTGCACGCGTTTTGGGACTTCAAGTATCTGAGCTTGGCCTACCGGGAAGGGTGAGCCTTGGAATATCCAACCAGCCACGCAAATTGGTACCGCTTTTTTTCCTAGCCGGATCTAGGATAGGTTCATCGCGTTGGTAGTTGGTTGATAGGAGTGAGTAGCATATCTGTTCAGGTACTGATACTGCGTAGCTATTATAGTAGGGAGTTAGATAGATTCCTCCCTTATTATGGTGGTATAGGTAGGTAGGACGCGCTGATTGGGTGTATTTCTTATTGGTGGGTATTGCCCTGTTAAACATTTAAAGAATTCATATAAAAAAATGCAACCATCGTTTCCAAAGCGAAACAATCGGGAAAGGACAGGTCTTAATTAGCTCGCCATACAAAAAAAAAGATGGATGAGTATCATAGTTGAGTAGATGATGATGGAAAGAAAAAGTGTTCAAGACACCAAAGGTGAAACCAGCCTCCAATACAAAGAAAAAGAGCTCATTAAAAAGAGAAAGCGTGGTGAAAAACGTCAAGCAACGATCCAATTCAGACATTAGGTCTTCTTATTTGTTAGATTGTAAGAACTATGTGTAGCAGAGCTTGCAGATGGTTGAGGACTACATGGTGAAGTCACTATGGATGCTGATGAAGAAAGAAAGCAGATAGTAGCAGTTTTTAAAACATCTGCAGTAATAGTTTCTACTGTTTTGCCACACCTTTCGAAATCATCTATTAGGGATGGCTCATGGATCTAATCTAATCATTTAAATGCCATCCAAAATTAATTTATTTGGGACTAGAAAAAGTCCATCTTCCAATGTACGAGGGCGTATTTTTATGTTATCTACCTAGCTATTAAACAAAAGGGTGACGATGTCAAACAAATTATTGAAAAATTGCTGTCACTGTTAGCTAAGTTGTGTTTATTTTGTGCTGTTTAGACGAAGATGAAAGAATCTTATTTTCAAGTAAAATAGTGGTCTAAACTCTTTCGATGGGGCCAAGAGTCAATCGATGATGACCTAAAGTCCGGACGACCTGTTCAAGCTCGAACTGTAGATTGGCGTGTAGAGATCTCTGTCATTGCCAATGAAGTCTGTATATCCGAGACAAGTGTTCTCAAAATTTTGCATGACGATTTGGGTATGAGGAAGGTGTAGATACCCAGATTGCTTCTTCTTGTTTCTCAAGAAAATTTGGCCGAACTGGGGAGGAATATATTTCGAATTATCACCGGGGATGAAACTTGGGTACATCATTGGGACCCTCCTACTAAACAAGAATCCATGTGGTGGGTTCATAAGGGCTCTCCACCACCAAAAAAGGCCAAGACACGATTTTCTGGAAAAAAAAGTGATGGGAACTGTTTTCTGGGATATTGAAGGAGTCTTGCTTATTGAATATATGCCAAGAGGGTCTACCACAAATGGAGAGGCCTACGAAATTTTTATCCACAAAAAAAAAATTGCCGGGTTCATAAGGCAAACAAAGTTCAGCAGATAATCCATGAGTGTGAGTTTATAGAGTTAAGGCATCCACCTTATTATAGCCCCGAACTAGCTCCGTCAAACTTCTTCTTATTCAAAAATTTAAAAAAGCATCTCAAAGGAAAGCAATTTTTTTTTGTGTGGGTATAGGGCAATTGGAGAAGAGGTGGAATAAGTGTAGTAGTGTTGAAAGGAGTTATGCTGGGAGTTGTTCTCTTATGTGCTTTTTTTCATGACTAGGTAGATAATATAAAAATACTCCCTCGTAATAAGACTTGAATGACGCAATTAATTCTTGGCCTAACTTTAATTGATCAATTATCAATTATCCTTAGCATAAAGTCTAATTAACATAAGTACAGGCACATAATACAACATCGTGCATTTATTTCAATAATTAGAAATATTTTAATTCAATTTGTAATATAAACTAATTATTAATACCTGAGAAATTTACATTGAATTTAATCTAATCTCGCGGAATCTTCGGTAATCTTAAAATGGTCTCGAAAGTATAAAAGGAAATATGAAGAGAATGCAAATTCCGACACAAACTCACTAAAAACTGCGTTAAATATTAAGACACCCTATCGCGAATTACACCTCCCAAATCTCCTCCATACTACCGACCCCCTTTAATGAAATTTCATAAATTTTCATTAATCCCAACCCATGTATAACCGTAGTACAGTACCGTGTTTTCGCCAAATTGAATTACACCTGTTTCCCCGAACATTAAGACAAGCAGCCAGCCAGCATTTACCTTAGCTTTGATGAGTTCCTTTACTCGATTATATATACCATACTTTCGTCTTTATACGCAACGAGAACCGAATATATTAACGAAATTTTGCGGGTATTAAAAAATTTTTAATTAGAAAAAATTGCTGATTTTTTTATACACATACAAAATCGTTAGTCAATAATAATACCACTCAATATTTATACAAAAAGCAAAAGCGTTACAGGCCAGAGACCTCCTGCTGTGTTTCACTGTCGCACATTAACCCCCATTAAGGTCACCAGTGACGGAGCATTTAGTCACATAAAGAAGCGAAGGCATTTCAATTTCAGAATTCAGGTATGACCGCACCATCCCTTTCTAAAACTCATTGGCAGACATAAATTAGACGAAGCGTGCGCCCCGGTCTAGCACGTCGGTGTGTCCGGATGTTTGTGTGCAGGTCGTACTTCAAAGCACGCGTCAAGATTAGGTCGGAGGATTTGTCACCCCCCGGCTACGACGACCTAGATTATTATTCGAAGGGTTCGTCGTCGTGTGTCGGCGTCTTAAAGACCACCTGCTAGTCCACTTAGGAGATGAATACGCTTCCTTTTTTTCCCCCTGTTTTGTTTTGTTTTGTTTACGAGACTGAAGGAAGGTCTATTCTGGATTTAAGAGGTTGGGCGTGACGAATGTATTGAGGACAATTTTTTTTTTTTTTTTTAGAATTTTTGAATAGGTGATTAATAGGGCCGCTAAGTCGAAGTAGTTGACGTTTTTTCTTGTCAATTAATTGCGGTTCTTTATTTTTATAGCCAATATTTCGCATACATTGTACGCTTCTTCAAGGCTTAAAATTCGAACACATAAGTGGAAAACAGAGAGAAAAAGAAAACAAAAATTCATTTTTAATCTTTCCTCAAATTATCAAATTTTTAGAACAATTTTTAGAAAAACTAGACTTGAAATCCACTTCCACTTAAGAAGTCTTATTAGTATTTAGATTACAATTTGAATTGCTTCAAACCGCATCTTAATATCTCAAGTAACAAAAAAGTTACGGCAAATAAAAGAAATTAGGAGATTTCAGTTTTTCTTCGATATTAAACAAATGAAGCATGACAAGTAAAATTTGAAAATGGATTCTTAGTGAGCTTTTGAATCTCCACCTTTTTGCTAATGTAACCGTCTTTCTATATCTTCAAATAAAAAAGTTACCCATGTTGTGCCTACGAAATCCGGGCACCCTGTATATGTTCTGGAATAAATTGGTATTTAATTAATATTCTTGTTTTATTGACCTATAAGTGGAAATATTTCAGGGATTAAAAGATAAGTACATAAAGGTCACAAAATAAATATATTAATGCGATTTCTACATGATATTTGAATCGTGCCATCTCTCATCAGTTGGACGAACTCATTGATTTTCTAAATTTTATTTCATTGTACAGTGATCTTCAAAGGTATCCGGACACGACTAGATAGAGAAATACCTGTAGCGTTAAGTGAGTGAAATAGTTGTTCTATATCACAAATATTTTTCGAGTTATCCATCTTAATAAAAATTAATAAATATGTACAAACAGCTGCTAATCATTACCTTACGATCTGTCAGATAGTAATCATTTTAATTACTTATTGTATAAAATGGCGCAGTCGAACGTAAAATTATGTATATAAATGAATAATAACCAGTCAAATAATAATCTGTATAAATAATAACAAAAATGATAAATGTCACTACATTTTGACACTTGATGACGTCACTCATTTATTGAAAGCATAAATTATAGTATAATTTTATTACTGTAGCTTCAGACTGACTATGATTTTTGTACATAACGTTTTGTGATATCTTTAATATTGATGGATATATTGGGATTTGACACACTAATGCCTCACCCTGTATATGCATTTATTTGTATATTGCAATGTTCTGCAGGTAGTAAGCTGGCCCTGCTGCTCTTTGGAATAAAGTATTGAGCGCAAGGTATTTCCCTATCTAGTCGTGTCCGGATACCTTTGACGGTCACTGTACTATTGTAATAAATAAAAAATGGTTTGCGAAGCTGCTCTTAAGCAAGAGACCCTGACATAACCTTTACTAAAAAAATCGAAATATTGAAACGTTTCAAATTAGCTTAATACACGTCTGTAGAATGGTGATCGAGCAGAAAATTCTATCTCTTAAACATAGAAGGAACAGCATTAAGCATTTCAAAAAATCAAGCTAATAGTAGCAAAAACTAAATGGAATCTAGTTGCTTTTGTATTCGGATTTTACTGCAAAAAGAAGAGTTGTCGTTCCAATTGTTGACATGAGTGTCAAAGCGAAATCATTCAATTTGGAGCTTTATTTTGAAGTATTTGTTTTATTGGAAATGTCATTTTATGATTCATGGCAACTTTGTTTTTTTTTAAATCTCAGTCTGTTTTATAAAAATCATAAATAACTCAAAAACCTTAGGAGTTAGGTATAGGGAATGTAAATACAGATCAAAAGGGAATAAAAAGTCCCAACTATTGGCCCAGTAACATACAGGGTGTCCTATTTGAAATAAGCGACTTCCCAAGGTATGAAGTTGTCTACATTGGCAAGTGTATTTTGAACATCCTGTGTAAGATATTAGACTTTTTTTCCAACAACGATTTACAATTAGATCTTAGTACTCTTCATAAAAATTTTGAAGGCTCTAAGTCAAACGTTGTCTGAGAGAGGCCGAATGACGCCCAGCAATGATTTGTCGAATTATAAAAAAAGTGTTCCATTTAAAATAACGAAGTTCCTATCGATTTCCATTATAACCGGAAGTCGGCCATCTTTAAAATTATTTTATTTAAAAAGAGCATGGCCGGAAACCAAGGCAACCAAATCTTCACCGCTCTCTTTGGTGTACTTTAGGAAATATTCTAATAGGCCGTTCAACTTAGGACACCCTGTATAAAGCTTGTCTCTCTTTTAATTTATCGGTTATGTGAATTAAAACAATAAAATTAAGTTCTAAGTTGTTATATTCTAGAAATAAATAGTTAGCGGATTTGGAGCAGTTTCCAAAACAGTTCTAAACTTGATTTAAACAGAAACGACCACAAATAAAAATAGAAACACAATTTCAGAAGATTGAATAAAAAGAAATAGTTTACTTACTGCCCTAGTATAATATCAAAGAGGGTTCATGAAGTGAAAGTGTTCCTATTTAGAGACAAAACATACTCACAGTCTATCTCAAAGTAAACAGGACGATGTCAATAGGGACGGTTCTGGTGACGCCACCTACAACCCAGATAGCACAAGACATCTTATGGATGGATTATTTAGCTCTGTATTATGTCTGAACGCCTAAAGATATAAAAAAGACATCTTATGGATGTTCATTAACGTAGCCCATAGGTGAGGTAAGTTGAGCAAGGGTATGGGGCAAATTGAGCACTTAGAATGTCTAGCCAAATGAAGGGTTGAATGTTAACTAGACATGAAATAAAATTTCTGTTTGATAATCAACCTTTTATTAATAGTCTTCTAGTGACAAAACAACTAAATTAGAAGTAATTTTCTTTGAATAATAAACTGAAAATAGAATCAACAAAACATCAACGTATCTTAAGCTTAACTTTGGAATTAGTTTCAGTCTTTCTGATCAAATTCAGACTTGAATATTTATATTATTATCAATAAAGGTTATCTTAAGATAAGAAAATATCAATGTATAAAAGAAAATATTAATGAGATATAGGAAACTTAATCGTCGTTATCGCTGTTGCAATTGACACAAGCGAAAGTAAGACCTCATCTGGCTCACAGTTTGTCCATTGTGCCCATTCCTTGCAAACTTGACACTGGATCCATGTTTCTCCTGGTAAACTTTCAGAATAGGCATCGCAACAAATCAGACAGGAATAATCATCAGCGTTGCTTTCCTCACTTGATTGGAGCACTTTTTTAGAAACTCTCTTCTTTGCATTTTTATCAATTTTTTCCTTGGCTTTTTAACATTTTTAGCAGTTTTATTTTGTTCCTCTTCTAATGCGTTCTTTTCGGGGTGTTCTGTTAGTTGTTCTATTAGTTTTGGTTGATTTTCTAGGGCCTGCCTTTGATGGTCGAACAATTTCTGCGGCCAGCTCCTCGACAGTTTGTGGATCTGGACGGTCGGTAACAAATGATGGCGAAAACTCATCCGCACTAAAAATGTTGCCAGTCTTTCGGAAACCGTTAGCAATATTTATACTTGTCTGTGCAAACGGCAATGAATCAGCGACAATTTTTGGTATATCATAAATAGTTAGGGTCTTTCCCGGGTTGTAGATATGGGGACATTTCTTCAATGACGAGATGATCAATATTATTGTGCAATGTACCAATGAGTACATTGAATCTGTTGCCAACAATTTTGCTCGCAGCAGAGATGCACCACCAACCATTCCAATTGAGATTCGTCCTCTGTTTGGACTACTTTATATGACTGGAATATATAATGGAAATCTTCTAAATGGAGAAGATTTGTGGGCTACCGATGGGTCTGGTGTATAAATATTTCGCCTTACCATGAATCTGCGAAGATTTAGATTTCTACTTCGTTGTCTAAGATTTGATAGCAAAGACATTCGAGCAATTCGAAGAGCATCAGATAAATTGGCACCTATAGATGCTATTTTTGACCAATTCGTTGCTAATTGTCAGACTGGCTACTGTCACTCAGAGTTAGTAACCGTGGACGAGATGCTTCCAGGATTTCGTGGGAGGTGTAGTTTTCGCCAATTTATTCCTTCTAAACCAAACAAATACGGGATAAAAATTCTAGCATTATGTGATGCAAAAATGTTTTATACAAGCAAGATAGAAGTGTACACAACGGAACACAACCAGACGACTTTGTGAACATATTGTTGGATCAGGTCGTAATATAACGATGGACAACTGGTTCACATCCCTACCTCTCGTAAAGAAACTGTTCATTGACCATAAGCTCACTGTACTTGGAACTGTCAGAAAAAAACAAAAAAGAATTGCCCTTAGAATTTTCCCAACCGGCTACGCGACCAGAACATTCCAGCATGTTCGCTTTTTCGAAAGAGTGCACTCTTGTTTCCTATTTTCCCAAAAAAAAAGAAGAATGTCCTGCTATTTTCTAGTATGCACTTTGATGATGAAATCGATGGAGGAACAGGAGACGCGCGAAAACCAGTGATGATTACGTCTGACAACGCCACTAAAGGGGGTGTAGATGTTGTAGATAAATTATGTGCAAGTTACAATTGTTCTGTATTCTCTTTTAAATATAGCTGGCATCAATTTGCAAATAATATACCTTTCAAACCACCCTTACATCAAGATTTTGAGAAGGAATTATTTGAGACAACTCTCCAATGAACTGCTGAGACCTCATCTACAAGTGCGTTCCACTATGAACAACATTCCTCGAAGTTTGAAATGTAGGCTAAAAGAACTATCGGGGGTAAATGTAGAACCTGAAGTCCCAGATAATGGTGTAGTGGGTAGATGTTTCTACTGTACCGCGAAAAAAAAAACGTAAAACACGGTTTAATTGTCATAAGTGCAAAAAATATATGTGTTTGGAGCAAGAGCGCCAAGAGTGACGAGAAATGCTCTAAACCATTTTGACCCATTTAGACAAATGGGCCAATATAGCTCAATATTTTTTTTAATAAACCAATTGTCACCGGTGCGACTACTGATGTCTTGAACTTTCTCGCGACTACTGGAAGGTTAAAAACATCGTAAGCCATTCTTTTCCAGCCATCTTATTTGCAGTCCAGGAGGAGGGAATATTATTGTCAAATTTAGCAGCACACTCGTAGGCAAGGCGACGAACGTCTTTTCATAGAAGATTAAAGCCATTTGTAACAAGTATTTCTTTAAAGAGTCTTCTTGAGTGGGAGAAAATACTTGCCTCGATGTTGCATAATCACCACCTTCGTTTAATTTCTTCAAAAATCTGGTCAAAGTCATCCGTTTGATCCCGAATTTTTGCGGCGGCATTCACGCTTTTTCCCTCATCGTTGACCGCCTTTGCAGTATCATTTAAGTTTTGAGTAGAGTAAGAACATCTTTCTTTTATAAGTCCGCATCCTAAAAAAAAAATTAAAAATCATATATTACTTTAGTTCTAAGGCGTGGGGTTAGTTGAGCAACTATAGCTCAACTCAAGGATTTAGTCATCTTATGGGCATCTATAAAATGTCTTTGTGCTGTCTAGGAAGCCAATATAAAGCCAATTTTTTCCCCGCTATCCTCTCCGACCTATAAGGATCTACAAGTATTTAATGAATTAAATGAATTAAACCATTATGCTTGTTGGACCTCCCTTATTCTTACGACTACACCAACCCACGCAGAAGTATTTAACATCTCGAGAAAATATGACGTAAATCAAAATTGCACCTGCCTTTACGTCTCCTGATCGAATGAAGACATAAAATAGCGAGAGATACTTAGTTGGTTTCTTTAATTTTAACACAACAGAAGAAAAGTCGTGGGCGAAACGTTCCAAATAAAGAAGTTAAGGTCGCATCAAATATCACTTACGTTGTGAATTTAATCTACGTCTCATTACCTTACGAGGCTTGTAGCAATTTAGTTGACACTTAAGACATATAACATTTTAATGGTACTATTAATTATTAACGAGGGAGGAAGTTCAACGCGCTACTGTGGATGCTACATCACTGAAGATGGTAATTTTCTCGTTTAAATTCATTTCGATATTATTAATATGTAAAGCGAGGTAATAAAATGATTAAAATTAAGATGCATCTGCTGAAATTACATCTGTTTGGTTTTACGGTGTTAATAGGACGCGATGTGGTAGTAGCGAGTCTAATATAAAATAGAATGTAATCTTTCTGGTTGATGTCTGAAGCATTACTTCCGTGTCTTGAAATAAATAGGTTTATTACGCCTTAAAGTAGTGAAAAATAGATTCTACTCCAGATGTAAGCTGTTAAATTGCATTAGGTAACAGTCCCAGTTCGAGTAAGATATATTATTTGAACTATATATAAAATTAACTCGGATTTATTTTTGCAAGTCTACAAAGTGCATGCCAAAATGACACCAACTTCTCTGGCAACACTAGTGGGAAAGTTACTTAAAAGAATATTTGCAAGAAGGGTTTTTGGAACACAATGCCTTAGGATGTTGTTGTCGTATCTTTTGCCTTCAAACAATACATTCTATGACCAGTTAGAAGTATCCAAACTGTAATGCTGTGATACCATTTAAAGATGCATCAAAGGAAAAATCCAGAAGTGCTATTATTTTCGAACAAAAAATGAGCTTTAAGCTCGTGTTGTTGTTAGGAAATTCTGAATAAAGAAATAGGACTCCCGAAGGCATCCAAAAAACTTAACATTCGAAGATGAACCATTACAGAGACTAGAAGAAATGAAGCCAGTTCACTATTGCAAATTGGCTTGATTATCAGCGACGTTAATTAAATGATCTGCCACCAGCTTGCCTTGAGAAACAATATTCCTCACACCAACATATTTGGGCGAAACTGACTGAGTTTGTTTTTGGAAAAGAATGCTTCCCTAATCGATAATCAAAACTCTACAGTCATTGTCAATAGCCAGAATATTAGGGTTCACTAAAGAAAATGTGAAACTTTTTTACGCCATTTTTAAAGCTAAAATTTAGAAATTTATTGTAATGCCTTGTTGGAAGATGTAGCCTGGTCCCATCTAATGTAATTCGGTTGTAATATGCGATGACGTCTTAAAAAATTGGTGTAATTTAGTTGTACTCACCCCCCTACTCCTCCCAAATAAAAAGAAAACAAAATCAATACATTTTCCATTACAGGATTATCGTTTTGTCAACCAGACCAAGAAGAATGAAAAAAAAACGCAATTTACCACCACAAGCGAGCTTGAACAAGAAAAAAAAACTTATCAAAAGGTATATTGCAATACGATTTTACTGTAAACCGATGCGCTTTCACCAAAATACGGTTGCTTTAGCGAAAATGCCTAACTCGCTTTCGGACCGTATTGAAAGTCATGACTTTCGGGGAAGAGATGCTATCAACTGGATCTGGGATAAATAAGTCATGAGGTACGCCGTACACTCGGTGTGCGTCCGAAGATATACTGCCCGCAATATTTTATCGAAGGAAAAAAAAACCGCGCACACAACATAAGTCCGACACGTCGAGCAGGACTTTGCCGGCGCGACGATGCTACTAGGAGGCAAGAGGTGGATGTCATTTGATAAAAGAGAAAGATTAATAACATCCATTGAGCCTCCGCTGTGGACGATCTAGCCGCTTTTGTTCTTATTCTTTTTCCGGGTTTTGTTTTTGCCGTTTGAATTTCCTTTTTTTTCGCCTCTCCCATGCTCGAGCGAGATGATCTTCACACCGAGAAAAAGAAGGTGTTAAACAGAATCAATAATGTAGGGATTACATTCGTGCTACCTCGGATTCTGATCATATATCACGAAAATAATGAACAGTTATAAAAGTTTATTTTAAAAATTCCATCGCGGCGCAAATTCCCCCTTCTACCCTCTTAGGCATTCGATGAACATCCCTACTCCATCGGCCAATAAACTAAGTGCAATCAAATTGCCTGGATCGAAACTTACGGGCTTTGAAGGCCGAAATCCGACCGAAAAATCCACGTGTAGCCTTTACACTTTATTTAGACCTAGAATCAGGCCTTAAGAACATCAAAGTTAGCGTCACTTCACAGAGTGGTAGTGCGTACAGCACTGCATCAGTAGGGGTGGTCGCAAAGCTACCTCTAACCGAATTCTCTGCTTGGAAGGGGTTCGCTTGATATACAGGAACCCCTAAGCAGGAGGCCAGAGAAGAACTCATAAGAAAATGGTAGATGACAACTCATCCCAAATATCAAAAGTCCTCAATACGAATGTGATTAGTTCACCACACAAGCGTTATAAGCTCACGGATGTATCCGGTGATAACTGTACCAAAGCAGAAAAGTGCCTGCGATAGATGGACAAGCATCAGAAGATCAATGGATTTAGAAAACACGCGAACTGACTTGGTATCTCCTCTGTACAGATATTTGGTTCTAAATTGCTTCGCTAAGATCGTAAGGTTGAAAGAACAGGAAGACAAAAGAAGGCGTAGAGACAGGAGACCGTACCTGGTTGATGGCAGATGCACCCTGCACTGAAGCAAAATAGAAATGGTCCCAGTATACTGATCGTTGCGTGTACATGTTGTAATACAATACTTCATTTAGGGTCATATTTATAGTCTGTGCTTCAGGTTGTGTCGATGCTTGAGCACGCGATTTTAACGTAAATGTCATCAAATCTGTCAAAATCGCGTGCTCAAGCATCAGCACAACCACAACCACGGACTCTAAATATGACGTTTCTAACGTTAGATCTGATCATCTGTTGTCAACATCAACTCCGATGTGATGCCTTTTTTAGGTCGATTTGTCGACACTATCCAATAATACGTTACCACCTTATTGTAGAAGATAGAAACTGTCAACGAATACTGCTTGTCTCTTCGAAGTCATTGTTGACATAACCAGATCTCTTGCGACCTCCTTTGATATACCCTATAGGAGTGGCGACCACCTTTGATGAATTCTAATCCTGGTAATGGGTGTGTGGTTTAACTGCCTCACTGTCATCAACGTTTTTCCACAATCCTTAGAATTTTCTCAATTCACAATGCCCTCGTACTACATAGAGAGTTACTACATAGAGAGTATCAGCCACGAGGCCAATAGAGACATGCTCCTTTCCTCCCCACCTCCCTCTTCCTCGTTCCAATAAAAACGCAGCATTCAAATATGCATTAAATAAAATATTGGTCCTGAGATTGTTCCTGTGAAAAGCCATATTTGGTTTTAAAAAATTCTAGCTTAACACATTGATATCTAAGGCAAAGTATAGGTGGTCATTAATTTCATCCAAAGTTCTTCAAACGTCCTCCAAGTTCATAAAGTGAAAGTCAAAGGCTTTGCTAAAGTTTGGCAATTCCAAGCAAGAAAGAATGACGCTAGATTGTATCACTTTTAAAGTTGGAAGGTGGCTGAAATTGCAATGATTCCCAAGCTAGTGGAGTCACCTTGTTAACCATCAATTTGCTTGGCTATATATCCGAAAAATGTTTAGGATAAATCGAGAGGAAGCCTATTCTATCTGGGACCTGTTTTTTTGTCTTAACCATTACAGTCAGGCCCGCCGTCGGGAGGGGCGGGGGGCAGAGAGGGCAAAATCCCCGGAACTAATGGCACCAATATTGGCAATGCAAGAAGACACCCCGTTAGGAAGACGTCCTTGATGCCTTGTCAAGATTAAATTAACAAATTAGATCAACCAACCCAAGAGATAAGCACCTTAAAGCTGATTTCGCGGGACGACATTGGTATAAATACAGGGTGATGAGTGAGTTGCACATGGTGGGTCTGTAGAGGGGAAAGTAATCAATTACAGTTGAATCCGTGATGTAGAACTTTAAACATCATACGTTCGTCTTACGACGCTTTTATGCAAACGGCGAATGAGTCACCCAGACCCAACGAAACTTTCGTGTACATTTTAGGAAACTCCTAGAATCCTCGAGGATGTTGACCAAGTACAGATCGCAACAGAGCAGAGTCTTAACATCCATAGAAGCTTGCAGTATATCAATTGAGTCAATGATGGAAATCTTAGATGAAAACGAGACAGCTGTCACCCTTTTGATTGATGAGGCTCATTGAGTGATGCGGCTCATTTTCATATGGACGGTGGTGTAAAGAGAGCGATATTGGTGTCTAGCAATTCCACGGTCCACGAGCGAGAGACCTCTACTGTGTGGTGTGAGATTAGTGAATCGAGGATTATTGGTCCTTATTTTTTTATGGCCAAGGATGGGAATGCAATCACGGTTAATGCATGCATATGATGAAAAAATTGTCCAGAAAATTTATCAATTTGGAGCGGTCACAGCGCTCAAACGCGTTGATGTGCCTTCCTGGTAGTTTGTCCTCTCGTTTAGATTAACAAGATGAACCAACTTGCCCAGAGCGAAGCAGATCCATCAAACGGTTATCGAGCTAAAATTTATATGATGAAAAAGTTGTCCAGAAAATTTAAAAGTTTGAACGGTCACAGCGCTCAAACGCGTTAATGTGCTGGGAGTTTGTCCTCTCGTTTAGATTAACAAGGATTCATCAAACTTCTCGACTTTATCTCTATAACCCGGAAGTTTGGCAGATTAACAAGGTGAACCATCAAACGGATATGGAGCTAGGTAATATTTATATGATAAAAAGTTGTCCAGAAAATTTATGAAAGTTTGAACGGTCACAGCGCTCAAACGCGTTAATGTGCCTTCCTGGTAGTTTGTCCTCTCGTTTAGATTAACAAGATGAACCAACTGGCCCAGAGCGAAGCAGATTAATCAAACGGTTCTCGAGAAAATTTATCTCTATAACCCGTTAATGTGCCTTGCTGGGAGTTTGGCCTCTCGTTTAGATTAACAAGGTGAACCAACTTGCCGAGGAGGAAGCAGATCCATCAAACGGATATCGAGCTAGGTAATATTTATATGATGAAAAAGTTGTCCAGAAAATTTATGAGAGTTTGAACGGAACCCCAGCGCTCAAACGCGTTAATGTGCCTTCCTGGATAGTTTGTCCTCTCGTTTAGATTAACAAGATGAACTAACTTGCCCAGAGCGAAGCAGATTAATCAAACGGTTCTCGAGAAAATTTATCTCTATAACCCGTTAATGTGCCTTGCTGGGAGTTTGGCCTCTCGTTTAGATTAACAAGGTGAACCTACTTGCCGAAGGAAGCAGATCCATCAAACGGATATGGAGCTAGGTAAAATTTATATGATGAAAAAGTTGTCCAGAAAATTTATGAAAGTTTGAACGGTCACAGCGCTCAAACGCGTTAATGTGCCTTCCTGGGGGTTTGTCCTCTCGTTTAGATTAACAAGATGAACCATCTGGCCGAGAGCGAAGTAGATTCATCAAACGGTTCTCGAGAAAATTTATCTCTATAACCCGTTAATGTGCCTTGCTGGGAGTTTGGCCTCTCGTTTAGATTAACAAGGTGAACCTACTTGCCAAAGAGGAAGCAGATCCATCAAACGGATATGGAGCTAGGTAATATTTATATGATAAAAAGTTGTCCAGAAAATTTATGAAAGTTTGAACGGTCACAGCGCTCAAACGCGTTAATGTGCCTTCCTGGGGGTTTGTCCTCTCGTTTAGATTAATAAGATGAACCATCTGGCCGAGAGCGAAGTAGATTCATCAAACGGTTCTCGAGAAAATTTATCTCTATAACCCGTTAATGTGCCTTGCTGGGAGTTTGGCCTCTCGTTTAGATTAACAAGGTGAACTTACTTGCCAAAGAGGAAGCAGATCCATCAAACGGATATGGAGCTAGGTAATATTTATATGATAAAAAGTTGTCCAGAAAATTTATGAAAGTTTGAACGGTCACAGCGCTCAAACGCGTTAATGTGCCTTCCTGGGGGTTTGTCCTCTCGTTTAGATTAACAAGATGAACCATCTGGCCGAGATGAGCGAAAGTAGATTCATCAAACGGTTCTCGAGAAAATTTATCTCTATAACCCGTTAATGTGCCTTGCTGGGAGTTTGGCCTCTCGTTTAGATTAACAAGGTGAACCTACTTGCCAAAGAGGAAGCAGATCCATCAAACGGATATGGAGCTAGGTAATATTTATATGATAAAAAGTTGTCCAGAAAATTTATGAAAGTTTGAACGGTCACAGCGCTCAAACGCGTTAATGTGCCTTCCTGGGGGTTTGTCCTCTCGTTTAGATTAACAAGATGAACCATCTGGCCGAGAGCGAAGCAGATTCATCAAACGGTTCTCGAGAAAATTTATCTCTATAACCCGTTAATGTGCCTTGCTGGCAGTTTGGCCTCTCGTTTAGATTAACAAGGTGAACTTATTTGCCAAAGAGGAAGCAGATCCATCAAACGGATATGGGGCTAGGTAATATTTATATGATGAAAAAGTTGTCCAGAAAATTTTATGAAAAACGTTTGAAATTAGCGGTCACAGCGATTCATCAAACGTTCTCGAGAAAATTAATAACCCGTTAAATTGCCTTCCTGGGGGTTTGTCCTCTCGTTTAGATTAACAAGATGAACCATCTTATCGGCCGGTAATATTTATATGATGAAAAGTTGTCCAGAAAATTTATGAAGATTCATCAAACGGTTCTCCTGAGAAAATTTAACCAACTCTTCTATAACCCGTTAAATGTGCCTTGCTGGGAGTTTGGCCTCTCGTTTAGATTAACAAGGTGAACCTACTTGCCGAGGAGGAAGCAGATCCATCAAACGGTTATCGAGCTAGGTAATATTTATATGATGAAAAAGTTGTCCAGAAAATTTATGAAAGTTTGAACGGTCACAGCGCTCAAACGCGTTAATGTGCCTTCCTGGGGGTTTGTCCTCTCGTTTAGATTAACAAGATGAACCATCTGGCCGAGAGCGAAGCAGATTCATCAAACGGTTCTCGAGAAAATTTATCTCTATAACCCGTTAATGTGCCTTGCTGGGAGTTTGCCCTCTCGTTTAGATTATCAAGGTGAACCTACTTGCCGAGGAGGAAATCCATCAAACGGTTATCGAGCTATCCACAGCGCTCAAACTGTTATCGAGTTTGGCTAGGGTAATATCCATCAAACGGTTATCGAGCTAGTTAATATTTATATGATGAAAAAATGCACAACGGTATGTGGTCCATGCTGCTGGCATTTGTATGGACATTCTCCGACGAACATTTCCTGGAAGAGTGATCTCTCGTTTTGGAGATATCATTGGTCCTCTCGTTCACCGAACTTTACAATTCAATTTTTTTTTTATAGAGACATTTAAAATCTGGGGTTTATATTAACAACTCGCGCACTATGCTGGACCTTAAAGACGCAATTCGCCAAGAAATATAGTGCGAAGCTTCAATCAACGTCTTCAACGTTGTGTTCTAGTAGAAGGAGACCATCTTGGAGATGTAATTTTTAAACATAGAAGCTCTAGATCCAAAATTTTTTGGTATTATAAGTCTTTATTACAGGTTTATTGCTACTGATATCAATTATGTCTCATATCTACACAATACTTTATAGCAAACTAGCTAAAGTATATAAAACTAAATATTGCTTTCTAAGAAAAACGACACTAACCCGTTATCATCCCCATATTACATTCCTACCGAATATAATCTCCGTCATATTTTAAATTTTATGAGTTGAGAACTGCGACAATATATTAAACAAAAAAAGCATATAGAAATCTTCAGGAACTATAAAGACGAGCTCGTCCTTTTTATAGCTTTTATATTATCTCTTCTCTATATAAAGCAAGAGTTTCCGCGTGTATCCTCTCCGATGGAGTAACTGTAACTTTTTCCGAGCGACTCCCCCCAACAAAAAAAAGGAGAAAGAAAAACGACGAGAAGAAAGAGAAAACATAGTCGAGATAATATCTATCTCCGAGGAACTCGGCAACTCTTCTTAAGTTCACTACCACATACTGCGTCCTCCTGACAAAAGAAATACTTTCACCAACAACTAAACTTTTGCTTAATGGCTTTTTCGCGATCGCCCGACGTTGTATAGTGGCCTGTAATCTGTGTTGGACAAGTTTGTCCCCGTTAACGATGACATGGGAATTAACTCCCCGTGATCCTTACGAATTGTGTTAAAGATTAAGACTTCCTGGAAGCGTCGATTCAAATTTATGTAATTGCAACTCAGAACTTTTGATGAAAAATAAACAAGATTCCCTCGACCACCCTTTATCTCATCAATTTCAAAATCATGAATGCTACTCGATTCGGACCATCTACGATCCGACAACTTTCCAACACTTAATGGTATCGCATTAATTATCGAAATTTTACTTCAGACAGCGGCAGGGGACGCACCAGAAGTTCTTAAATAATGTTCCTCGGCGGCGTAGGGTACACGAAACCGAGAGAATTTCCAACATTCTCCAAAGACGCATTTGTCTAGTTCCTTTGACAAGCACGTAGAGGCATGTCTTCCCCGGGAGATTGAGGTACCTCTCTCTACCACTGTTGTTCGGTGGAGATAAATCCGGACAATTCGGACGTTTCGAAATTGTCCCCTTCAACATTTCCGCGCTGATAGTTTATCGTAAATCCTGCGTTAGTTTGAATATTGATTTAAACTTGATTGTGCTTTCTTCTGACGAAACAGCAATAGAAATGAAACGTCAGCGTTTTTCTTTTTTCTCACTCTCTCTCTCTCTCAATTCTACATCAAAACCATTCGTGTTAGCGTTTCACCTACATATCTCCCATATCCTTCGCTTCCGTACACATATTGCTTACGCAGTTCCATCCATAGACGGAGGAGGGGAGAAGGAAGGGGTGCGTTTTATTTGGTCTTTGGCTTTTACCGTTTGATCGTCGTAGAAGAACGCGTTGACACATCCCCCGATTCAATTTATTACGGCGATAAAGGTTGACACGTCGGATGATAAATCACAACTCTTTTGGGGAGTGTCTGATCCGCGCTTTATATTTAGGAAGCTACTGATATCTCGTTACACGTACCCACCTCTACAGATATAACCGCCCGTTATTTCATCGATGTAAAAGGCGTTTCAGGTCGAGGAGACTCTGCGCGGAAAATTTGATGTATCCGATGTCGGTTCCTACGTTGAAAAATGTGCCTTTTCGCTCGTGATAACGTGTTGGATTAGAGATTAAGGGAGATAACGTCATTCGCAGGTCGTAAGTTATAACCCCTGTCCGTCTAGGGTGGAGTTCGATTGTAATTCAATCAGATGGTGTAATTAAATTCAGTTCTTACGGATATCATTAATAATTAATGATAAATATGATCGGTTGTCTTTGGAAGCCTCTCCAAAGCAAGAATTTTGACCCTCACCAACTTCGTGGATGCTTCCTTTAAGCCGGGCCACTCCCCCAAATCCAAGCACACCATGGTGGTTCTAATACATGAACTAGAGAAGCCAAAACATCAAGTGTATGCTCACAAGCCGGTATCCCTTTTGTCATTACTGTCTAAGGTCGTGGGGAAAAATAAATTAGTCTCCAGGATCAATGAGCACCTACAGCAGCACAACATCCTTAAAGAACAACAAATAGGATTCGGAGTTACCATCAGTGAAGGGCATGATTAATCTATCCTTGTTGGGACTGACGATGATACCTACTGATTGTGTTTCGTACAAGTTAGAGACGCTCAACTACAATTTCATTGAAGCTTGATGGCCAAATTCTTGCCCAATATGAGTCAACAAAGTATCTATGCATGAATTTGCTGGAAAACCTATTGCCCACATCAACTTCGCCACCTACAATCAAAACTAAAGTTTGAACCAAATCAACCAATACGGTCCTGTTGGCCCTAAACACAAGAAACGCCTTCGATTAGGTCTGGCACTAGGAATTAGTTGCCAAGATCACTGTGGCCGACATGACTTCGTTCTTATTTTTAATCTCCACAAAATGAATTCTTCCGACTCTTCTTCCTTTCTACACATGGTAGGTGAGCTATTGCCTATTTCCTTCCTATGCCTCTTGGGATGTAGATGTCCAGCATCTTTCCAGCGTTTTGATGTCCTGCTCTAATTTCTTTTTTCGACTCATTTTCTTATCCGTTTCCCCACGTCTTATATTTTGCTTTGTTGTCGTAGATTTTGGCTTCTGATTCTGTCAATTAGTATTTACCCATGAAGACTTTGCATCATTTGCTGTGACTTGAAGGTGATTTGGTCTTGTTTCAGCAGAGTATGTCATTACAGGACTAAGAGTGAAATGAATTCTGTTCTGATGAAGATCATTTTTAGCTACTTTCATGATATATCTTTGATCTTACGCCGATAAAGTTTTTCTAATAATATTTCATAAATCATAAGATCGAATCTTAATCAATATTCTCATATAACGCATCTAATAACCCAACTGGCTTGCATTCAAGATACTACGTGGTTGTAAAAATGTTATCGGACCGTCCTAAACCAAAGAAAAGTTTACAGGAGTGATGCACAGCCATTTCTCCAACCTCCTCATTGCCCTTGACGACCTTGCCGGGGGTCACAGGTCAAGATCAATGAGGAGGTTGGGGAATCGACTGTCATGATTTAAGGACAACAGACCCAACCTCCTCATTGACCTTAATCTTGTCAGGTGGCATAGTTCAAGATCAATTAGGAGGTTGGGAAATCGACTGTCATGATTTAAGGGCAACAGATCCAACCTCCTCATTGCCCTTAACGACTTTGCTGGGGGACATACGTCAAGTCAATGAGGAGGTTATGGAATCGGCTGTCATGATTTAAAGACAACAGCTCCAATCTCCGCATTGCCCTTGACGACCTTGCCGGGGAACATAGGTCAAGGTCAATAAGGAGGTTGGGGAATCGGCTGCCATGATTTAAGGACAACAGATCCAACCTCCTCATTAACCTTGACATTGCCAGGAAACATTGGTCAAGTACTGAAGCTAAAGACCCAACCTCCTCATTGACCTTAACCTTGTCAGGGGGCAGTTCAAGGTCAATTAGGAGGTTGGGGAATCGACTGTCATGATTTAAGGACAACAGATCCAATCTCCTCATTGGCCTTGACGACCTTGCTGGGGAACACGTCAAGTCAATGAGTAGGTTAGGGAATCGGCTGTCATGATTTAAAGACAACAGATCCAACCTCCGCATTGCCCTTGACAACCTTGTCGGGGGTCACAGGTCAAGATCAATAAGGAGGTTGGGGAATCGGCTGTTATGATTTAAGGACAACACATCCAACCTCCTCATTAACATTGATTTTGCCAGGGGACATTGGTCAAGTACTGAAGCTAAGGACGGATCAGGATGTGAAGATGTACAAAAATTAACATCCGAATCGAAGGATCGCAAAGGAGCCACACTAATAAAGAACATATTAGATAAAGAATTTAAATGGATAAATTGGGCGCGATCAGTGAAGAAGAAAGGGTTGTACGGGGCCTGGAGGATGATGACGTTAAAGAGGAAGAAATTAACTCGCAAAACCAGGAAAGAAAACTACGGACTAAAGGATGAGGAAGGGAGTGCTCCAACTTGTCAATCATGACACGATTTTTTAATTAATCATCTATTTCGTCTTCGACCTTGCCCGGGGACATAGTTCAAGTTCAATGGGGTTGGGTACGCCCATCATCCGTTAAGGACAACACAAGATCAATGATTTATTAATGGCACAGCAAATTGATCAATACATCGCATCAACATCAGTGCAACTATATTGTTATATCCCCAAGAACCATTTCGTCTCAGATTCAAAATCGTTTTCCACTTTAAACTAGGCTAGGTCCTATCAACATTCAAACAGGCCATGGCATTGTAGAACCTTCACGATTTTCGGCTCTTCAAAATCTGAACTCTTGTGTCTCACATTTCCAATCACTTCTTTGGAAGTGGAGAATTGGGCTAAACCTTACCAAAGCCCAAAACCTGATCATCATTATGATTATGCATTAAGATGTCTACCTCGTAGACAGTACTTCAAGGTAATAAAGGGCTCCAATTTTCTTTTTCCTCCCGTACTATGGATGACAATTGAAGTATTGTACAAAGGAGTAATATATAAACATTTCAACAATAATAATATTTATATTAGGCTGTAGTACAACCGCACTTGTTCGAAATATCTTTTACACATCCCCTCTATTACATTTAAATTATTCCACTGTCGTTCTTAGCAAATTACTCCGGATAGTAGAGTGTTATTCCAAGCTTCCCAAAAACTTCCATACCTCCTAGTAAGTTTAACAGACATACAACTAATTAATCTTCGGTGCCAGCAGGGAAACTTGCATGTAACACAAATAATTATCTTGAAACGCTATCTTAGATAGTAAGGATGTTGTTTTCAACTCATATATACCTTACCTCCTACAACCCCAACGTATGCGTTCGCAGTTACGTATAATTGCTCGCGATAAAACTTTGCCTTTACAGAATTGCTGGAGCGAGATGTCTTTACTACATGAAAGAAACTTATTGCTAGGAGATGTTTTACGAGCAGAACTAAAACAAGCTGTTCTTCCATTTTATATAGTTCCATCTTACTCGAAGCACTTCAGTTTAATGAGTAAATAAAATACGTTTCTCACAATTTTCAATCGAACACCCCTCTCACCTAATTTATCTCTTAATAATTATATCAGTATTAATCCTTACATCTTAAACCCATGTCGGGAACCCGTCTGCGAAACGCAAAAATCCTATCCCCCAATAAATTATCAATCGGCAAGGACAGGGAGTCTTTTATTAAAATCCACTTCACTTCACGTCGAAATGGAAGTACCGGTACAGTAGGATTTGCGCTGTGGATCGTCTTCCAGACGACGCGACGTAGTAGACGATTTATATAGCCGACTCGATCCGATCAGTGGATTAATTAGGGCAATAAATTCACCAAAAACCCTTTGAATATATTGTACAAGAGGTATGGTACGTCTTCTCCGGAATCGGGGACAAATCCGGGGTACAGATGCGCACCGGGGAAACTGAACGGAATCAGAAGATTGGATTCGCTGCTCGAGTAATCTTTCTAAATATCGGCGGATGAGTTTCGCATGGGAAAGAATGAAAAATGTTGGGTGATATATATACGAGGTGTAGCAGAAAAGTTACCAATATTTTAATTTTTTTCAAACATCATTCAAAGTAGTTCCTTTGGGCAGCTACACACCGATGGAGGCGTTATTCCCACTGTTGGTAGCAGCGCCGGTATGGTCTTCAGTGTCTCACTTTTTGGGATGTTGTCTAAAGTTCCGAAATGACGTCCTTTTTCAGTTTAGGAAAAAGTCACAGGGACTGTGGTCAGGTGAATAGGGAGGGGGAGGGGAGCTGGGGAACCACAGTAATGCCTTTTGAGATCAAAAATTCTATTATGGAGAGGGCAGTGTGACATGGGGCGTTGTCATGATGGAGCATCCATTTGTCTGCAATGTTTGGTCTCGCGCGAATTACCTTTTTTCTAAGCCTCTCAAGGATGTCTGTATAAAGAACTTGGTTGACTGTTTATCTTGGCGGAACAAATTCTTTGTGGACGATTCCCCTTTTGCCAAAAAAACAAATCAGCATTGATTTTTAATCTTGGATTTGCTCATTCGAGTTTTCTTTGGTCGAGGAGAGTTTGTAGTGTGCGACTCTTGACTTTGCCTTTTGGTCTCAGGATCGTATTCAAAAATCCTATTTTTTTCTAATGCTCTTCTGCTCAATTGTGAGGTTTTTCGGCACAATTTTTACACAGACCTTTCGCATGTGCAAATGCTCAGTCAAAATTTGATGAACGGTAAATCTGTTGAAATTTAATTGTTCACTCAACATTCCATTTATTTCCTAGTGACATATGCTAATTACATTTAAATTCGTATCGTTATGTTTTTGGTTAAAAATTTATCCGACGTTAATTGGGCATTAGGTTTGGTTTGTTTCTCCTGGTAAATAGCTCGATAAGAAGCTGTATCTCCTTCAACTGCTCTTCGTACTTGTGAATGTCGCTCTTCATTGGAATCATTCTCTTCTATTATATTGAAACATTTTTGCCAGCGTAAGAAAGCTTCTTGCAGATTTTCTAACTTCAATTTCGGGCCTATGGGAACATCATGAACATTATTTTCTTTATTTATCGTATTCATATTTTGAATTTCAACCAATTCATCATTGATCAATGTGTCGGAGTGTGCTCTAAAGTCATCAACTCTGTTCATAAGTTGGACAATTTCAGTTGTGACACTCTCTCCAAAATCTTCAGGATCAGTTGTTTGACCTGGACCATGATCATGTGATCCACAACTTTAGAGAGTACTCCATTTCTTCTATCACCCTATTTCGCCGTTTTGATATAATTTTGGACGAAACACTACCAGCTATTGCAGTAAATACTGAAAATGACCACCGTTGACAACTTGGCAGTGTCCAAGTCGAGAAACAAATTTTTCTTGAACATTTTGTATCATTTCTGGTAAAATATTTCATACTTCAGTTCTAATGCGGCACTTTAGATCATCAGTATTTATGGTCTATTTAAAAAAACTTTGGATTTCAAATAAGCCCAGAAAAAGAAGTCCAAAGGGGTCATGTCAGGTGACCTGGCGGGCTATTCAATGGGATTCCATCGCCCAATTGCCCATTTGCCTGGAAACATCAAATCGAGATATTCCCGAACTTCTCTTGCATAGTGGGTCGCGGCTCCATCTTGTTGCAGCCAAATTTCTGGCTGGTAGAAGTTCAAACTGACAAAAATTTTGGTAGACTTCACCAGTAAAATTTTCGTGAAAGAAAAATGGTCCTATCACTCTATCTTTGAATATACCAGCCCATAAATTAAGTTCCCGTGGCGATTGAAAATTAATCCAATGTGGATTTTCTTGAGACCACTATCGACAATTTTGAAAATATTGAATCTTTTGTAATGTTTTGTGGGGTACTGTTAAAAATAAAATCTATGGTCCTACATATGTTAAAGAATTGCAAGAAGTAATACTTGAGGCATCTAACGCCATTAATCCCAATATTATCCACAAAGTAATAAATAGTATTCAGAGACGGTGTCAACTTTGCATTGTAAACGATGGTGATTTATTTGAGCAATTTAATATTGTTGTTCATTATTTAGTAGCACAGTTGTATTTTTGTTTTATTAAATATTTAAATTACCATCCGAATTAATTCAAACCGAGTTATCAAATCACCTAACAATTGGTTAAAGAAATGTTTTCTTAAAAGAGCAACAAAAATTGCATAGTTCAAATGAAACATTTCGAGGTGAGATTAGAGGTTACTAATAATAAGCACACATGAAATTTGTGTTATTAAATGTTAGTATTACGCTTTTCAAACTGTTGATATGCTTACAAAATAGATCGTATTTTTCAAAATTATCCGTTATAAATTGAAGTAATAACATTGACACTTCTGACAGGTTCATATCATGACAACCGTGTTGTTTTCACAGATAACGTGATAAACAAAAAAAATTTGCATATCATGTGATCACATGATTGTATTCAGGAAAAAATCTTTTTTTAAAAGAGCCACAACAATTACACGGTTCCAATTTAAAATTTTGAGGTTAGGTGAGGTTACTAAAAATTTGCGCAAGAGAAATTTGTTTTATTAAGCGCCAATAAAAGTATTTAGATTACAATTTGAATTGCTTCAAACCGCATCTTAATATCTCAAATAACAAAAAAGTTACGGCAAATAAAAGAAATTAGGAGATTTCAGTTTTTCTTCAATATTAAACAAATGAAGTGAAATTTGAAAATGGAGCAGCTCTTTTTTCATTTTCGGAAACAAGTAATAATCACTCGGGGCCACGTCTGGGCTGTAGGGTGGGTGATTCACAATTTCGAAGCCCACCTTATGCAGGGCAGCTAACGCAACGCGGCTCTTGTGGACGGGCGCGTTGTCGTGCAAAAGCAGCACACCTTTCGTCAATTTTCCCCGTCTTTTCTCTTTAATGGCTTCTTTTAGTCGCTCTAATATTGAAGCGTAATATTCTCCGGTTATAGAAACACCTTTATCTTTATAATCAATCAACAATATTCCTTCCGAGTCCCAAAATACCGTTGCCATGAGTTTCCCAGCTGATTGTGACACTTTAAATTTCTTGGGAGGTGCTGTGCCCTTTTTATGCCACTGCATGGAGTCTTGTTTGGACTCAGGTTCATAATGATGAACCCAAGTTTCGTCGACTCAATACACCATCCTTGTCTTCATTACAGAAGTCCAAAAATGCACGCGAACACTCTACGCGCTGTTGTTTTTGCGGCGGCGTGAGCATTCTCGGCACCCATCTTGCGCTGACCTTAGACACGCCGAGATGATTATGACTCCTCCAAATGATGGACATGATAGTGCAGAGGATAGTAGCGATGAAGATGGCAATATTGCCAATATAAATAATTTGAATGGTCTACAGCTTCAATCTCAAGCAGTAGCCAAAGTATCTCATCACGAGCGTACATTTAGTATT
>CM043023.1:52367505-52766833 GCA_023690525.1 Holotrichia oblita | reverse complement strand
TCCAAAAAATTATGAAAGTTTGAACGGTCGCAGCGCTCAAACGCGTTAATGTGCCTTCCTGGGGGTTTGTCCTCTCGTTTAGATGAACAAGATGAACCATCTGGCCGAGAGCGAAGTAGATTCATCAAACGGTTCTCGAGAAAATTTATCTCTATAACCCGTTAATGTGCCTTGCTGGGAGTTTGGCCTCTCGTTTAGATTAACAAGGTGAACTTACTTGCCAAAGAGGAAGCAGATCCATCAAACGGATATGGGGCTAGGTAATATTTATATGATGAAAAAGTTGTCCAAAAAATTATGAAAGTTTGAACGGTCGCAGCGCTCAAACGCGTTAATGTGCCTTCCTGGGGGTTTGTCCTCTCGTTTAGATGAACAAGATGAACCATCTGGCCGAGAGCGAAGTAGATTCATCAAACGGTTCTCGAGAAAATTTATCTCTATAACCCGTTAATGTGCCTTGCTGGGAGTTTGGCCTCTCGTTTAGATTAACAAGGTGAACTTACTTGCCAAAGAGGAAGCAGATCCATCAAACGGATATGGGGCTAGGTAATATTTATATGATGAAAAAGTTGTCCAAAAAATTATGAAAGTTTGAACGGTCACAGCGCTCAAACGCGTTAATGTGCCTTCCTGGGGTTTGTCCTCTCGTTTAGATGAACAAGATGAACCATCTGGCCGAGAGCGAAGTAGATTCATCAAACGGTTCTCGAGAAAATTTATCTCTATAACCCGTTAATGTGCCTTGCTGGGAGTTTGGCCTCTCGTTTAGATTAACAAGGTGAACTTACTTGCCAAAGAGGAAGCAGATCCATCAAACGGATATGGGGCTAGGTAATATTTATATGATGAAAAAGTTGTCCAAAAAATTATGAAAGTTTGAACGGTCGCAGCGCTCAAACGCGTTAATGTGCCTTCCTGGGGGTTTGTCCTCTCGTTTAGATGAACAAGATGAACCATCTGGCCGAGAGCGAAGTAGATTCATCAAACGGTTCTCGAGAAAATTTATCTCTATAACCCGTTAATGTGCCTTGCTGGGAGTTTGGCCTCTCGTTTAGATTAACAAGGTGAACTTACTTGCCAAAGAGGAAGCAGATCCATCAAACGGATATGGGGCTAGGTAATATTTATATGATGAAAAAGTTGTCCAAAAAATTATGAAAGTTTGAACGGTCGCAGCGCTCAAACGCGTTAATGTGCCTTCCTGGGGGTTTGTCCTCTCGTTTAGATGAACAAGATGAACCATCTGGCCGAGAGCGAAGTAGATTCATCAAACGGTTCTCGAGAAAATTTATCTCTATAACCCGTTAATGTGCCTTGCTGGGAGTTTGGCCTCTCGTTTAGATTAACAAGGTGAACTTACTTGCCAAAGAGGAAGCAGATCCATCAAACGGATATGGGGCTAGGTAATATTTATATGATGAAAAAGTTGTCCAAAAAATTATGAAAGTTTGAACGGTCGCAGCGCTCAAACGCGTTAATGTGCCTTCCTGGGGGTTTGTCCTCTCGTTTAGATGAACAAGATGAACCATCTGGCCGAGAGCGAAGTAGATTCATCAAACGGTTCTCGAGAAAATTTATCTCTATAACCCGTTAATGTGCCTTGCTGGGAGTTTGGCCTCTCGTTTAGATTAACAAGGTGAACTTACTTGCCAAAGAGGAAGCAGATCCATCAAACGGATATGGGGCTAGGTAATATTTATATGATGAAAAAGTTGTCCAAAAAATTATGAAAGTTTGAACGGTCGCAGCGCTCAAACGCGTTAATGTGCCTTCCTGGGGGTTTGTCCTCTCGTTTAGATGAACAAGATGAACCATCTGGCCGAGAGCGAAGTAGATTCATCAAACGGTTCTCGAGAAAATTTATCTCTATAACCCGTTAATGTGCCTTGCTGGGAGTTTGGCCTCTCGTTTAGATTAACAAGGTGAACTTACTTGCCAAAGAGGAAGCAGATCCATCAAACGGATATGGGGCTAGGTAATATTTATATGATGAAAAAGTTGTCCAAAAAATTATGAAAGTTTGAACGGTCGCAGCGCTCAAACGCGTTAATGTGCCTTCCTGGGGGTTTGTCCTCTCGTTTAGATGAACAAGATGAACCATCTGGCCGAGAGCGAAGTAGATTCATCAAACGGTTCTCGAGAAAATTTATCTCTATAACCCGTTAATGTGCCTTGCTGGGAGTTTGGCCTCTCGTTTAGATTAACAAGGTGAACTTACTTGCCAAAGAGGAAGCAGATCCATCAGATCCATCAAACGGATATGGGGCTAGGTAATATTTATATGATGAAAAAGTTGTCCAAAAAATTATGAAAGTTTGAACGGTCGCAGCGCTCAAACGCGTTAATGTGCCTTCCTGGGGTTTGTCCTCTCGTTTAGATGAACAAGATGAACCATCTGGCCGAGAGCGAAGTAGATTCATCAAACGGTTCTCGAGAAAATTTATCTCTATAACCCGTTAATGTGCCTTGCTGGGAGTTTGGCCTCTCGTTTAGATTAACAAGGTGAACTTACTTGCCAAAGAGGAAGCAGATCCATCAAACGGATATGGGGCTAGGTAATATTTATATGATGAAAAAGTTGTCCAAAAAATTATGAAAGTTTGAACGGTCACAGCGCTCAAACGCGTTAATGTGCCTTCCTGGGGGTTTGTCCTCTCGTTTAGATGAACAAGATGAACCATCTGGCCGAGAGCAAAGTAGATTCATCAAACGGTTCTCGAGAAAATTTATCTCTATAACCCGTTAATGTGCCTTGCTGGGAGTTTGGCCTCTCGTTTAGATTAACAAGGTGAACTTACTTGCCAAAGAGGAAGCAGATCCATCAAACGGATATGGGGCTAGGTAATATTTATATGATGAAAAAGTTGTCCAAAAAATTATGAAAGTTTGAACGGTCGCAGCGCTCAAACGCGTTAATGTGCCTTCCTGGGGGTTTGTCCTCTCGTTTAGATGAACAAGATGAACCATCTGGCCGAGAGCGAAGTAGATTCATCAAACGGTTCTCGAGAAAATTTATCTCTATAACCCGTTAATGTGCCTTGCTGGGAGTTTGGCCTCTCGTTTAGATTAACAAGGTGAACTTACTTGCCAAAGAGGAAGCAGATCCATCAAACGGATATGGGGCTAGGTAATATTTATATGATGAAAAAGTTGTCCAAAAAATTATGAAAGTTTGAACGGTCGCAGCGCTCAAACGCGTTAATGTGCCTTCCTGGGGGTTTGTCCTCTCGTTTAGATGAACAAGATGAACCATCTGGCCGAGAGCGAAGTAGATTCATCAAACGGTTCTCGAGAAAATTTATCTCTATAACCCGTTAATGTGCCTTGCTGGGAGTTTGGCCTCTCGTTTAGATTAACAAGGTGAACTTACTTGCCAAAGAGGAAGCAGATCCATCAAACGGATATGGGGCTAGGTAATATTTATATGATGAAAAAGTTGTCCAAAAAATTATGAAAGTTTGAACGGTCACAGCGCTCAAACGCGTTAATGTGCCTTCCTGGGGGTTTGTCCTCTCGTTTAGATGAACAAGATGAACCATCTGGCCGAGAGCGAAGTAGATTCATCAAACGGTTCTCGAGAAAATTTATCTCTATAACCCGTTAATGTGCCTTGCTGGGAGTTTGGCCTCTCGTTTAGATTAACAAGGTGAACTTACTTGCCAAAGAGGAAGCAGATCCATCAAACGGATATGGGGCTAGGTAATATTTATATGATGAAAAAGTTGTCCAAAAAATTATGAAAGTTTGAACGGTCGCAGCGCTCAAACGCGTTAATGTGCCTTCCTGGGGGTTTGTCCTCCTGTTTAGATGAACAAGATGAACCATCTGGCCGAGAGCGAAGTAGATTCATCAAACGGTTCTCGAGAAAATTTATCTCTATAACCCGTTAATGTGCCTTGCTGGGAGTTTGGCCTCTCGTTTAGATTAACAAGGTGAACTTACTTGCCGAAGAGGAAGCAGATCCATCAAACGGATATGGGGCTAGGTAATATTTATATGATGAAAAAGTTGTCCAAAAAATTATGAAAGTTTGAACGGTCACAGCGCTCAAACGCGTTAATGTGCCTTCCTGGGGGTTTGTCCTCTCGTTTAGATGAACAAGATGAACCATCTGGCCGAGAGCGAAGTAGATTCATCAAACGGTTCTCGAGAAAATTTATCTCTATAACCCGTTAATGTGCCTTGCTGGGAGTTTGGCCTCTCGTTTAGATTAACAAGGTGAACTTACTTGCCAAAGAGGAAGCAGATCCATCAAACGGATATGGGGCTAGGTAATATTTATATGATGAAAAAGTTGTCCAAAAAATTATGAAAGTTTGAACGGTCGCAGCGCTCAAACGCGTTAATGTGCCTTCCTGGGGTTTGTCCTCTCGTTTAGATGAACAAGATGAACCATCTGGCCGAGAGCGAAGTAGATTCATCAAACGGTTCTCGAGAAAATTTATCTCTATAACCCGTTAATGTGCCTTGCTGGGAGTTTGGCCTCTCGTTTAGATTAACAAGGTGAACCTTACTTGCCAAAGAGGAAGCAGATCCATCAAACGGATATGGGGCTAGGTAATATTTATATGATGAAAAAGTTGTCCAAAAAATTATGAAAGTTTGAACGGTCGCAGCGCTCAAACGCGTTAATGTGCCTTCCTGGGGGTTTGTCCTCTCGTTTAGATGAACAAGATGAACCATCTGGCCGAGAGCGAAGTAGATTCATCAAACGGTTCTCGAGAAAATTTATCTCTATAACCCGTTAATGTGCCTTGCTGGGAGTTTGGCCTCTCGTTTAGATTAACAAGGTGAACTTACTTGCCAAAGAGGAAGCAGATCCATCAAACGGATATGGGGCTAGGTAATATTTATATGATGAAAAAGTTGTCCAAAAAATTATGAAAGTTTGAACGGTCACAACGCTGAAACGCGTTAATGTGCCTTCCTGGGGGTTTGTCCTCTCGTTTAGATGAACAAGATGAACCATCTGGCCGAGAGCGAAGTAGATTCATCAAACGGTTCTCGAGAAAATTTATCTCTATAACCCGTTAATGTGCCTTGCTGGGAGTTTGGCCTCTCGTTTAGATTAACAAGGTGAACTTACTTGCCAAAGAGGAAGCAGATCCATCAAACGGATATGGGGCTAGGTAATATTTATATGATGAAAAAGTTGTCCAAAAAATTATGAAAGTTTGAACGGTCGCAGCGCTCAAACGCGTTAATGTGCCTTCCTGGGGGTTTGTCCTCTCGTTTAGATGAACAAGATGAACCATCTGGCCGAGAGCGAAGTAGATTCATCAAACGGTTCTCGAGAAAATTTATCTCTATAACCCGTTAATGTGCCTTGCTGGGAGTTTGGCCTCTCGTTTAGATTAACAAGGTGAACTTACTTGCCGAAGAGGAAGCAGATCCATCAAACGGTTATCGAGCTAGGTAATATTTATATGATGTTGTCCAAAAATTATGAAAGTTTGAACGGTCGCAGCGCTCAAACGCGTTAATGTGCCTTCCTGGGGGTTTGTCCTCTCGTTTAGATGAACAAGATGAACCATCTGGCCGAGAGCGAAGTAGATTCATCAAACGGTTCTCGAGAAAATTTATCTCTATAACCCGTTAATGTGCCTTGCTGGGAGTTTGGCCTCTCGTTTAGATTAACAAGGTGAACTTACTTGCCAAAGAGGAAGCAGATCCATCAAACGGATATGGGGCTAGGTAATATTTATATGATGAAAAAGTTGTCCAAAAAATTATGAAAGTTTGAACGGTCGCAGCGCTCAAACGCGTTAATGTGCCTTCCTGGGGGTTTGTCCTCTCGTTTAGATGAACAAGATGAACCATCTGGCCGAGAGCGAAGTAGATTCATCAAACGGTTCTCGAGAAAATTTATCTCTATAACCCGTTAATGTGCCTTGCTGGGAGTTTGGCCTCTCGTTTAGATTAACAAGGTGAACCTACTTGCCGAGGAGGAAGCAGATCCATCAAACGGTTATCGAGCTAGGTAATATTTATATGATGAAAAAATTGTCCAAAAAATTATGAAAGTTTGAACGGTTATAACGCTCAAACGCGTTAATATTTATATGAGATTAACAAGATGAACAACATGAATTTAAGACCATTTAACTCTGAAACACAAAAACATATTAAAATCGTTGCGGACACCTTTTCGTAAATCCCTTTTCCCCATTTCCCAATCCTGAGTTAAAGAGTCCTTCACATCGATTTATGCAAACAGGATATAGCCAGACAGTCAATGAGAATAAAGAAACGCGAGGAAAAAAAAAAAAAAAGACTTTTGAACTTTAATTGAAAACTTTATTCGTGATTCCGAAGTGGTATAGGTAGCTAACGTAGGTCGTATTGCAGCAGCAATAGCAGAGAAAATGCCTTTAATTTCCATCTTGGGGCCTCTTCGGTGACTCGCTCGAATGGAAAGTTGGTAGATATTGTTAGTTTCGAAGTTGTCGCTCCGTCCGTAATGTTCGACTGTGCCAATTTTTTCTCCCCGCCCTCACCCACTCAGCTAGCGATCTCCTCGCCCGTTGGAAATCGAGCCTGTCAGTTGAATTGATCCCCCACCTTATTTGTTTTTCTTGTATCCGTTGGAGGTGTTGAGGATTCCACTCGCGAAATTGAAAACTGTACTTTTTGATTATTGTAAACGCAAGTCGTTCTTCCATTGCATTAATTTTATTCTAGAAGAATTAGCCAAACGAAACCGACAAGAGATAAACTGAGATGTTTCTTCAAAATCTTTTCCTCCATCTGTAGTGAAGGGGTCGTCGAGAATCCCCGAAAACAATTCTCCCAATCAAAATAAGACACCGCCGAGTCTAATTGAATCGGGATCCGGAGCCGCTTTTGTCCCGCGCTCACCGGAATTTCTCGTTCTTGTTCGACAGAAAAACAATGTCTTTCTTATTCCACCTTTCCCTCTATGTCGTCTACTAGGTACTATTTTCGTTGTGTGCGTTTAGCGGATACCGAAGGAAGAATTGGAAGATCGGCGTCGGTTTCGTCTTGAAACTTGAATCTCTTGTTCGCATGCCTTGCTCGCGTATCTTTTATTTTTGTTCTTATAGACGGGAGAATAAAATCAGTTGTTACTAGGTACAATTCGCTTGGAACGGTAAAGTTTATAAAATAGGAATGTATTGGGTAGTTGTATAGCTTGCGGTATCGATGTCGTGTATTATAAAAGCTTTGTTTTTGGAACACGATAATACGAGTAACAACAAAAGCGGTACCGATTTTAACGAAGCTTTAACCGGATTGTTAATTAACGCGAAACAGTTGTTGCAGACAGTTTTCTATGTTATAATCGTATGTAACCGGAACAAAATGAGCGTAAGCATAAATTTTATTTCGGGTGTTTTTGAACTCAAATCTACTCTAAATACATATGTTGCTATTTATATAAAAGTGCTTTGCTAATTATCACGCAAGCAAGGCCAAACAAATTATGAAATCTAGTATGTTAAGAATTGAAACAAAGATAGTAGAGATTTGGAAAGTCCTTGACTTACTATCTGATGAAAATGTTATCAAGTACACGAAAGATGCTACAAAACACCGAACCAGCTCTTACAAAATTGAACTGAATGATAACATAACCTAGAATAACTTTAGATAGTGAGCCCCTTAATAAAATCTTTTTGAGTATGTCCAATCAAACGAAAATCGACTGCGATAGACCAAAAACTGATCCACCCACATATGCCAACAAATTATAGAGACTACCCTTATCTTGGGGCTGTTCCAAAGCGAATTCTCCGTCATGGACCTCAACTGACAAGATCATGTCCATACGCCTGTCAGGACCGCCCAAAAATGTTACAGCGATGCGGCTACAATCTCGAACCTCGCTGCGATCGACTGCGATAGGCCTAAAACTGATCCACCCAATTGTGCCAAGAAATTATGGAGGCAACCATCGTTTTCCTAAAACTAGGCCCCTTCGTTTTGGGGCTGTTCCGAAGCGAGTTCCTTTTCATAGACCTAAACCGACAAGATCATATCCATACGCCTGTTTAGACTGCCAAACAGTCTAGCACAACGATGTGGTTACAATCTCGAACCACGCTAAGACCGACTGCGATGGACCTAAAACTGATCCACCCACTATTGAGGCTACTCTCGTTTTCCTAGAACTAGGCCCGTTCCTTTTGCGGTTGTTCCGAAGCGAATTTCTCTTCATAGATCTGAACTGACAAGATAATTTCCTGTCTAGACTGCCCAGAAATCTTATAACGATGCACTTACAATCTCGGGCCACAGTAGGAGCGACTGCAATAGACCTAAAACTGATCCACCCACTCGTTTTCCTAGAACTAGGTCCCTTTTTTTTGGAGCTGTTCCGAGGTAGCCGATAAGAACATATTCTAAGGTGGTCTCTGTGCCTGTCTGGACTGCGCCAAAACTTTATATCGATGCGATTGCAATCTAGGAGCCCACAAAGACTACCTTGAAACTTCCTAGGAAACTTGTGTCTTCCGGAGGTACTGTTTCCACAAGAAATAATATTACCCCATTGCTTGACGCCCTTCAAGGACTTCATCATCAAATTGCAGCCGTTGCAAAAGCGATCGAGGCTGCCTATTCCATCGAGAATCCTCTCTCCAAAAACCATGAATCGTAGTAAAATAAATCTCGTTCAATCCGTTATTATCTTAAGGCCGTTGGTCCTTCGTCCATTGTCTCTTTTTACATCTGCCACCTCCATCTGGGGACAGAGGAGAGAGGGTGATCCAAAAAAGCCTTAGTCGTACTAAAATATATCTCGTTCATTCAACTCAGATCTGCTCTCCCTCAGTTCCTTCGTTTTGAGGTTATTGCTGTCCGCTATTATCTTAAGGCCATTAATTCTTCGACCATTGTCTCTGTTTACATTTCCCACCCCCTCGGGGAAGGAAGAGAGGGAGACGAGGGAGATGATCCCAGTAGACATCACAATCTTCCAACGACAGATAATCCGATCATCGTGATTGGTAACCTAACCTGAATCGAGGCATCCATTGTGTGGACCTAAGCCTTTCGTATTTTCCGAGCACGTCGTCGTGTTTTCTTCTTCTCTTTACGATTTTAATCGAAAATGTGGCCGGTATATCGCTGGATCGCCACCCCATTGATGGAGACACAGTTCTTGCGGAGGGACAGTTGGTAAGAAGGACTTCTTTTCAAATTTGATCTTCTGGTCGAGGATGAAATTGAGTGGGTTTCGAAATTCTATTCGATAATTTAGAAAGAATTATTGAACCTCATTGTCTGTTCTATCTTGAGAGGTTTGAAGATTCCATTTTTCATCACGATAATGCTCGTTTGATATTGGAAGCAACAGCTTTTACATTTTTTTTTTTTCTAAGTATCCATCTTTAGTAACCTTGAATCGTCTCCGTAATCAAAGCCCTATAATCTACATTAAGGATATGCTAATATTCAGTTATATAATAAATCTTTTCGGTTCAAGATTATGACAAATATCTCGCAATAATTAATAAACATCTGAGCTTGTACACGTAAACCGCTTATTCCGCTTTGTATATCGCGCATTATATTCAGAAAATTATTCATCTGACAAGCCATACCCCATTAGGAAACGTTTCTAATCAAGTCGTCTCTGTGAGTGTCGCGTCATAAGCGTGATGATCGCAAATATCAAATTAAACCGTCTCCTCCACCACAGCTCACCCCAGATCCCCAAAATCCAGCTGATTTCCCCTGGGGTATCTACTTCCGCGCACCCCTGGATCACGGATTATTATTATTACTATTACTGGAGTTCCTTCCCAACTTTATGCCACCCCCTCCTATATTCCTCCCCTACCTTTATACCACCTACATAAGTATAATGGGTAGCACTGTGGAGTAGATGAAGGAGACCTGAATATTAATGGAGAACCCTTGCCATGGTTCTCTCCCCGTTTCGGTGCGTTAAGATCTTGACACAGGCGTTCGGAAATAATTGATATAAGTCCTTCCAGTTCTCGTAGTGAGACGCGTCTGTTACACATTGCTGCTTCTGGGTATACTGTAGTTGAGATATATTTACAGTCGTAAATGCCTGAGGAGTGATGGGTTTACCACGAATAGGTTGTGACGATTTTTAAGAAATAATTTCAACAGGACCAATCCAAATAAGCGACAATATCCGCAATAAAATAAAATTCAATCTTCAATCGATACCGAAAATAATTTTAATGGCGTCGGAAAAGGGGATCCCTTTTTTACGACCCCTTTATCCCCTATTTTGCTGCACATAAATTTCTCCAGTCAACCGTCTGCGCAATAAAAATAGAACGCCAATTATGATGATTTAGAATCAGTGTGTTGGGTGGAAGTTGGTACCGGCGATAATCCAAAATACGCGGGTTGTGTTATTATAGCGATGACCCTTTTTCCGTGGGGTACTTTTGAGCATTTATTCTTTCCGAAGCCGTTATGTAGGGCCATTAACGTCAACACCTACAACGCTGGAAATTAACACGGAATTAGTAAATAGAATTATCTCTGACAAATTGAAATGTATTATAGCGAAGGGAGGATATAGGAAGGCCTTTGAGGTTCGTAAAACTGTCTTATGTAATCTACTGAAATTAGTAAAACTCTTTATATTAAAGAATAATTTAAGAGCAATAATTATTGGCCCCTTCTAGATAATATTGTTTTGAAATTAAACACGCTTAAACCTAGTATTTATCACCAATTAAATTAGAGGTATTAATAGAATTAACAAGCTACCCACTATATTTCTAGTCAATTAATAGCTTCTTCTCAGAAATGCTTAATGGTACTGAAGGATTAGCCAGCGCATACAATTTTTGTTTACTTCAAAACACCTATGAGTCATGTGTCACCTAGGAGAAGCCTAGAAGATACTGTAATAAAATTAAACTATATAGCCAAAAGAAAATCAAAATAGGGTAACTCTGCAGAAGGTGTGTCCAGTCTAGTTTATAAAATTTTTAATAAAGGTCAACTCTTTCAGCTTTTTCACAAGAAAAGATGTAGGGGGCCAACCATCTCGGCTCCTTCTCTAAAATACACATGCAGGCCAACTATATTGGCTTCATATACGACTACAGGAATATGAGACTGAATCTGACACCTCTTCACATTTTAGTGGAGAGTGTGGTGAGACAAACCCCATACAAACTGATGGGAGAAGGCGCCATCAAGCAGAAATCAAAAACTCTACTAGGAGATGACCCGTTTTGAGACATGCCCTGCGATGGGATGAAATTCAGCCTTGGAAAAAATTTTATACTTCAGAAGCGAATGGAATCAAAACATCATAACGGAACTGAATGAGAATGCCATATTATGGTATACAGATGCCTCTAGGACAACCGGATGGACTGGAATCGCAATATATGAGCCCAGAACCAAGTATTCCGAAAGTTTAGGACAGTTTCCTAGCATCCTTCAGGCGGAAATACACGCTATAGAAAGATGCGTCCGATTTAATCTAAAAAGCAAGTACCGGAAACAGGAGATTATCATCTTGACCAATAGTCAAGGAACCATTAAAACGCTGAATTCCTATACAATCAGCTCACAAATGGCTTAGGACTGCCTGTTTAAGCTAAACGAGCTAGGCAGGGAAAACAAAGTCACTTTGATGTGGGTGCTGGGATACACTGGATTAGAAGGAAATGAGGAAGCAGACAAACTTGCAAAAAAGGGAGCGAGTGCATCTCTCTTGAGCCGTGAACCTTTCAAAGAAAAACCAAGCACTGGTTTGATCAACAGAACAGATTCAATGAACTCATTTGATTTGATTTGATTTGATTGACCGACCGGGTTTTGCTTAGTAGCGTGCCCTTACAACACCGCGGCCTGTGGCCTATTGTATTATTCGGTACCAAGTGAATTTCCTTATGTAAACAGGTTAGTCCCTTTCACTAGGTTTAGTAGCCTGTGTGGTAGGTTCTTTTCCGGTAGATCTGTCAGCTGGTTAATTGGTCCCAGCAGTGGCAGTCTCCGTCGTTCCAGCGCAACGCACTCGAAAATGACATGGTAGGCTGTCTCCTCCTCCTCATTGCATAGTGTACATATAGCTTCGTCCTTAAGAATGCCAACCTTATGTAGATATTTCCTTAGACAGCCATGCCCCGTTAACAGGCTTGTGACTGTTCTAAGCTGTAATCGGCTGAGAGTCAGCACATCCGCCGTCAACTGCCGTGATGGCTGCCTCATCATTCGTTTGCTGTGAACCTGCCCTTCAACGCTCCTCCAGTGTGCCTGGTGTGTTTTTGCAATCCACTCAGCCACTGCTCCGCGTATGGCAGTTCTGGTTATCGCCAGACCCGGTTCAGGTCCGGTGAATTTTGTTGGAGAACCTTTCCTTGCTAGCTTGTTTGCTATTTAGTTACCTGGTACACCCTTGTGCCCCGGCACCCACACCAAATGAATTCATTACTATAAGCAGAGAAAAACTTCCCTTACTGACAGGAATCTTATCAGGTTACTTTCGGCTCCGAACGCATATGAAAACAATTTGGCTAGCAGAGACAGCAAAATGCCGTTTCTGCGAGGAGGAAGACGAAATCTCTATACATATCCTCTCTGAGTGCGTAGCATTACGTAATTCAAGGGCTATGCACCTAGGATCTTATGAAATAAAAGAGGAAGATCTGCCTAACATCAATCCATCCAACATTCTAAATTTTCTAAAGCAGATAGGCTTAGCAAGCCCGCTATGAAGTCGAGAAACCCTTAACCATACAGCAAGAAAGGAGTACCCTTAAATCTTTAGTCCCAATTGATCTTCAGAATTCTGAAGAGGAGCTATGGTTGTAATGTCAGCCGGTAGTGGTGCTTTTACTGGCAGTCGCACGTTGTATCACTAAGCTCCAAACAGAATCATATTCTTCAAGTGATATCTCAGTGAGTAAAGCCGTCATGGTCCTGGGCTCTATTCTGTTGAGCTCCAGTAGGGATTTCGCCTGGTTGGCTTAAAAAGTAATAAACTCTTTTGATCGTCTTAGTTTTGGTGTGGATCCAATGCGTTCACTTTCCTGCTGTTGGAGATGACCTCTTATATGGCTTTTGGTAAGACCATTGAGTGCCTCTGGTGCAAGAACATTGACGGTTTTGTTGCCCTCACATCCCCGGTGACTTGGTACCCACATCGATCTAACTGTGTTCCTTTGGGCCAGAGGAACAACAATAATAATGGCAACTAGAATCACTCTCTTCAAGTATTACAGTTTTTAGTTCCCCAGTTACCAATCCAATTGGAAAATTTCAAAACCGCTACAACAAATGGATAACATTCTCGGATTTGGGATAGAGCATCTTGAAGTGATTCACGAAAGCTATTGCATGCAGAAGGAATCACTGTTCCTGAAATATTTCCACTTGGAGGTCGATAAATCCAATTTATTATTGGAATAAATTGGTATTTAATTAATTGTTGTTTTATTAACCTACACACAAGTGGAAATATTTAAGGAATTGAAAGATAAGTAATTAATAAAATTCAACGTGACAGTTTTTTTTAATGTGTTGTGGGTGCTAACCGACCACGTTAATGTTTTAAAACTATCTGAATTGTATTCGTTTTCGTTTTGTTTCAGGTAAGCTAATGATGTTTTGGCCGTCTAGTCTCGAGGGTCTAGCTCTTGTATATAGTATAATTACATCGGTTTGTAAATCGTGAAAGCTTGGGGAATAATTTCATGTAAAAACATCAAAAATCCAAAACAAAGCCCGCGCGTTTTAAACAATGAAGCTGTTATTTTCGATTTTTCTTTCTTATATCCACCATTCGAGGCAAGTTACCACGGCTATTTCCAAGAAAGTCAGATATCTGCTGGTAATCGTTGCCCACAAGCAGCAGTACTTCTATTTTTTTTTTATGTGTGGTGGGTGCTTAGTTGCAGTGACTCCGTAAGCTGTATTACTTGTCTGGCTATCACTGCAACTCTCGCGGTGTAGTTTGGTGTGTATATTGTGTTCAATTGGCTTTGTGACAGCATTATATCGCCTTTTATGATGCCGCGCTGTTAATCATTTTGCTCCCAACAGCGAATGGCAAGTCGATCCGGGTTTAAACTCTCCGAAAAAATGTCACCGTCCCTCCAGAGAATCTAACCCTATCGTCCTCTCACAACGATAGTCAGCCGCCTAACCACTGCGGCCACCGACCCGTTTTTTAAGTTTACTTTTAGTTTAACCGGTTTAATGAATCTTGGTCTATATAGGTCCTTCATTACATCAACTTCTTCCACTGATAAAATTCTAACAATTAAAAGATAAATTTAAAGGTCAAAATATATATCTTAATTGTATAATGCAGTTATTCAACCACACAATACCTTTGCGGAAAGATATCTCTTCTCCAGTGTACCGGATGTTATTTAGAGACCGATTTTCCCACATAAATTCGACATAATCGGGTAGGTATCCTCCGTATATATTCCACAGCCTAAGATATTAGCGTCGAGCGTGAGCCTCTGACTCAATGGAATTTCGATATATAGCTACGGCTAAGAAGAAACTGTTCAATACAACACCTCTTGTCAACTATTTACTTCGAATAAGAGGGTTTCGGCGATGGAATGTGAGAGATTGGACCATTCCTAAGCTGCCGTCGTCGTCCCTATTGTTCCTGTACCTACTGCATTGCGTGCGTATCAGTTAAGAGAACTGTTTAGAAATATTTCAGGCGGTTTCCGATAAATTTTGTATTGCGGATAGTGGCGTGCTGTTGGAATTTTTAGAGGGTGTCATCGTTCTAACCGTTGTAGAAATGTAATATGCATCGCTATTGTGAACCCGAAATTTTTCGAGGATCCTTATGCATAATGTTGTAAATACATAAAATTCTGCCTGTATAAACATAAATCATCAACGTCTTCCGTTATATTACTAGTCGCAGGGGGAATTTATCTTGGGTATACGATCTAGGCAAAAAAATTTGGGGCGTAGAACCTCTGTCAAAATGCAAGTTAATAAAAAGTTACTTAATAATCTTCCAGTATAAAAAAAGAACGGACATCGCTAGATGATCTACTCAGAATGTCTATCATATATTAAATAAATGTTTGCCTATACGTACCAGACGTAATATGAAAAATAGATGGCTCAGTAGTAGGGGATAAAGTGTATTAATCTTTCTTATCTAGGGGCGTATTCGATCTCTAAAATACATACGGTTACCCCGAGGAAGGGTAGGATTCTACTACATTTATCACGAGATATTCCTATTTCAATATTGGGCTTGAATATAATGTTACGTACAACAAATATGTTTACCTAATGGCGGGTTTCGATACCGGAGATATGTGTAAGCAATAAAATGAGAATAGTTCTATATTGCTTCTATTTCAAGCTTGCAACTTCGAAGTATATTGTCAAGATTTGAACTCTAGCTAGTAATGAAAGCTAATCAATAGAAAAAAAGGTTGTATTAGAAGTTTTAGCGGTAGCACAAACATGGGGTTTTATTTATGAATACGAAAACCGGATCGATAGCCGCAGTGGTTAGGCGGTTAACTATCGTTGTGGCAGGACGATAGGAGTCGGGTTTAAATTCTCTAGAGGGACGGTGACATTTTTTCAGAGGGTTGAAATCCGGATCGACTTACCATTCGCTGTTGGAAGCAAAGTGATTAACAGCGCAGCATTATAAAAGGTGATATGATGCTGTCACAAAGCCATTTGAACACAATTTATACACACAAAAAGTACACCGCGAGAGTTGCAGTGATAGCCAGACAAGTAATACCGTTTACGGAGTCGCTGCAACTAAACACCCATCACACATTAAAAGAAAACCAAGGTATTGACTCTCTAGAGGAACTGGTCCGAATATAGGCTATGCATATAATATGGGCTCGGACTCATATTAGGACCACTGTCGTAAAAGTAAATTGTTTTTGCAGATCTGCTATGCCACGGTTTAAACCGAAATTTGAAAGGAAAAATCTAAGAAAAAAGGTGGAATTCTGAGAAGATCCGAAGGACGCAATTAATCAGAACAACATGGGCTTAAAAAAGCCTTCTAAAGATTTTCAAATACCACGTTCCTCTCTACAAAGATTTTTATGAAAACCCGTAGCTACCTTCATTGCAACAATGAGCGCTGGTGGCCAGTTTATCTCTTCTATGCTCATCTTCCCTCGAAAAAATCGGAATGATCAGTTATTGCGAGGTGGACCACCCGGATCTGTGTACACAGTTCATCGCAGTGGGGGTGGGGCAACAAAACCTTTTCACGGACTGACTTTGTGACACCTACCAAAGACACGCACCAATACACGCAATCTCGATGTAGTTAACTTAGATCGGGAGAATTATATTTCAATAATTTCGCTGTCCCCACATTCGACACACTAGGTCCAACCGTTTGACAAGACTGAAAATTGGCTTCGAACTAATCAATCGCTACCAATGGTTTTAGAGCTATTGGCATTTTTCCTTTTAATAGGAACATTTTTTGCGATCCAGACCGATGAGGACAGAAACTAATATCAACCTCACACCTCTTTCAGGAACTTCGACATCTACAGGCTTCCATGCCCAAGCTTCGCTAGCTACCAGATACAGAGCTCAAGGTGGTAGTTCTAAGGAATCTGAAGTCCTGCCACCGTCCACTCCAAATCAATATCTTGATGATCGGGATCTGATTTCCCTAGCAGGTCCGATAAATCCGAAAGCATTTTATTCGGATTGCAAACGAGAGATTCAGATTTGATCACTGCCATCCGTAAAAAAAGAAGAAAATCGTCTAAATCTAAAGTCATCTCTTCTTCGCCCTACAAAAATGATTCATAAGAATCACTGAATAAAACTCCTAAACGACCAAGGCTAAAGCGAACGGATAGTTTCAAAATCTGACAGCGAACAAGAATCTGAAGACTTTACTCCGGCTGACGATGATATTGATATTGATGAAGTTGGCCAAAATATTCCTGATGATGAAGATGCTTCTTGCATGTTTTAAGATGTCAGTTTTTTCTTTGAAATAACAGGGGAGAAATGTGTGAAAGTGTTTTTTCTAAATTTTTTGTATAAATAGGTCGGAATATTGTAGCTAACATTTTGGTCTACACGTATGCTAACAGAAAAAAAAAAATGGAGGCCCATATTCTTCCCGAGAAGCTCGAGTTGCTATACCAATCAAGTATTCGAACTTGATCTATATTCCTGATTATTAAGGTGCCCACGTAAATTTACCACCAAATTGAGAACCTCCAAAACAAAACCTCACGGATGTTGTGCAGCGTCCCTTATTTCATCAGTAACGCCTAAAGCTGCGCAGAGACCTGCAAATTCCAAGCCTTCAGAAATACCTAAAAATTCGATTTTGGAAAGAGCAAGCCAGACCACCAATGCCCAATGCTTTTGAACGTCGTTACCTCGCAAGATTGATCTCCCCTAGAGTCAGGGTTCGGGATTCCATCGAGGTTCTACAACAGCTAACCATCTGAATAACCCCCAGGATAAATTTTTAATCCGCATCATTTTTCCATTCCTTTTCCAGATCTTAACATTCCAATTTGCTGGTTCAATATATTTTGCTCGGATGATCTCAAATATCAAACCTCTGAGGCAAGATGAGCCTCACAGTGGATGCTAAAGACTAGAGTTCACATCTCCATGATTCCAGTTCCCCAAGTCCAGGGGAATACTAGTAAACAAGGCCACAACATCAATAAACAATTTTGGCGAAAGCTTAGACGTTTTAATAAAGGAGCCACAACGTAACTACTAAACCTAACTGGATGATAGACATGTCTATGTGTTTTAATATTATTTGAGACATATTAGATATCAATTAGCTCCAATACGATGAAGTAATTTTATGAAAACATAATTAGCAGCGAAGAGATATATCAGGAATTAAAAGATGACTGCATTATTTTCAACTAGATACATTTAAAACAATATCCATCGCGTTATCTTTCATTTAAACAGATCGATCAGCGAAGATAACCGTTATTCTGTAATAAATCGACCAATTTCACCACGATATATAATACTGTTGGCGATAAAACGCGTGCTGAGGCTAATTCCTGTAATCGCTATTGCCAAAATTTAAACCGTAAATTATACGCCCTTGCAACGCTGGCCATTTACATAAATGCGAAACAGTTCGACGAAGCCACGGTGAAAATGGATCGTTTTACGCTATCGATTCCTCCGGTCGGTATATTTAGGTAGGAACAACTTAAATAGATGTGTTGATTCAGGATTATTGATAATTTGAAACGGTAGGTGGTAAAGGTCGTAGCAATTGTATCCAATCAATTTGGTTTTAGTACAAAAACAAACAAACTTTCCCCGCGAACTCGGGCGGGGAAAATTCGCGAATACCAACGAGTTATTTCAATGTAATGATGGAAAATATTTTTTTTTCTTTCCTGCGCTGAGCGCTCGTTCACCGGGGAGAATATGAAATATAGAAAATATAAAACCGAGGGAGGGGGAGAAACATCTGGAGGAAAATGGGTGTAGGTGGAAAGAAAATTCTTTCCCGTATTTTCTCTTTATATTCTGCATCCATTCCCCAACATGCCAACGACGTCATAATATCGGGCACATTGTCGCGCGAGGTTCAGGTTTGAAGCAGTTTTCACCATATGAAAACATATATTCACTCGCTTTGTGCCCTTTTTTTTCTTCTTCTCTCCAGTTATAGAATTCCATTCGGGAGAAAGGGAATTCCGAAACGGATGTAAACAATCATTTTTGTAGTGCTATCTTTATAGTTCCATTTTTATCCCCTCCTTTTCGTTTCTTCGATTCCGACGAATTTTTTAATGTGAAACTTTCCTAAACAAACAAAGTGTGTATTCGAAATAAAGCTCAACAAGTTTTATAAATTTCGCCACAATAAAAGCATTTATTGGGATTGATTTGGCAAATCTGGCGTCCGCTGGACTATAATAGATTTATTATGACTAATGGTTTCCGTTTCAGTTTCCAACTCCAATAAATCTAGAGGGCTTACGCTGGCCAAACTTCTCCGGAATGAAACTTAATGTTTGATATTATTACTCATTTTGATTTTATCTTTCGGAAGCATCAGAGGCAATTTCCTTCTTAGAGTGAAATAGTGCGGTTTTGTCAATTGTTTTTGTTTGCGCTAAATGATTGATTATCCTTTATTGGTTATTACTATTCTAAAATGAATTATTTTCTATTACAGGTACGTTCAAACTCAATCGTATTGCTTTCGTAGTATCGGTAAGTAAATTACATCATTAAATATATGAATATATTAATCATGAACAAAATTAACCGGAGAACTCGAAAATTATAACAGTTAGAATAGTTCTGTCTCGGACTTTTTTGTAGAAAATTTCATGCTCTACAAAAAAGGACTGAAAAGTTTTTTGATATCTTCTCTCGTTAAGTCTACGCCTGCAAATAAGGGGAAAATCAGGGTTATTTTTGAGATATTTTTCCTTTTTTTGCGAATCCAGCTTTAACCTCACAAGATATCAAACAAACGTGTGACACCTTTTTTATAGAGTATCAAATTTTCTACAAAAAAGTCCAGGAGAGCATTATTCTAACTGTTATGGTCTTCAAGTTATCGAGTTAATTTTGTTTGTATTCAAGACGAGCTCTTAGGAAAAAATGATTAATACATAACCTTCATGTCATAAATACAACACTATTTCGTACTTGTAATAGTTTTTAATGTTCTTTTTTTATTGAAGAGCGCATGTACAGATCAAATCTTGCACTTATGGTCGATGCTCGGCTTGAACACAAACAAAATTAACTCGATAACTTGAAAATCATAATAGTTAGAATAGTGCTGTTACGGACTTTTTTGTAGAAAATTTTATGCTCTACAAAAAAGGTCTAAACAGTTTTTTGATATCTTCTCTCGTTAAGCCTACGCCTGCAAATAAAGGGAAAATGAGGGCTATTTTTTGGGATATTTTTCTATTTTTTGCGAATCCAGCTTTAACCGCACAAGATATCAAAAAAGCGTATCAGACCTTTTTTGTAGAGAATAAAATTTTCTATAAAAAAGTCCAGGAGAGCATTATTCTAACTGTTATGGTTTTCAAGTTATCGAGTTAATTTTGTTTGTGTTCAAGACGAGCTCTCTTCAACAAAAAAAAAACATTAAAAACTATTATAAGCATGACGTCTTATAGATATAGTGAATGACGTTATTTCGACGTAACAATTTAATATCTGTCGCTAAACGTCCGTTTGCCGTCTATTGCTAAACGTTAATATGACGTAGTTCATGATGTAAACGTATTATAGAATAATAATTTTGACATATTTTCAACAAATGTCGCCTTCTGGCTGTTAGAAATTAACGTCACTTGGTAGTACGTCAGATGTCTGTCGTAACACGTCAAACGTCAAATATACGACGTTATTTCGCCTAAAAACTGACGATATAACGCCGAATTTTAAAATACATTTTAAATAAATTATAAAAAGATTATATTATGAAAATATTTAACTGTGGCAACATTGTTATGTCATAAATACGACACTATTTCGTCTAAAAACTGTCTCACTAAAGTGACGTCTGACGTTATTATATACTTTGTTAAGTGACATCTTCTGGCTGTGAAAATAACATAACGTTATGTCATAAATACGACACTATTTCGTCTAAAAACTGACGTCACTTGGTATGTTTTTCTCACTAAAATGACGTCTGACGTTATTATATACTTTGTTAAGTTACATCTTCTGACTGTGACAAATTAACGTCAGTTTTTGGTACTTCAGCCGTCTTTTTTCATAAGAATCACTAAAATATGATGTCATATTGACCAATGATTTTAACATTTTAAAACTTGACCGTTTACTAAAGCTTGATAATTTTCAAAATGATCTAAACATGCTATCACGTCGAAAATACGACATTATTTCGTCTACAATGTCTATTCCTTTATTATCTCATATATTATGTTGTTTGTGAGTGTATTTTGTTTTGCTTTTTAAAGAGGTTGGTTGCTTATTATTCATTTTTGTGTTATTTTTACCTAAATGCAAGATACTAGTTTTTCCTGAAGGCTTGGAAAATAGCTAAAGTTTGTCCTGTGTCTCAAATTAGTGGTATCATCTACGACAATATTTACAGGCATATTAAGTCTCAGTTGTCATTGAGTATGCTGATGCTCAGAAAGAAAATTCGAACTAGGTAGCTCCAACTTAAAATTGAAATAAAAATATTTAAAGACTCTAAAATAAAAACAAAATGTTACTAAAGAGAGTGTTGCAAAATTAACTCTACCGAAGTAGAAGCGGCTAAATTAACGATATTGCAGCCAAGCTCAAAATATACATTTAAACATTAACACTGTGGAGATTCAATTAAACGCCTAATTAACAAACGCGAGGGTTAAACTTAAAATACAAAGCGAAATTATACCCCAGTTTCAGATAAATGTTCCCAATCTAAAAATGAAAATATAACCGAAAAAAAATTGTGTGTACACAAAGCAAAACGAGAAACAACATCGTAATACCACATTTAAAGAGATAGAGTTGTATATTGTTTCTCTTTCAACTAAATATAAAGCCAGGATTGTCCTCTGTACTCAGGTCACGCGTTTAATGGGAGCCTGGAGCGTTCTCTTTCCCCTTAACTTTTTGAATCGCGATGAAATCGGAGGGGAGGGGAGGGGCGGATTTCGGATGACCATTTTTTTCGTTGCGAGCTCACCGAACTAAACCCATCCGAAGCTTATACTTAGCACTTAATGGGTAGGAACTGCTGCCTGTATTGGAGATTGAGATCGAGTTTCATCCTCCTAATATCCTAGGATATTTTACTAATAGCGGAGCTTAAGCTATTAAAGAAGTCGGATGGATATTGCTTTCGTTTCCGGAATTGAATATTTTGTTGGTTTTTAGGGTAATGAACCGCATAATATTGTGATTTAATTCGCAGAAACTAAATACGTTCTAACGTTAATTTTAAAGGGAATTATCCGTCAATAAACAGCTTACAAGACTGCGCTCACTGTGACGCTACCAATACGATCAATTATAAGCTTGTCGAAGTTTTATTACGGAAAACAGCTATAAGCCAGACGAGACGTGTTTGCGCGAACTTCCGCTGTAACCGCAATGAACGAAGTTTAAGTTTACAAACTACCGTTTTAGCGGAAATTGCATTCTATAGTTGCGATGCAAATTGAGGATTTGCTGTGTTAGAGGGTTACGATGTTAGGATAAGTTTGGATGTGTTACGATGTAGAAAGAATTAAGGTTTTGCTCAAATTGTTTTCTTACATTACAAGATTTTTTAATAATATAAAGGACCCATTAAAATAATTGCAGACTGGAAAATTTTTTTGTTTTAATTGAATACCTACAGTCTTCTGGAGCGATCCCCAATCCTGTATCACAATCATACTTCGTTTTAACTCCTCTCAGCCCTACGATTTCTTAATACAATTAAGCAACTTCCAAAGAATCTGCCTTAAGTCCTCCGACACCACAATGAAAGCTGACCTGAAAGGGAAGCCTACGATGATCAATGATGATATCTCATGATTTTAATGCTCTTCTCATGATTTGGATACAATATTCATGGGTTGGCCTGCAAGCCAGCCTACGCCTATTGTAAAAGATCTTCCAATAAAGGTAATGGTGTTTTAAATGTATTGATAGCCGCAGTGGTTAGGTGGCTACCCATTGATGTGGGAGATCGCTGCAGTGCGGTGGTTCGATTCTATTGACAAAAGGGCATTCTCCGTTTTTTTTATAGAACCATGTATTATTACCCAGATAGCACTAAAACACTTTTTCAAGATAATTTTTTTTTACCAAAAAGGTGATGTTTTTTTACATAGAAAGATGGAAAACAAACCAATATGACATACAGGGTGGTGTAATCAAGATTTGGACGATTAAATTAAACGGTGAGGAGTTTCGAAAAACCTTTCTGGGATTTGATTGTGGGCTATATGGACTACGTTTTAAAAATATTTTCGTTATATAGAGTGATCGAACCAGTCGGTGGCGAACCAAACCTATGTTTTTTTTTAAATGGAGCACTCGGTATTAGAATACTTCAATCGATTTTGCTGATTAATACAAACAATTTGATATAACATTAGTTGGGTTCGGGTCGGCATTCACCCTATAGCGTCGACCCTTAAAACTCTGCAGCTGCACTACCCAATCCCTGATTTCATAGTTTCAGGGCAACGGGCGTGGCGGGAGTAGACTTCGTATATAGGGGAGGATGCTCGGGCGTAGGCATGGATATACGCTCTGTTGTCCGGCCGCTAACCGTCGGAATATACGGTGGGTAAGTGAGGCACCCTACGACGCTTACCTTGAGAACTCTGCAGCTGCATTACCTCATCCGAGAGGATTTGGCGAAGATAGTAGGGGAGGACAGAAGTCGGTTCGCCGAGGAGTAGTCCGCCTGATGGTTGTCTGGTTGGGGAAACCTTTGTTTTTATCCTAAAACAACTCGGTGATTCTGGGATCCTACGGTTTCACTGTAGCTGCCGCGGAAACTTGATCGCCGGAGGGGCGAAAGGGTTGGCGCGGTTGGCATTTTGGGGTAGGGCTTCGACCCGGCCGTCCCCGTAGTTCAGGCTTAATTCAAGGGCGGGCTGGTTGTACCCCACGGCCTGATTCCGTTTCCCACGCTTTGCCGATAGTCGCCATCCGCAAGGGGGCGTAAGCCCCGTGGGGTTAGATGTGAGGTAGGAGTTGGAACTTGTCTAACATGGGTAGCACGGGGGAGAGGAGCTCACCGGCTCGCCGGGCCTCTCCGCGAGGTGTCGGTCTCGTGCAGGCGGTGAGATTGTGGGTGACAGTTTCAAGGCTCGTAACTTGTTATATGCAGTGTGGTATGAAATTTGCAGGATATGGGCTAACGCCTAGGCGCCTACGGCTCAACACCTAAGTCAATTTCAAATCGTATAACATTAGTTAAGTCTAAACCTATAGTTATGGAGAGAAAAGCGATTAAAGTTGAAAATGCGCTCCTATGTCGTCCATTTTATACCAAAACCGAAAATGAATATTAAAAAATTAAGTGTATCATTGAATTTGCCTTATTTTTGAGTAAAATAATGATCTACACTCAATTTAATGTTACTCACCATTATACAGGGTGATCGAATTTTGTAAATCCAAGTGGCACTTACTTTTTTGGGTATTCTGTTAATAGTTGTCCATATTTTTCGTGGTTGATCGAAGGTGGGGGGTTGCGTTCTTATGCAGGATAGGTTCTGACAATGTGGAGGTCGAGTCTCTCTCTCTCCAGTCACGTTTCCATGAGTCAATTAAGGTGAAATGTGATGTGTGCAGTTTCGAGGCAGTTTTTATGGTTGGTTTTAAATCGAACGTGTGATTGTATCTTGATGAATAGTTTCGAAGTTTGGTTGTCTTATAGGCAGATAAAAAAGCCAAATAAAATAAATTAATTATTTCGTTGATGAAACACGAATAAAATAAGATCATGTTATCGAAGTTCGCTATGGGATGTACTCAAAAAATAAAATGTAATGCAAAATGTAAAGAAAAATATAAAACACTAAAAAGAACTAAAAAGAATGTCAATAAAAAAAAACCGGAAAATCATCACTGGATGAGTAAACATATTAAATACCCCGAAAAGTTAATATTTGGGCAGGTATTGTTGGAAACCATATCATTGGTCCCTTTTTCACTGAGAGCAATTTAAATGGCGATCGTTATTTGGCACTACTACTCAAAATGTTGTCATTCCAACTTTGGCAAATTTATATCCTAATCCAGGAAACCCTCAAGTTCCAATGAATACGATATGGTTTCAGCAGGATGGAGCACCACCACATTACCAACGCACTTAAACCAACCATTACCAACTTGAAAACGGTAACATTTTTGAATAGAGAATAAAGAGACCTTTCAAACGATATATCACAACCCTATACTTCCTATTTAAAAAAATGGAGGTTGTACCTGTTATTCGAAGGGGGTTGAAGGTAGGGATCGCCTTTTCACGTTGAAGGATGTCAATTTATAATTAAATTTTTACGTGTTTCGGGTTTTTTAATAAATATGTACAGTAACCACAAATTCTCAGCAGAGAGGAGCTTTTCGTCGAAGAGCGCGGGAGGGGGGAGGGTGGTGGGATTGTGGCTTAGTATGAGAAGTTATTCGAAGGGAGTTGATCTAAGAGTTACGGTCATAATTCTCATGGTATTGTTCAGTTACACATCAAGTTCTGTGTGTGTGCACGCTATTGAATCACACGGCAGCCTCATATTGGGCGGTAGAGTACACTAGTTCACCCTGCTGAAATATGCAATCTTTGCAGTTGTTTCTTCAGATGTCGGTTGTAGGAGAGTGACTGATCCAATGTGACCTTTAGGTATTTTGAATGCTTCTTGTGTTTTTGAAAAATACAGGATACCATCATTCAAATTGGCTGCAATTTGCAAACAAGCAGTTTTACTGCAAGCTTTTTTCTGAGGTCCAGTTGCTTCTAAAACTTCTTCTATAGCTTAAACTTTATTGTTAATTCATTTAATTGGAACATGGCACTCCCTATATATAACAATAGAGTTAATAAATGGGGAGCAAGCTTCCTGTTCTGCATCTCCTGGATCAATCCAGAACAATTGGCCGAAGTCGATACAATTTGCCGATAAAAAAAAACTTTTCACTCGTGTTGCATAACATCTCCCTCCACCAAGCGTACAAACCTAACAAAGAAAAACACCCCCTCCAGTATCATATTATTAAAAGATATCACACCTTGCGTTACTGTGTATTATCCGATAAATTCGAAAAAAACAGGCGCTAGCAACAATGGAACGCTATCGTAAAACGTACTAAGTAATACCGTTGAATGAAGTTATCGACAATAATTTTTACATTACGGCGTACTTAAGCGTCCCGCACCTCGCCGCTCCAAAATCAAATTGCCCCGCTATTCCATAAACATCGTCCCGGTGAAAGGCGGCCCAACCATACCCCATCACGTTCCAACAATCGCAGCTAACACAAAAGCTCCAACACACGAGAGTCGGATCGAAACTGGGGAACCTACGGTGTGGGGTACGCTTCGCTTCCTTTTTTTCCCCACACATTTTTAGCACTCCTTTTCAATAGATTAACAGCACTATGGTGGGTGGTATAGTATAGGGCGTCCGGAAAAGCAGTAGCGTAGAAACACCTAATGTATTTTAGTATTATTACTTCGTGTACGGCTATCGATAATGTGTTTGATCGATAGACGGCGGTGGCGACAGCTTCGTCGTGTATTGTAAGGAGTCGTTTCTCTTTCTTTTTTTTTCGTTGGATATAACGACATCGCGCTTGTTATAGCGGTTATTTACCTCGTAGTTTCTTTTATGTCGTTTTATTATCGTGTGGAAGGTTGGAGACAAGAGTTTTTGAAGTTAGGTCAAAATTTGTACCAACAATCGCGTCTCTTTCTAGTTTCCCTTTAATACTACAACAACCAAAAGAAACAAAACAAAATTCCGAGTTTCGATCTCTAAACTAAACGGGGGTGGGTGGTTAACGACACGGAAAAGTTCCTATTATATTTGTTCCATAATTAAAATCGTCAAAAACGGTCGTGCGCCTTTTGCCCTCGTACACACGAAAATTCAAAACAATAATTACTGGAAGAACTGGCGATAACTACGGCGTTCGACTGGAGGGTGCGAGGCTGCGAACACCGCAGCACTCATCGTTAGAGGGCGCTGTCACGTACAGACTAGTCATGTAACAAGTCTGTCGCGTAATACATTCGTAACATTTGCGCGAGTTTAAAAGCGAAGCCGCCCTCCCCATATACCCACACACGCAAACACACAGGGTGTAACTTGTTCTACAGTTTCGACTTTCAGCTGTGATAGTTTTCGCCTCGTTTCAAAGTTGAGTAATTTTTGTCGAGAAAAAAAACGAAGCGTAGGATTGTCGAGTAAACGCAAACGTTGGGAATTTATGATGTTGTCTGCGTTTTTAAATGTTATATGGGGTTATGATGCGGTGGAAATAAATTTTAGGATATGCGTTTTTGAGTGCACTAACGTCAAATAAACTGAACGGAAATGAATGCAGTTGAGTTTATCCTCTTTATTTTGTATGATTGTAACTACAACCTTGAGCTAATCTCAGAATTGGGACTGCCTTATGTGTGAATAGATGGCGTAACATGTTATCGGCGATATCTAGTATAGATCGCTGGATATCTAGTATAGATTGACGATATCTAGTATAGATTGCTGATATCTAGTATAGATCGCTGATATCTAGTATAGACTGGCGATATCTAGTATAGATCGCTGGATATCTAGTATAGATTGACGATATCTAGTATAGATTGCTGATATCTAGTATAGATCGCTGATGTCTAGTATAGACTGGCGATATCTAGTATAGATCGCTGGATATCTAGTATAGATATCTAGTATAGATATCGATATATCTAGTATAGATTGACGATATCTAGTATAGATCGCTGGATATCTAGTATAGATTGACGATATCTAGTATAGATCGCTGGATATCTAGTATAGATTGACGATATCTAGTATAGATTGCTGATATCTAGTATAGATCGCTGATATCTAGTATAGACTGGCGATATCTAGTATAGATCGCTGGATATCTAGTATAGATTGACGATATCTAGTATAGATTGGATATCTAGTATAGATATCTAGTATAGATTGCTGATATCTAGTATAGATCGCTGATATCTAGTATAGACTGGCGATATCTAGTATAGATTCGCTGATATCTAGTATAGATTGACGATATCTAGTATAGATTGCTGATATCTAGTATAGATCGCTGATATCTAGATCGCTGGATATCTAGTATAGATTGACGATATCTAGAGCGGACTCAAGCTGGTATACCGACGACTCTAAAACGGACCACGGCGTAGGAGCTGGCATTTATAGAAAGAAGCCGTTCAAGGCCCTTTCATTGAGCTTCAGCAAGGACTCGACAATTTTCCAGGCTGAGGTTGCTGCGATTCACCACTGTGTCAGAGAAGTAGACAGTTTTGCCGAACCAGGAAAAAGCGTCGCTATTTACTCTGACAGCCAAGCAGCACTTAAAGCGATTAGTTCCGCAAGTGCTGACTCAAAGCTGGTTTGGAACTGCGTAAGAGCCCTAAATGAGGTGGGCACCCTAAGGAAAATAACTTTGGCCTGGGTCCCCAGCCACACGGGAGTGAAGGGAAACGAGGCGGCCGATGAGCTGGCCAGACGAGGCTCGTCAAGGCCTTTCATAGGAGCGGCCCCTTCCTTCGGCACTACCAAATCACAAATTAAGAGGTCCATCTACGAATGGTCACAAAACAAGTCCAAGGAATGGTGGGAAAGATCGCCAGGACAAAGACAGGCTAAGGAGTTCCTAAGGGAACAGAGGCCTAAGTTTACTGAAGACCTACTAAGTAAAGACAGGAAGACTGAATAGGCATATGTTTAACATAGGCCTGGCAGAAAATGCTCTCTGCAGATTCTGTCAAGAGGAAGAAGAAACCCCAGTTCATGTTTTGTGCCACTGTGACGGCCTAGCGAGGACGAGGTTTCTAGTAATGGGGGTAGAGAACCCCACAGCGAACGGCTACACAAAAGAGCCGCTCTCAAAAATGATAAGTCTGATTAAGAAGGCGAAACTAGAGAGCGTTCTCTAAGGTAAAGGGGATCACAATAGACCTGTAAAGGTCGCGGTGAAACAGGCCCGCATGCCACCCCACTTCTAACCTAACCTAACCTAACCTCGTTTCGATGATGGGAGTCTATAGATCTTCGAAACGCGCGTCCAGAATTAATTAAGCGTTATGGTAATCTTTATCTGCTTCTTTCGGTTTGCGCGTTGCAGCGGCTTCCACTCACTCCCGGACATCGCCGCCCACGCTACCAGTGGGTCAACGCAAGGTATCGGTGGGTTGCCGAATGAAGGCATATTTTGTTTTCTGACGAATCAAGATTCAATTTGGGCGTCGGTGACGTGCGAATTTTGCTTCGTCAGCGACCTGGTGAGCGTATTCTCAAGCAGTGCGTTCAACCACGCCATATCCACCGCCAGCTGCGTGTACAGCAGACAATGACGGGTCGCCGAAACGTAGATGTGGTCCTACGACCAATTGTGCTTCCCTACGTTCGGCGGCCCCAACGTTTGCTATACATGCACGATAACGCCCGATTGCACGTTGAGCATGTAGTACAGGCTTTTGTGGAAGAGCACCGTATACGAATGCTTCCATCGCCAGCTCGTTCTCCGGATCTGAATTCGATCAACTTTATTCGGCTTCCCCGGCTAACGTTGAGCAGCTATCAAGGCGAGTTGAGGCAGCATGGTTGGCCATCTCTCCCGCTGCCATGCAACGACTTATTGACCCCCTGCCCCGTTGTGTAACGATGGTATGCGTGGTCCCTCTTCAATAGATCTTTGTTAGGAATCCAGAAACTAGTTGAGGTGCTTTTGAAAGCTTTAATTAAAAAAATTGAAACTAAGTCACCTTTAGAGCAGCATTAGAATGAAGCCAGCTCTGAACTTTTTGTATTTAAGTTTGAAAGGTGGAGAGGAGGAGGGGGTGGAAGAGAGTTTTGTTCGGGTCAGCCTCTAGTTGTCAGCCCACCTTATTTCTTAACATACCACAATTGTATTACCATTTGTTTTTTTGTTACGTTTTGAGCCCCCTGGTATGCATTAAAAATTTTAGTTGCTTGATTCCAAGAATTAAAATTTCGAAACCTCTTTGTAATAAAGAACCTGTAGCTCTTCCTAAACAATTAAATCAAATTTTGAATTTCAAGAGAAATATCAAGTTGCCTCTTTCCACATTTATTATACGAAAACAACAATACAAAAAATACTTCCCCCACAGAAAAAAAAGACACGACATAACACGGATAAATCCATAAAATGATCCACATTTTCATAACAGCATCTAAAATTGTACGAACGCACATAATAGGGAGGACCGTTCTTCAAACGCCAGACGTAGGTACTACTACCCTACCAACCGACTGCTCATTTAAATTCACGACTGAAGTGACACCGTTACGTGCATATTTTTCAGTTCATTTGCTTTTGTCGGTTATATAAAGCTATCCCGGTGCGTTCATTATATGAATTCTTCAGGTTACCTAACGGCCTCCATAACAGGACGGTTTAGATCGACTACCATTTCCCGGTATACTTCCTTGGTTCTTGGTGAGTTGCTGTTATTCCACCGGAGAACTAATTTCCTTAATTTTCCACTTCGTGAACTCGAATATTTTTGGAAAATCCTGCAGGAGAAAGCCGAAAGTTTTATTCTCAGATCGTTGACAGTAACATGATGTTTACTTTTAAATATTACACGCTTAGCTGTATGGAAAATTTAAAAAAGCACCCTCCTTTACAGTGAAATGTGATATGTTATCCAGCGGTGACTCGAGAGATGTACCGGAATACTAAAAAAAATAGTTTAAAATAGATTAATTAATGAATTAATTCAGAGATTAGGGAAGCTAATTTCTGCGAAGCAGGTCACGATTTGAGCCGTTTTCATCCAACCCAAATTGTTCCGTTTAATCTCCCCGAAGATATCCTGAAACAATTTACCTAACAACTCCACCCGAAACAAAAATAGGAGAAACGGGAAAAGAGAAACAAAATAAAACGTCAATCCACTTCCGGAATTCCAAACAATCCGGCCGGAATACAAAACGGAGACTCATTATCCGTATTAACCTTTCCGCTGTTCATTGCTCCTTCTGCCCACCCCTCATCTATCTCCAAAATCGGAAATTTATGCGCGTTACGCGAAACCGGAAGCGGAGAGGGGACAGTTTTGCCGGAAGCGGTATTCGCGTTTTATACTCCTCTCCGGCAGAGGAAAGAATAGACGAACGTACTGGGAAAATTGCAAATAGCAGCGTCCATTAGATTCAATTTAGTTCGAGATTCAATTGTGTCAACGCGTAGTAGATAGAGGAACGCCATCTGTCGTCTATTCCGGACGTGCGGGAAACAAATGGCAGTTACCCGATTCAGGGCCACTCTAGGATCGAATCCTATTTAAATCTCTTGTCTGTAGTTTTGTTGCTATTGCTACTATTGTCGCTAAAGGGCATGCACGTTTCTTTCTCTTCTTTTTTACTGTTTTTCTAAAGCAAATCGTGCCGCTTCCGGTTGGATGTTAAGAGCCTTTTTCAAGTTGTCTAGAAATCAGAACGAATAAATTTCTTTAGCGTTTGGCACTATCGGTCGGTTGATGGGAAGTAGAGCACGAGCTAAACGAAGCAATAATGTTGCTTGAGGGTAATGGATGACTATAGATCAAATTATTACACTGAAGGAAAGATACCACGGAAAATTAATGGCTAAACAGAAGCATCTACAGTGGCTGGGATATCTAACAAAATGCTCTGGAAACGATCAGATTGGGAAAATGCAGACTTCTTTTCTTGTCCATCGCCCATTTTCCCTGGATTCACCTCCCTTCCCTGGATTCTTTAGGAACCATCTCGTTTGACTGGGGAAGGGGTGAGAGGGCGAGGAGGTTGACATTTCTTTCTGCTTCGTATTCAAAAATCTTTCTTCTCAATCTAACGCTGAATCATCACGTTTCTTCAGGAACTAACACTTTTGACTGGGAAAGGAGTGAGAGGGCGAGGAGGTTGACATTTCTTTCTGGCTCGTACTCAAAAATCTGTCTTCTCGCTCCACGGCTGAACCATCTGGATTCTTCAGGAACCAACTCTTTTGATTGGGGAAGGAGTGAGAGGGCGAGGAGGTTGAAATTTCTTTCTGGCTCGTATTCAAAGATCTTTCTTCTCAATCCGAGACTGAATCATCAAAGTTCTTCAGCAACCAACGCTTTTGAATTGGGGGGAGGGGGAGGAGGTTGTAATGATGCTTCTCGCCTCGGGTGTCTTACGATGTCCTACCCCTGATGAACCTCCTGTCACCTCGACGAAGCTTTCTGCCAGCTAACGCTAGGTGCCACCGCGGTGCTTCTGGATGACAACTTTGTGGCTAGCTGATGTCATGACATTTGATGATGAGAAAAATTTATTCTTAAACCTTCGGGTAGCAGAAAACAGTCGGAGAATAACAAAACCAGGTAGTTAGTTAGTTTTCTGCAACGGATGGTAGAAGTTGATACGTTCTCCGATGGACGAACGTACGGTCTCTGACTAGGGCAAGGGATGGGGCCTTCCAGGTGCTGACAACTGCAATAGGCTTGTCCGTCAAATACCTCGACCGACGACAAGCCTAGAGTCCTTCGAGCTGTCAACGTTTTCGACCAACATTCGGGAGGTTTCTTGAGTTCAGGACACAAACCACTTAAAAAAAGATGTACAACTCTATTGAATCAGCGAATCGAAAAAGTTGCGTGGCAAGGGGCCAGGTGCCACGATCGGGAGGGGGAATGGTGGAGGGGAGGAGGGCAAAAATTAGGCGCAAAAGGGCAGGCAACAAAAATGGATGCACGAATGTAATCGCGCATGTGCATTGCAATGTTTTAGGAACCTGGATATAAAAATAATTTCTTATCGCTATCACCGCTGTTTTGACTTGCAACCCACTAAACACACACCCCGTTAGGCTTTCGCATAGTTCAAGTTGTTAGCGTGTATACCTGCCAGGGATATCCTCTGCCTGTCTAGTGAATATACAGGTATGTTCAAAAGTAATGATCTTTACTTCTGAAAATCAAACTTAAATTTTTCTCTCAATTAACTAAACAGAATTGCAAAACTGAAATTTAATTTTTAATAGGAAACGGTTCGTTGCAGGGTTAACATTTATCTCGCTAAAAGGCTGAATTATCAGGATTCTTCAGAAACTAGCTCTTTTGACTGAGGTGGGAGGGGGAGGGGAGTGGAGGATAGATAGAGGGGGGTTGACCATGAAATTAGATTTTAGAGTTAATTTTGCAACTTTATAGCAGTGACAGATGGATCTGAATTATAATTGATGTTATTAACAATGGCCAAAGCATTTCTTGCGCTGATGGTCTGGATTGTCTGGGTTGATAAGTTCCCTACGAAGATGTTGTTCAGGAGAGGTTTTAGTTTTCCAATTTCGATGCTCAGTTGCAGATTGCATCCATTCCTTGTTGTAGTCTATACTAGTAGACATACTAGATTGATGCTGGAAATTAAAAACAAGCTCGGGCCCAAAAAGGATCCCCGTGGAACGCTAGTTAGCGGCGATCCTATGAAAGGCATGCCGCTATCTTGCCATACATAGAAAGTTTTATACTTTAGATAGAAAACAGTAATGTTATGGTGTGGTGGTGTTCCTATGTTAATGGTCCCGAATCGTAGGTATCTAAGAACAGCGATCCCAAAGCTTTTCTAGCTTTAGATGTGAAGTTTGAAATCAGTAGATAGGTTTCGGGAAAGCCAAACTGTTCATGCTCGTATTATATGATTTGAAGGTTAAAAAAGATTTTTCGGTCAATTTTTCTAGTACGATGGCTTCAGCTATTTTGGAAACACATCATATCAGTGATATTGATCGATAATTTTATGGGGTTTGCTCAGAGTGCTCCAGGTTTGAGGTGGATGCTAGCAATAGTTCTATGGAATGAGTTTTCCCTTCATATTTTTCAGCAGTATCGGTTCGGGATCATTGTATCGAACGAATACGACATCATGCTTGTACACTTCTTTTGATACAACAACAAATTGGCCGGAAGGGAAATCTTTAAAACCATTACATTCATTATAAAAAATTCTTTTAAAACGCAATATAAAAAACCAAAAAAAAAATAAGTGGATACCGTGCGTACAGGACATGTTGACACACACCTTATAATTCATCAACTGTGGCACTCAGTGCTGCGTTCCCAGTCCGGTGAGAGCTACTAATTTTCCAAAAACACCCACAGACAGGCGAAACCAACGATAAATTACCACAACCAACACACACACGTACTCCTTTTCCCCTACACACCACCGCCCACAACTGTTTTATATATATAGATATATGTATTTATTTCACGTAATACACGTAAATCCAAAAACCTCACATCGCAATGCAGTGGTGTCACATCAACGTTTTCCCGACTCTTATTTTTCCATCCCCTCCCATTCGTTCTCCCTTCAATAATTTACCGCACGCCCAGACCAAAATGATAAATTATTAACGATAATAATAAATATAGGAAATGACACGTCCATCCAACGCCGCTGCGTCCTGAAACCGGCAAATATTGACGTCGAATGAGTACCATGGAACGCCGGCACGATGTGGCCACATAATATATAATATTTGGCGGCGGGGGAGTGGCGCAAGGGTGACGTGAAAAGTGGAACGCACTTAGTAATAATCGGGTGATCGAGTGATAGATTTTGACAGTTTCGCAGACGTATACAAATCCGTGTTTCATGTAACTAGCACATTAGAAGTTTTTGTGCTTACAACGCAATCTTTCAAGTTAAAATATTTTTAAACTCATATAACTTCCGGTTACACCGGAAGTAGGCGCCATCTTTGTTATTTTAAATATGACACCCTGTATTTTATTCGAGATTTGAATTGCTTATTTAAATAGAAGAACAGAGATACCGGGTTGGATTATGTCAAAGTCAACCGTTTCGGAGATATTCAACTGTTTTCCAATTTTACGGCACTTGATCGTAAATTTTAAAAGTTCTTTATCTGAGACATGAAAAAAGATAAACAATTGAAATTTGTTCCTGAGATAGTCAAAGTATTGTCCTATTCGAATATCACCAGGTTTAGCAATAATATTACACAGGGTGTTCTCTAATTAATTTACAATTACATACGTGGGAGCGTTTTTATATTCGCGGAATGGGGGATAAGGGGAGGAAATAAAAAAACCAAATTATTTTTCTTTTTCAATATATTCACCTGCAAGACGGATACATTTTTCACATCTTTCAATTAATTTATTTATACCCTCATAAAAAAATGATTTCCCTTTATCTGAAAATACGCCGAAACTGCCTCCTTGACTTCATCATCGGCAGTAATTTTTTTACCCCGCAGCTCTTTTTTCATTTTCGGAAACAGGTAATAATCACTCGGGGCCAGGTCTGGGCTGTAGGGTGGGTGATTCACAATTTCGAAGCCCACCTTATGCAGGGCAGCTAACGCAACGCGGCTCTTGTGGACGGGCGCGTTGTCGTGCAAAAGCAGCACACCTTTCTCTCTTTACTGTTCTTTTAGTCGCTCTAATATTGAAGCGTAATATTCTCCGGTTATAGAAACACCTTTATCTTTATAATCAATCAACAATATTCCTTTCGAGTCCCAAAGTACCGTTGCCATGAGTTTCCCAGTTGATTGTGAAACTTTAAATTTCTTGGGAGGTGCTGTTCCCTTTGTATGCCACTGCATGAAGTCTTGTTTGGACTCAGGTTCATAATGATGAACCCAAGTAACAATTCGACTCAATACACCATCCTTGTCTTCATTACAGAGGTCCAAAAATGCACGCGAACACTCTACGCGCTGTTGTTTTTGCGGCGGCGTGAGCATTCTCGGCATCCATCTTGCGCTGACCTAAGACATGCCGAGATGATCGTGTAGGATTTTAAAAATTGTTGTATCCGATACTCCAACCATTTCTGCGAGTTGTTTCTTCTTTAGTCGAGCATCTTCGAGTACAATTTTTTCAACTTTTTGGATAAGTGCTGATGTGGTCACCTCAATGCTCCTGCCCGGCCTCGGGTCGTCTTCAAGGGATTCCCTTCCTTGTTTAAATAAACTATGCCACTTGTACACCATGGTTTTTCTTGGACAAGAGTCGCCGTGAACCAATGACATCTCATTCATTATGGTCGCGACTGATTTTCCTTGCCTGGTAAGGAACTTTATAACGGCACGATATTCGATTTTTTCCATATTTCACTTTTCACTCCTGATTATGTTACTTGGTTGATGATAGCTCAAAGACTAACTGTCTAATAACAATGAAACTTCGTATTTATACTAATTATGAATCGCTGCACAGCCCACGCCCCCAATGCGCCTAATCACCCCCCTACAACCAACTCATTCCGCGAATATAAAAACGCTCCCTCGTACATTTCAAATGCAAAAAACTAAATTTTTTCAAATGAAACACCCTGTATATTTTCGCCTTTTCTGAAGCAGAAAAAATTGTCTTTCGATCCACTGTTACATTCCCTATACCTATCTCTAGAGGTTTTTGAGTTATTGAGGAGTTAGTTGTCAAAATTTCGTTCGTTGCCAGTGTTTTTAATTTGATGCTTGGATATTGTTTGTACTTTATCGAATGATTTGATTAGTGCAAATAAAGGCTATAATAATAATTATCCAAATGAAAGTATCTTTAATTTATTTTACATACAGGGAGAATGTAATCGCATAATAAGTAGAACTTACCGTGTGTTCAATCAGAGATACCAGAATTTGCCTCCGATGAATCGATTCAAATTTGCAAAAATTGAAACACATTTTTTGCGACATTGGAATATGAACACAAAAAGAAATTGTACTAAGCCAGTAACAGGTGAAGAAAACAACGAAATTAATATTCAATTTAGGTATTAGTATGATGCCAATTCAACGCGTGCTAGCAAAGAACAAAAGGCACCCATATCCACAAAGGAAAGTCCACGAACTGAGAAATGGAGACGCTCAGAGAAGAATTGATTTTTCTGAGTGACTAACTATTCGTAAACAGGAAGATCCGGGACATTACGAAAGATTTTATGGTCGGATGAATCCAAGTTTACCAGGCAAGGCGTTGTAAATAATAAAAAATGTTTTTTTCGGCTGATGAAAATCCCCACTTTTCACGAGTAAGCCATTTTCAATATCAATTTAGTTTTAATGTATTCGCGATAATAGAATAGGGAAGGGTATTTTATTATATTTATGATGAATGGCAAACATAATCAATGACATGCCACACCAAAACTATTATTGGTTTCAACTGGATGGAGCTCCAGCTCACTCTACTCATGCTGTATATCAAGAGTTGACCCAATTATTTGAGGATAGGTGGATTGGTCCAAATGGACCATGTCTTTGGCCTGCTAGATCTCCGGATTTAACTCCAGTTGACTTTTTTTTTATAGAGATACATAAAAAGAGAGGTCTATGCAACACGAGTTAACTCCAGGCAAGAACTAGCGGATAGGGTGTGCGAAGAGCATTTGACCAAATTGAAGTTCAAATGATTGAACGTGCAACGACTGACCAGCTCCGAACAAGGTTAAATAAATGCATTGAAGTAAGCGGTGGACATATTGAGCACTTGCTGTGATTTTGTTTTTAGATTTGTTTTTGTTTTCTTTGTTTGACTTATACCGTGAGATCAAAAATGTTTTCGCAATTAATACATTTTTGGTTTTGAACTAGAAGACTTTTTGTCCATGCTCCTATACTTAATCTATTATTTTTTCAGTTTTACAGCGGCACAACTAACCAGCTGTTTCTTCAAACCTCTATAGCTAATTAGGATCACATGACCAACCTACATCGTATTAATAAGTGGAAAAACTCAAGGATTAATTCAACAATTCAATTGTTTTTTACCAATATTTTAGTCTGCAACAATTTAAAAAATTAACTGTTATTACATTATGTCGTGAAATGGTCATCCGAATATTATTCGCGGTTTAATTGTTCCTTGTCAAATTTGCTCATCAACCACTCAAACTTGTTGCTTTGAGCAATTATTTATTGCATATGAAACATTGATGCAAACCCACTCGCCTGCGGCTTGTGATTTTGATACATCAATGTTTCTAGTGAAATTTATGAAACAAAAGATGCTCGTTACTGTAGGCATATTTTATCGCCAAAATTAAACCTCTTTCGTTATTTGGTAAAATATCGGGGCTTCAGGCTGATCTCCCCAATAACTGAAAAACCTCTAGAGATAGGTATAGGGAATGTAACAGTGGATCGAAAGACAATTTTTTCTGCTTCAGAAAAGGCGAAAATATACAGGGTGTTTCATTTGAAAAAATGGAGTTTCTTGCATTTGAAATGTGTATAATTGTAAATTAATTAGAGAACACCCTGTGTAATATTATTGCTAAACCTGGTGATATTCGAATAGGACAATACTTTGACTATCTCAGGAACAAATTTCAATTGTTTATCTTTTTTCATGTCTCAGATAAAGAACTTTTAAAATTTACGATCAAGTGCCCTAAAATTGGAAAACAGTTGAATACCTCCGAAACGGTTGACTTTGACATAATCCAACCCGGTATCTCTGTTCTTCTATTTAAATAAGCAATTCAAATCTCGAATAAAATACAGGGTGTCATATTTAAAATAACAAAGATGGCGCCTACTTCCGGTGTAACCGGAAGTTATACGAGTTTAAAAATATTTTAACTTGAAAGATTGCGGTCAATTATGTGAGAAGGCAAAACTTCTGGAAAAAATTCGCGCAAATAGCAAAACAATTAACATAAACGTTTACCCAACATCAAAACAGTCGGGAATAATACTGTGGTGATGGTGAAACGCCTCGTACAATATACGCAATATACTCCCTTAGAAATCCGATATCTTTCGATTGAGTGTTTTCGGGGGAAATACCGTGAGAAGAAACATCGGCATTTCGCACCGGAATTAATAAACATAATAGGAGCATTATATTCCGGGAATGTCTCCATTCTCTATATGCTTAATACTTGATATTTGATGCTCAATTTTAGCTTGAATTCGAGGGCGGCTTCGCGGTGTACAATTCTACCCTCCCCCCTTCCCTTCCCCTCCCCTCTCCGAGTTACGCGTCTACATCTAATCAGATTTTAACATTAGATGGAGACATTTCGCGATCTTGAAGGTGCTTCACGAGGTGTGTATAATATGACGTCACCGAATTTTGATCATTCGAGAGAACTAAAATAGTATTAACGTTTGATACTCCAAATAATCTTAGGCAAGATGAAAAGGCCCAGTTATTGATTTTCTTTATTGAAAATGTCGAATTTTTGTTCGGGAATGCGAACTTCTTCAGGACAACTGTTAAATAACAATAGAACATAAGAAAAAAAGGAATACAAAATAGAATAATCAGTGAGACTAAAAATTATTCGACGTGTCATCAAGCTCTGCTTCAAGAAAAGACAGAAGTAGGTCGTCAACGTACTGGTATATGAATGGAAAATATAATCAACATTGGATTGAACATGATGTAGAATATTGTTCATAACTATTTCTGCCAAGGAAGGGCTGATAGAACCTTCCATAGGGAAACCTTTGATTTGTGAATAAAAGGAGTTGTCATAGCAGAAATAGGTAGAACAGGTGTAGAGGTATATTGCGAAATGGAATTGTAATTTTGGGAAAGGATATCAATCACAAGGTCTAGAGGTATGTTAGTGAAAGAAGCCAATACAAATCCAGGTGGCAATTGAAAGTTGTTAATCTTTGTCTCTGACCCTAAAACAATTATGGTCAGAAAAAGCCCTGTCAATTATTTTGGCGATGTATTTCCCAATTAGTACAAGATATGATAGATGTAAGAGGATTTTGATGAATTTTGACTTAGGTGAAATAGAATTATATGTTTTGAGATCTTTGGCCTCTTCCTCGGTAACATGCCCTTCAGTTTTGAGTAAGTTAATTAAAAAGTTATTTCTTTCTATTTTGAGAGTCGGGTCTTTCGGCAGAACCTTGTAAGTAGTAAGGTTAGAGAGTTCAAGAGACTTGTGGTGATAAGAATCCCTGTCAATGGCTACAATGGTGTTGCCTTTTGTCAGCTCTAGTGATCAAGATATTAGGATTCTGCTTCAAAAACGAATTGACGTCTTTTTCGATTGGTGTGCTGATGGAAGGAGATTTAAAAACTGAGTTATGGGAAAAAATTGGTAATTAAGTAGGTGATTTTAGTCCGGATTCTGTCTCTCTGAGAAACAGGGATGATTGTTTGTTGTTGATTGTTTTAATTTATAAAAAATTCGGTTGAATTTTGAATGTTGAACCTTAACAAAATCTATAAAAATATGAAAACGTAGTAAATAATATAGATCAAGTTCTATTTCGTCAAAATGATTCTCTAAGGTTCTAATATTAGTATTAATTTCGTTAATGACTAAGGAAAGTACTTTAATAGCTACATTATAGTTGATGTTGTCCATTCATCTGATTCCTTTGGTAGTTTGTGGGATGTTATGAAGGGCCCTCAAGTTGTTGGCAATGAAAGCAGGTGTAGTACGTCTTAGTTTGCATTCGTAGAGGAAGATAAGATGGTTTCTGGTATTGGCTAGTTTGGTATTAGTTCCAATTATTACAATTGACTGTAACTTATTTCGTTTTAAATTGTACTCCTCACCACCTCACCAGAACCACCTCATATGCATCCTACCTTACGAGCTCACAACTTCATCCCCTACATCTCGAGATGTAATATCCTTTAACACCAGGAAGAAAATTTCGGCTTTTTTCGCAATCTATCGTAAAAATTGTCATTACATCTTCCTCCTAACAACTTCCAAAGGATACACTTCCGACTTTATCCTTAAAACAAAACGTATAAAACAACCCTCTCGGAACGCTCGGAACATTATACATAACTGCGTGCCAACAAGAGTGAACATCCTATAACCGGGGCCCGTCCAGAGTCGTTAAGGCTATGTTGGCAAGTGGGAGAAAAGAAAACAAAAAGAACACAAGCTAACACACACACCGTATTGGTGTGTGTTTGTGTGTGTGTGTGTGTCTATGGTGAATAAGGGGGTTGGAAGGAAAAAAAAATAGAGAGAAGATAAAGGGGGCGCGTAAAAAAAAACCGCAATTCAATTTTCTGGAGATTGAGCATCGCCTCCTTGATGCGGCAATGTAAAAATTACACGGTCGCTTTGACGTACGGTTTGTGGTTTTTGGAATGGTTCGGGCGAGAGATGTACATTTGTTTTCGTGCCCCTCCCGATGAGATTCCAACGTTCGGGCGACGTTATTTTATGGGACCATCGTTGCTGGCAGGATGTTAATGCCATGTAATTCGATTAAATCGAATACGATAGATCAATATTCTAGTATGTGTTACCTGTGATGGTAAAATCGTTGGATTCTATGGATTTGGTTACTCTGCAAGATTAAATAAAGTAATAAATAAACTGTCACTAATTGTAAAACGATAGTCACCCTTTCGCCCAATTTTATATAAATATTGTGAACAGTTCGATAACCGTAGAGGTGAGAGGTGCTGGATATCGGTAGGGCGGTTTTATGATTTGTGGTTCAAATCTGTTTGGTGACGCTTGTGGAGCATAATTAATAACACAGCATTATTTACGGTAAGATAATGTTGGAACAAAGCCATGGAAACACATTTACACAGCAGAAGCTACGGTGTCCACATGATTGTCTTCATCTGTTCGTTCTAGCAGCGTTGCCACTTACTCAACGTGACGCGATTTACTTCCTGCCTGTTTGGCTTTTGTTGTAGCTTTTTTATCTTGAATTAGCGGATCGATAGCCGCAGTGGTTAGGCGGGTGACTATCGTTGTGGCAGGACGATAGGAGCCGGGTTTTGATTCCCTGGAGGGACGGTGGCATTTTTTCAGAGGGTTGAAATCCGGATCGACTTGGGAGCTTGACTTGGGGATATGATGCTGTGACAAAGCCATTTGAACACAATTTACACAAGCAAAACCACGCTGCGAGAGTTGCAGTGATAGCCAGACAAGTAATACAGCTTTAGTGGTTACTGCAATTAAGCAACCACCACGCATAAAAAAAATATAAGGGAGAGTGTGACATTTTTAATTTAGCTTTACAATATTAAAAATAACATTTATTGTAAGTACAAGATAGCATTCCAAAGAACATAAGCTGTAGTACATATTTATAAAAATAACAACCAAAAAGGAACTAGAATGACAGTTGTCCCTTTCATCACTTGGTTCGGTTTGAAAAGGACACACGATGTAATGAAAGGGATCATTAGTTATTAGGTAGGTACCTATATTCAATTTTGTCATTAGTAAAATGCCATTCCAGTAAATTCATTATCAAATGAATATAATGTCTTTAATCTGTCGGTGCCTTGGCGAATGTAAGGCTGTGACAATTTCATTTAAATATCATTCACATCATCATATATTCCTCACTAGGATAAAAAAAGTAGTTGTTCAGCTTTTTCTTCAAAAATTTTACAGTGAACTCAGTCTGGAAATAAATACAGCAATTTTTTTTGTTTTCTTCGTTGGAAATGCGACCAAGACATAATCTTCCTCGTTTTGGTCAGGCAACTTAAGATTTTTAGCATCTGTCACATATTTGCCTTTTTATTTGTTTTTCTCTTCTTTGCTACTTCCACTTTCTGTTTGCGTTTTTTAGGATCCTTGAAGAACTTTTCTTCTTTCCTCTTCCTGATAACTTTCTTGGTTCTGCTTTGGGAAAGGGGCTAACACTGTCTGGACTTATAACTGATAACGTATTTGTCTTGAAAGAAGTGGAAGGACTATTGTGCTGATTGATAATAACAGTTGTTGGTACTATGTACAGCGGAGTTTGAAACTAATTGGTGATTACTTTCGAAGAGAGGTCGATCGGTCACGTAGGAGGTCAAAAAGTCAGAGTCGTCAAAGTTCCTCGCGTTAAAAGGGTAAATTTCTGTTTTTCTCGAATGCCTTAGTGATGTTTTTTCAAAGTAAATGCCTCTACAAACGCAGTTTCTACAAATTTAGGCAAATGATCAAGAGAAATCGTTTTCCCAGGATTCGATACAAGCCAATTATTTTAGGCAACCCTGAAGAATATTTTTAATGGGTCATAAACTGCAACATCTAGTGGTTGCAGTTTATGGGGACAGGGAGGGGGAAAAGTCATTTTTTTTGCCCTCTTAATTACAACATTAATATGGCTCTCGTGATTATCAATAAGGAGTAGTATTGGGTTTTCTTTGTTAGGCCAATGAAAAATTTTCGTTCTTATTAATATTATAATTTTTCATTTTTATAGCATAAGGCTATAAGGCTCATTGCCCTCTGTAGTATCTGGAACCATTGGTGATATAACATCCGATACTACCGACATGTCCATTTCATCCTCCTTTAGTGTCGGGGGAAAACTCGTTACGCACTCCAAGCGCTAATTCACTTTTTGTATCGGCTACCATCGGCTGCACTCTAATTATTTCTGGTTGTCAATATCGTTCTGGCTGTTTTGCGTTGCCTCTCCAATTCTTCTCCGTCCTTTTTCGCCATAATGGATCTGATCATATTAATTACAATTCTCCAATTGTAAGGAGTTTCTACCATCAGCTGTACCATGGTATCTGGTGATATTTGCCCTACCCCAGCGTGCGCTACGCTTCTTATTTGGTGCCATCTGTCACAGCGAAACAAGGTATGTTCTGCTGTGTCGACTTCGCCACAATAGATGCAGGCGTCAGAATCGTCCTTCCCGAAGCGCTTGGCATACGAACGGAAAGAGCCATGCCCCGTTAAGAAGTAGTCCAGCTCTCGATGTTTACAACCCGTCCATTTCGACACATCCTTCATTAGTGTCTTCGTCCACTGAGCCCTTCCGGTCTCGTCTAGCCACCTACTTTGCCATTCTTTTATCGAGTTTTCCTTGGCTAGAGCAGTACATGCGAGTAGGTGAAAGTTCTCTCCTGCACCATTAAATCGATTGGCGTGACACCAGCGACACGGTTCTATACGCTGACGCCACTCTCAGGAGCACATTTCTCTGTGTCGTTTCGAGCATCTTCCTGTACTTTTGTTTTTGGATTGCCTGCCGCCATACCGGGGCTTGCATATAGTACGATGTTGTGAATGGCTCCACTCAGTACCGCTCTTTTATTGCTACTGGGCCCTTTGATATTGGGCATAATTCGAGTTAGACTGGCCAATATTAGCTAAAAATTGACGAATATATTGGTGTCATATTTTTTTGTCAACATTTTGTAATATAGGTCCATCATATATAAAATTTTTGGCTCAATTGGTATAAGCAACGTAAGAAAATATTGATCCAATATTACATTTTCATGTCCAGCCAATATAGTGAAACTGACAATGGTGGAACATTGGGTCGATATTGTTTTGACAATATTGGCCAATTTGACCAATATTTGAAAATTTATCGTGGTATAACTTTGGGGGAATGTTGATATAATAATATTGGCGTCAGTTACATAAAAAAATATTCACCCAATATTGCCAAAACAAATTCAATATTAGCCCAACGTATTTATATGCGCCCAATATTGGACCATTATATTTGTTCCCATTGGGAAATTGTGATAAAATTTTCCAACCGTGGTTGGATTAAATGACGTAGCATGCGCTAGACTTGTTGACTCAGGTTGTCTAAGTGTTAAATCAGGGTGACGAGCCATAAACCCACGCAGCCAATCAATCTCTGCTTCTTGTTTTTCCTGCCAAGATCGAGGAATATCCTTATTGAGTGTTACTGCATAACGATATGCAAGTTGTCTTGTTTGCGTGTATCTAAGACCGTACGTCATTTTAAATACTGAGAAAGGGATTCTTCTTCATCATCTTCAAATATCTTGCGATTACCAATGTTTGGTCTGGTGTCAAACTTTTGGCTTATGAAGGGCGATTTTGAACATCAATTACAGACATACTTACGATCATAGTTTTGATATTAACATAATTCCTGTAACATTCATCATACAAACACACGGTATCACAAATATTGACCTAAAATTCCCAAATGATAATTTCCTCCGTCAAAAAGGAAATTCAATTACGGCCAATATTCGAAACGAAACTTAAAACCATCATAACTTGTCCTCTTCCACTCTCTCATCGTTTACATTTCCTTTTAGCCGTGATATTTAAAGGGTAGATAGGGAGAGCCTTTCATCTTATCACCCATCATACTATCCCGTGCCCCGTCCTCTTCCACCCTCCCTCTCAAGCACACCCGATTCACGTTAAGTCTTTTACAAGATGTAATTTCTCTTTGATCACATCCTTCCACCATCCAAATTGACGTCGTTCCAGTTACAACTGTTTGTCTTTCTCTATTTCGTTAGGAACGACGATCGGTTTATCTCTTTCGCTATCGCTTTCTTCTCCGTCATTATCATCATCGCCATCAAAATATTAAAATTTACATTAATCTATATTTGGAACGTCCCAGAATTAGCGTACCCTTTATATAGAATATATCTATATATACAAGGGAATATGACGACCAAGTTATGTATATCATCTACGTTGCTAACGTGGACAGCTTGAAGTTCGTGGATGTTCAATATTGATTCGAGTCTTCGAGGTTCGTGTTGGCGATGTGAAACAACTCGCTGGTTCTCCGTCAATATTTGAAGACGTTTATTGGAAACAGGTCGTCCTTTTGCGCGTGGTGTCGATACTTTAGTGAATATTCAATAAAAAGGAAGCAACAAAACCCACATTTTTTTTTTTTTAATATGGAAATAATCGACGTGTAACTGTTCTTTTGGCAACAACAGTGTACGGTTCATAAAATCTAATTTAGCCGCGTCTATTGAAGCATGTCCTGGACATAGCAATTAATTACTAATGGAATTTTATCACATTCACGCTAGATTTAATCAGAAAAAAAGTTTGCATGTAATTTATATTTAATTGCATGGTAAATTTGTAACGGTAACGACAGTAATTACAATAATACAAACTTTTGCAAGTTTGGTTTGTTTAATTGTACTGCAGTGGTATATACAGTGCGTCACATCATATAGGTAATGCCATTAAATCTATATTAACGGACTACAGAGGTATTGAGACGTTGTCACAAGCTCAGCGACAATAGTCGAGCCCTACACCATCTGTGGAGTCTAAAACATCAAAATCACCTTCGATAGGCTCATATCTCTGTCTCTCTATTCATCTTGATTTTCTGTTAAACTTTGGCGACCAGAATTGGCTTGTGGCCCTCCGTTCTTCAATAATTAGGTCACAATTTCATCTTGTATTGTCCACATTGCGATCTGTCACTGCACTGCACTCACATCGTCAGTGAAGATATTTGAAGCTTGACATAATTTTGAAGTTTTCGTATAATAGTTGAATGAGATTTAGCTAGAATGTGGATCCCAAAACAAAAAGCTGATGTTTCGTTTTTTGCCCATGGGAGCTGCATGGTGTTTTGGCAGTTTCTATCAATCATCTAAAAAATGCGTCCAAAGGAAAATGGTCAAATGTTTTCGACGTGAAGACAATTACAAGGGAAAAGGTGATGTTTCTATTAACATTATACTCTTTTGGCAGTTTGAAAGACACAAAAATGCGAAATGAACGAGAGGATACGAAGTGCTGCGCTGGGGGATGAGGGTGGTTGGATTTTTGAAAGATCGGGGGTGGTACTTTCGAAAAATTAGTTTTTTGGAATATTTGTGGATTCTATTCAATCTTGCGTGCCACAACTGACGCCATAGACTCAAAAATTTAATTGCCATTTTAGAAAACTAGTCAATTGAAGACAGAACAGAAAAAAGTCAAAGATTAGTGAGAGAAGACATGTCCAACTTTCTGGAAGAAGCCAAACGACAATTTTCTGTTAATCAAATGTGGTTCTTAGTTGCAGTGACTCCGTAAACAATCGCTTGTCTGGCTATCAAACTCTCGCGGTGTAGTTTTTGTGTGTGTATGTTGTGTTCAATGGCTTTGTGACAGCATCATATCGCCTTTTGGCATGATGCCGCGCTGTTAATCACTTTGCTCCCAACAGCGAATGGCAAGTCGATCCGGGAAAACTCTGAAAAAATGTCACCGTCCCTCCAGAGAATTTCCCCGGCACCTATCGTGCTCTCACAACAATAGTCAGCTGCCTAACCACTGCGGCCATCGACCCGTTAATAAAGATATTAGTGAATATTTTGGATGGTATGGGGGTTTCTGGGTTTCGACCGTGAAGTGCTGCGCTGGGAGGGTGGTGATGGCAGAATTTTTTAAGAATCGGGGGGTGGTACTTTCGAAATATGGAATATTTGGGGATTTTATTCAATCGTGCGTCTCACAATTCACTCCACAAAGCCGAAAATTTAATTGCCATTTTAGAAAACTAGTCCATTGAAGACAAACAGAAATAAAAGCCAAAGATTAGTGAGAGAAGAAGATATGTCCAAATTTTTTGAAGAAACCGGGCGACCATTTTCTGTTAATAAAGATTTTAGTGAACATTTTGAATGCTGCGCTGAGAAGAGTAGGGGGAGGAAGGGGTGCTAAGTTTTTTGAAAGATCGGGGGATGGTACTTTTGAATTTTGAAATGTTGTCGAAGAGATAAACAAAATTTCTGAGACTAGCATTGAGGTATCTAATTAATCCAATTGATTTAGAAATTGATGTTAAATGACCACCAGTTTCGTTATTGTTTCTTCGTTGGGATTTTGCAGCAGCTCGGCATTCACCTCGTAAACAAACAACGTTGCTCTTTTTGGGGCATCCTCACCATATGACCGTTTGACAGGATCGTTTCTGTTGACATTATTTTTTTGGTAAAAGTCATAGACGAGTCCTTATCAAAATTATGATAGAACGAGCGGGTACGAACTGCTGCGCTGGGAGGGGTGGGGTGGTAGAATTTTTTAAGGATCGGGGAGAGGTGGTACTTTAGAATTTTGAAATATTGTCGAAGAAATACACAAAATTTCTGAGACTGGCAGGCTAATTCTAACTTACTGCAGGCATTGAGGTATCCAAGATCCAATTGATTTAGAAATGAATTCGTTATCATTTCTTCGATTGGGCTTTGCAGCAGCTCGGCATTCACCTCGTAAATAATAATAATAATTTATTTCCTGTTCTCTCTAAACAAACAATGTTGCTAGTTTTGGGGCATCCTCACTCTATGGCCGTTCGACAGCATCGTTCCTATCACCAGAGAGCGCTATAGAAATATGCTCACCGATTAGCTTTGGATAGAATTCGAGGAAATAGACTTGCATGATCTCTGGCGCCAGAAAGACACCACCATCTGTCACACAAGCAATCGATTAGGTAATCGTAATCATAGCAATTTCAGTGATGTTGGTTGGCTCGTACGAACTGCTATGCTAGCAATTCTGAGGTACTTAATTAATCGAGGTATTCGTGGAATAAAACCCCGAACCTGAACAATTTTTTGAACCTTTGAGCTACTACGAAGCCAGCGACGATTCATTTGACAAGTGATCAAATGAGATTAGTTCTTCTTCTTTCTTTGTTAGTAAGCTTCAGAAAGTCATTGCAATACCGGCATTCTAGTTCTTTTCTTCTTGGATTACCAACTAACAACTAAGTTTATAACCTTGAGAATGATTGTCTTTTAATGATTTTAAGAAAGCAGCAATCTAACTAATGGTTTTGTTTTATGAATTTTGAACTGTTGCGAAACAGGAATTTTCAGCAGAGTTAGTTTCCCCAAACACGACAATTTTGATTATTATCGTAGTCATCGTGGTCACGTAATTTCGTTACCAACATCCATTTTCAGTTTCTCTTGAGAACGACCAGGAAGCTGACACACTAGTTGTGCTTGAAGAGGGCTGGGAGACGATTCTACTAATCCCCATAGTAGTGCTTGAATTTAGATACTGAAATAATCTGATCTAGTCTTTGATCTGGTCGGTTACTACCATTTGAGTGTTTACCAATGTCCACGGTTGAAGTGAGTTTTCAATTTCTGAACGAGAAACAAGTAAAGAGGACTAAAGTCGAATGAATATATAAACTGCAGAGCTAAAGACTTGTCTTATATTGTATTGTTGATGGGTCGTTCAGGTTTAGGCGCCAAGGCTTTGATCTAGTTAGGTGTTAAGGTCACCTGTCCTAGGTGCCGAAACCTTAATTTGCACTGCGTCCTGAAAAGTCTATTGTGTCCCCCTTTTCTAGCTGTGTGGTTGAGAGTCTCCTTTTCTAAGTCTATCTGGTTTAGAAAATTTAGGATGTGGAATGGCTTGATATTGGGCAGATCTCGCTCTTCTATTTCATAATATCCTAGATGCATAGCTCTTGAATTACGGAACCACGACAGTGATATGATTTTGTCTTCCTCCTTACAGAAACGGCATTCTGCTGTCTCTGCAAATTGTTTTCGAAGTTTGTGACCTATTTTCTAATGAGTTTTCTCAATGAGTTCATTGAATCTGTTCTGGTTGTAGGTTCCCAGAGTTGTTTTCGCTTGTCTCACCTGTATAACTTAATATGACATTCTTGTTCAGTTCCGTTATGGTGTTTTGATTCAATTCGCTTCTGAAGCCTAGCCTCGTAATAACATTTTTTCGAAAGCTGAATTTCTTCTACCACCACTTCTCTGCCGAAACTGTCTTCTTGCCGAAACCTTTACTGGCTTAATGTTTGACACTCGTAAAGTGTGTGCTCGGCTGTTTCAGTTCCCAGTTCGCAAAATCGACACGTGTATTGATCAATTTTGCCCATCTTTTTGAGCTGGTATCTTAGAGGGCAGTGGCCAGTTAGAAGGCTTTGACTTACTAGGATCAAGTCAAGGGTGTTTTTCCCCAGAGTGAGATAATTTCTTTTGTCACCCATTCTTGAACTTCCTTCTTGAGCTGGCAAAAAATGGTTCTGGTGCAATGAAATGCATGTCAGTTCATCCGCTATATAATCATTCGCTTTGGTATTAGTGAGTGCCCAGGTACCCACAACAGGGATACCCTGAATTCCAAACTTTATTTATTTCGAAAGCTCAGAACGACGTGGATTTAAAACACAATCACGTGGAAACATATTTTTTTAGGAACACAATCCCATGTTAATGATTGCATTCATTTGCTTTAACACAATACATTAAAAAAAACCTCAATAAATTTCAAGAGAATTTTATATTTTATATCGCACGCATTTCGTTTTGAATATATGTCGAGCATTCGTGAAAAATGAACATTTATATCCCCCCAAATATTAGCTCGCCACGAGCGAATAAACTAATCGGTTTATGTTAATTTTCTCGTCAATTGTTTGTTCTATTTTTAAACGATTCGAGCTGTCGCATTTCCAGTATTTATTCAGCTGTACAATTAATTTGTACGTTTTAGTGCATTTTCCATATTTTACCCTTCCAGTATTTTGGAGATTTAAAAATATACGGGATTACGTCCGAATTATGTATTCGAATTCATAGTAGATATTGTGACGATTCTCGAAAGAAGAATTTATAATTTAATTTTTATTTAATTGACAAACGCTAGACAATAACACCACAACCATCCCTATTCAATTCAAAAATTCCGATGAAAAATTTCGACAAAATTCAATTGAAACAATATACGATCGATATCCGTGCGCCATCTACCGGGCGGTTAATTCAATTTTAAGCACGCAGCTTCGTTTTCTTGTCTGTTCTATGACGCATTAACTTTAGTTATCGCATCCAGCCTACATCTATCCTCCTCCATCCGCCGCATCGATGTCCCCCATTTCACTTCTCCTTTTTTTTTCATTTTCTCCCTTTGTTTTATCGGAGGACGCTGCGATATCGGAGACTAATTAATGTTCGACAATATGAAATCGTGCCGGGAATGGAAACCGATTTGAATAAACGGATTGTTTTCGGTCGTACGCTGATATCGCCTGGGATTACGTTATGTTGATATAAATGAAAGAGGGGACATCGGGATATAGATGCGAAGTACGTTTGGAGAATGTTATTTTTTTTGCGAAATCGCCGTATTGGTCGTAATTTTTTTTTCTCAGTAATCAAACGGAAAAATATTCGTTGTGTAGGATACACCTAATTTACTTTATGAATTTCTTCGTTTATTCTTTTTCGAGATTCGCCCATCAAAAATCGCAATAAATAACTTAATCTTTCAATAAAAACGTCCCTTCTACATAGAATTGATATCCAGAATAATAAAAATTGGCCCACTCAGTCTTTTTGAATGAAGCTCCGAGCTTTTCCTTTTCCCTCACTTCAATCGAACTCCTCTTTAATACATATACAGGTTTAGATTGGCCATAAAATCTCAGCCCTTTTTTTTTTTTTCTCCTTCAATAGAAATAACTAAAGAAGGAAAAACGAGAGAACGAGTTGATTGTGTCAGTGGCGTCTCTGTAATTTTCCACAAACATATATTGATGTGATATTTGGATGGAAGAAAAATGTTTTTTTTTGCCTCCCATCGTGGAATTCACGAACTACCACTGGTACAACTGCTTTTACTATCGTCATATCTTCCGTTTTTCTTTTTTTTTTTTTTGATCTATACACACACCCTCATCTAGAACCTACATCTCTGTATACATAGATGAACTGGGTTGACTGTGAAAGCGAAGCTGCAATAAAATTTTCAATAAAGTACTCTTCCGATGGGATAAAGGTTTATGCGGTAGTAAAAATTGAGACTCGGGAATAAAATTTATTCTTTGCGAAATTAGTCGAGTCAAGTTTTCTTTTTTTTTTGCAAAATATTTACGGACGTTTTACGTTTTTATTTGTAATTTGTAAGAACCTGATCAATCACATATTAATCCAGAAAATTGAACCTACGTTTTTGACCACTATTGTTAGAGCACTATTGTCTTGGAAACAATTTTCTTATATCTGGAGGAATCGTTAGCGTTCCTCCAAATACAAGACCTGATTTCGTCGCAGTGGAGGAACACTGATGAGACCGGAAAGGTCGAAACCTCGTGGTCCGTTTCTAGTGCTTGATCTTTTTTGGTGTTTAGTGGGTTGAAGTGTTTAGTGTTCTACTTCTGCACCAAGAGATCCAGTGAAGAACTTCGTAAAAGGAAGCTACTTCCAATGCTACAAATTGATTCATATTTTGGGACATTCTTTGAACACTGAGCACTATTTTCGGACAGCGTTTTTGAATACCGGTTTTAGAAACTATTAGTCAAAATTTTTCTTTCGATCCTTGATCTGTTTCCACTTTTAGGTCAATGATACAGACCTAAAAGTGGAAATACATTTGAGATTGAATTGACCTAAAAGTAGAACTACATTTGAGATTGAAAGAAAAGTACTTAATAATAATTCATGCCTTAGCATCCGCCTAATAGCTCTAGACTAGTAAGCAAGGGCTTTTAGCATTTGCCGTGGAATTTGGAAAACTACAGAAAAGCAAACTCGAATGAATGAATTTTCTTTAGAACTCTATTTTTAACACAAGATTCAAGATGTCAAGATTCTTGAGTCCTTCAATTTTACCACTATATTTTTCAATAATATTTTCTCATTTTTCTTCATTTTTAACGCGCTATTGGACACCATTTTTAGAACACTATTTCCTGAACACAAGTTTATTGAATACTGTTGCTTCACCATTACTTTTTAATATTAATTTTTGAGTACTGATCTTTGAATTGAAATACTGTTCTTGGCCGGCAATTTTAACACTATTTTTCAACACCAGTTTATGATTGTTATTTTGAATACTTTTTGAACATTTAATTACCTTTTGACGCACAACTTGTTTAAATCTTATTATAATTCTTCAAATACAATGTTTTGAACACTATTTTTTTTGAGTTTAATCTACCGTGATCCAGGTAGCCCCTCGCCCTGAAGACGCGATTAGGCACATAAAATTAACCGCCAACGAGTCACTCCCATGACACGGCCCCCAAAAAATACAACATATTTGAATAGAGCTTAATTAGAAGCTTTTATTCAAAGTTTTTGTACACTTGACTATAATTTTTAATTTTTTTCTGAACATCCATTTTCATCACTATATTTTTGAATACCATTTTCTCAACTTTATTTTTAACACCCATTTTGGACACCATTTTTTGAACACTATTTTTGAGCACTGGTCTATGAACACTGTTTGGAAAGTAATGTTCAACCGAATGACTATCTTTGGATGTCAATTATTATTTTGTATACTTTTTTAACACTTTATTACCTGTTGGACACAATTTTTAGGCACCATTTGTTTAAATATAATCTTTAAAATTTAAATACTATCGTCGGTCATCATTTCTAAACTTTATTTTTTGAACATTAATAACACAAATTTTTGAAAAATCAATTTTTGTTTAAACACTGATCTCTCGTGCATTATTCTCAGATAGCATTTTTGAATACCGCTGTAGAGGCTTCGCTATTTCTTCAACTTCATTTTTAATACCCTATTGGACATAATTTTTTCAACACTGTTTCCTGAACATTATTTTTGAGCACTGGTCTACGAACACTGTTTGGAAAGTAATGTTAAACCGAAGGACTATCCTTGGATGTCAATTTTAACACTACATTTAGACAGTAGTTTATGATCGTTATTTTGTATATTTTTTGAACATTTTATTACCTGTTGGGCGCAATTTTTTAAGCACTATTTGTTTAAATATAATTTTTAAAAAGTAATTTTTTCAAATTCTTTTGAAGACCATTTTTGAACATTATCTTTGAAAGCGCGTTGTTTGTATATTAATTTTTGAATGCTGCAGTGAGTAGTACTATTTGAACACTACCTGAACAGTATTTTGATCACTGTTTAAATACTATCGTCGGACATCATTTTTTGAGCTCTGGTCTCTCATACAGTATTCTCGGATAGCATTTTTGAATACCGGTTTAGAGGCTTTACTATTGCCTCAAGTTCATTTTTAACACTCTATTGGACACCATTTCTCGAACACTGTTTCCTGAACAGAAGTTTTTTGAATACTGTTGTGCCATCATTACTTTTGAATATTAATTTTTCGACACTGGTCTGTGAACACTGTTTGGAAAATAATTTTGAACTGAAATACTGTCCTTAGACATCACTTTTGTTTAACATTGATCTCTCGTACACTATTCTCGGATAGCATTTTTGAATACCGGTTTAGAGGCTTTACTATTGCCTCAACTTCATTTTTAACACTCTATTGGACATCATTTCTCGAACACTGTTTCCTGAACAGAAGTTTATTGAATACTGTTGTTTGATCATTACTTTTGAATATTAATTTTTCAACACTGGTCGGTGAACACTGTTTGGAAAATAATTTTGAACTGAAGTACTGTCTTTAGACGCCACTTTTGTTTAACATTGATCTCTCGTACACTATTCTCGGATAGCATTTTTGAATACCGGTTTAGAGGCTTTACTATTGCCTCAACTTCATTTTTAACACTCTATTGGACACCATTTCTCGAACACTGTTTCCTGAACAGAAGTTTTTTGAATACTGTTGTGCCATCATTACTTTTGAATATTAATTTTTCAACACTGGTCTGTGAACACTGTTTGGAAAATAATTTTGAACTGAAATACTGTCCTTAGACGCCACTTTTTTTTAACATTGATCTCTCGTACACTATTCTCGGATAGCATTTTTGAATACCGGTTTAGAGGCTTTACTATTGCCTCAACTTCATTTTTAACACTCTATTGGACACCATTTCTCGAACACTGTTTCCTGAACAGAAGTTTATTGAATACTGTTGTTTGATCATTACTTTTGAATATTAATTTTTCAGCACTGGTCTGTGAACACTGTTTGGAAAATAATTTTGAACTGAAGTACTGTCTTTAGACGCCACTTTTGTTTAACATTGATCTCTCGTACACTATTCTCGGATAGCATTTTTGAATACCGGTATAGAGGCTTTAGTATTGCCTCAACTTCATTTTTAACACTCTATTGGACATCATTTCTCGAACACTGTTTCCTGAACAGAAGTTTATTGAATACTGTTGTTTGATCATTACTTTTGAATATTAATTTTTCAGCACTGGTCTGTGAACACTGTTTGGAAAATAATTTTGAACTGAAATACTGTCCTTAGACGCCACTTTTGTTTAACATTGATCTCTCGTACACTATTCTCGGATAGCATTTTTGAATACCGGTTTAGAGGCTTTACTATTGCCTCAACTTCATTTTTAACACTCTATTGGACATCATTTCTCGAACACTGTTTCCTGAACAGAAGTTTATTGAATACTGTTGTTTGATTATTACTTTTGAATATTAATTTTTGAGCACTGGTCTATGAACACTATTTGGAAAATAATTTTGAACTGAAATGTTTTGGGCACTTTTTTTTTGAACATTCCTTTTTAAATCCTGTTTTCGAACATTAATTTTGAACCCTGATTTTTTAATATTAACTTTTGAACAGTTTGTTCGATTTTGTTTTAAACATTTAAAACAAGAGCTTTTGAACACTGAGCACCAAGTCTTGGACAGTATTTTTTAACAAAATTTTTAAACAAACCTAACTTTTAAAATATTAGATTAGACTATTTTATTGAACATTAGTTTATTGAATACTGTTGCTTGACCATTATTTTCTGTACACTAATTTTTGGCCACTCGTGTCTAATCACTATTTGAACAGTAGTGTGTTTGTTATGTAATCTAAGCGGTTTGTTTAGTTTGCCGAGAAATAAACATTTGCTTTGGTAAAGCAAGACTTTCCACGGTTCCGTTGGACTTTGCATATGCCTTTGAAACGGTTTGGCACCGTAAACGTGATTCTGGCGCGATTCAATTCGAATGAAGATCAGGATGGAGTGCCTTGGGGTTTATTACTTGGACCTCTTCTTTTTGGCAGTCCATTTCAGAAAAAGCTTCAAACCAGGAACTAGCATCTCGGCTGGAATTGTTGTGTGGTCTATCTTGGCATGACACTTGACGATAAGCTTACGATGCGTCAACATATGGCCAAAATCACTAACCGATTCACTGTTGCTGGGTCGTTGATTTATCGTTTTATTTGCGCCAGAAGTCTTGTAGAAGAGTTGTAAAAATGATTTCGAGAAATTAATTCTCTCACTCTTTTCATTTGACTCTGCTATAAGCTAAAACAGGATAAAATACGAGGAGAAGCACTACCTCACTCACACATATCTTATAATAGGCTGATACCTACCCCACCCGTTTAGAATGCAGCCAAAGAGAAGTCAGGAATACATTGCAATCGTGCAACCACACCACAGAGCAATATAATCTTCATGAATCTTATAACTTCGCAGCAAGATTTAATTAATCAGAAACAAACACCCTTAACAAGCAACAATTTTAAGCAATTAAAAAGAGAAGAAGCCTACCTAACAAGAAAACTACGCACATTACAAACGCAATTAACATTAACATCATTCCCTTTAAATATCCCGCCCGTGCGAAATCCCCGGCCTTAAAATTTAATATCCAGTAACCCTTGTAACACGAGCCCTTTACACACGTCCGAACACGAAGCAATTTGCACCGCCCCCCACTGACATACGCATCGAGTCCTAAGGACGCAATAAGGTCGTGTTTGCACAGGAGGTAGAATCCTTCTGTATGTCCTCTCCGTACAGACACACATACGTCCGCTACACACTTCTGCGTTGGACTAAAAGTGGAAGAGCTCTCCCAGCTTTAGGGATCCTTGATAAACGTCCGTTCATTTAACACGGACCCTGTGTTCCGGCGTGAGTTATGTTCTATATTTTTGAGGGAATAAAGTTATTTGGAAGTGCACGTGGATGTGGGGAAAAAGAAGTGTCAGATTTTTGTTGTCGCACGCTTCGTCTTGTTTTTCCAACCGGTTTTCACATTTTTTTTTTTTGGTTTAAGAGGCAAGAAGGGTGTGTGAAATTGTGATATATGATGGCATGAAGCAGGAGGACGCGGCAAACCTATCTCTCGGCCTCTCTCGGTTGGAAAAGTGGGTATATTTTTATTAGGGAGGAGTTGGTAATACTTTTTAATTATATGCCTTGTTTTAAAATGGGGCGACAGGAATTGAATTACGCAGATTTTTGTTTTATTTTTAGAGAGTGTCGTTGGTCGTTAGTGTTTTTTTTCTTCTTTTTTTTTGGGAGGATGTGACTTGATATGTTTTGAAAAATTTGTTTCGTCGGGAAATGGATGCAGTGGCGTGCAGTAAACGGAAACGAATAAGGTTGCCTACCAGAACATTAATGAAATCATCTGAACAGAATATTCAAAATGTGGCAGCCAAGAATCTTCAAGGCTTCAAAAATAGTATCAAAATTGATATTCAAGAATACGATGTTGTGAGAAGATTAGTTTGAATCTTGATGCACTAGTGCTTCTTGTGCTGTTCTCATGGCCACACGGGTAAAGGAGGGAGGAGGAGATTTGTGCGGGTCCTGTTCTGTGCTTTCGACCACAATTGGATTGGCCAATCTTCCTATCCTTTTTGGAGATTTCAAAGTCGAAGATCAGCACCTATTTGTCCAGAAAGGCAGCGGTACCGCAATACTTCTCTCCACCCCCTCCCCATTCCCCGCCAAAAGAAAAAAAAAACAATTGCCAAAACTTTCTCGTGTGACAAATGAGTCCTGACTTTTAATTTCCTTTCCTGCGCCACTTCCTCTAATATTTCCAAAATCATCAGTCTAGCTTGTTTAAAGACGGCTCGGTTATGATTCATCTTGAGACGTGTCTGTCCCAAGCTTAGCTACAATAAAGGCGTTAGTTCATTTCACATGATTGAATTCCCAATTCACAAGAAACCCACATCATTAACTCTGCTACACATTTCGAGTTTTAGATTTATAATTTCGAATCGTTCGTGATAGTTTGAGAGAGCTATAAGATGGATATTCAAGTCTTCTTTAGCTGATGCTGCTGTTTCTGCACAAGGCACTTTAAACTTCAGCGTTGTACTGTCGTAATAGATCGTCTGTACTTGTAAACTTCAGCGTACATTATTAACATTATTATCTGTCACTAGTTGTTTTGATTCCATTCATATCATTGACAATCTCATCAAGCAAACTTTCTTTACAATTTGACCAACTGCTTCACGTCCAACTCTAAAGCTGTGCTCAAATGTAAAAGATTGTCTCCAGTAGCAAAGAATCTGAAAAGGTGTTCAAGTCTTCTCTAGTTTTTCTTTTTTGTTAAAGCAGTCATTGACTGGTGCTGTCATGTAGAAGCAAAACTTTTTAGAGAGAGCTGTCACCTCTTCTCCTTCTTTGTACCAGCGGTACCGCAATATTTGCCTCCACTCTCCCTCTACCACCCCTCTCCAGGCAAAGAAAAACTGTTGCCAAAACTATCTCGGCTGACAAGCCAGTCCTGACTTTTAAGATGGGGTTGGTCCTCTTTTCCTGCACCACTTCCTCTAGCATTTCCAAAATCATTTTTAATCATTACCTGTCTGTTACCAAAGCCTTGCTTGTTCAAAGACGGCTCGATTATGATCCTTCTTGAACTGACTTCATTCATTTCACAATTACTGTGAATTCTTAGGAGGACTGGAAAATTAGCGATGCCACCTCCCTTTTCACGATCGTATGTTTGGTAACTCACCTCTTCTACCGCTCAAAATGAAGACTATTTGACTGACAATATGGTCTAACGAGCCTAAGATGCCTTGTTACGGTTGAAAATGGACCTTTAGGAACCCCAGTCACCTCCTCATTTTCTTCTATATCTGACTTTTGTGGGGGTTGGTTCTTAACACTTTTGAACTGTCTGAACATTAAATTTTGCGACAAAGGAAGGCTTAATGGATTCATTCCTTTGCAAGGTCGTAGTAAGGTCTCTCACTCCTTTACCACTCAAAATGTTGTCTGGTTGAGTCAAGTCTGTTTGATAAAATTAAATGAACTTTAATGTAGTTCTCTTAGGTGGTTGTATTGAGTTCGAATTAAAGACTACAAGACTCCTTATACGTTTTTCGAAGAAAGACTCACAGAATAAGAATAGGAAAGAATAATAAAGGAATGATTATAGCAAGCTTCACGATTCAACAACTTCACGACTTAGATAATGCACATACACACACACAATGAACACATTAAATGAACCAATAGTATCTGCTTCATTTCCCCCATCCATCGCCAGACAATGTATCTATACGCCGGTATATTTCCTCTCGCAAGGACGCAGCAACCGTGGTCAGGAGACTGAAGCCTTTCCGTGCAGCAAATGTCCTTTTTATCGGCTGACCTCCTCAGCGCGATATTAGATTTTTGCGGAGTAAAAAGAGGCGAGACTGGTGGTCAAGAAATTTTCGAGATGTGTCGGTGCCTGTTAGGTCATCCATATAAAAAGATCTAAGAATCTAATATAACGGTTTCGACTGAACGGATTTTTCCTACTCTCACAGGATGCCCGAACTTGTAAGGAAGGAGGCGAACGCGGCTAGTGTATGTGTTTGTGTGTGTGTGTGTGTACGAGACTTTTCGCTGGATGGAATTTTCCATCTAAAAACTCGTCATATGAAATCCGCATACACCATTTCTGGCCGGGGAAAAAGGTATTCGCTTCGTATTTGTTTAAGGAGAAAAAGAAAAGGCTCGCCTAACATGACGTATGAAAATGCTTTGAGCATATTTTTTTCCAGTAGGAGGGTAGTATATAAGAAATAGATATTTTATAGCTTCAGTTTTGCATCTCTTTGATAATATCGCAAAAATTGAAATCTATTTTTTCGTCATCACGATCTGTCAAATAAGCTGGGTGGAGTAGTCGAAACACCTGCTTGGATGGATTTTCAAGTGCCAACTAATGCGTGGCCGTTTAACGATAACAGGTGACACCCTCCTCTCATTCACTTCATCCTTCGTTGTGTTTCTGGTCTTTTTCGAGTTAGTCAAAAATTTTTAGTTATTACGACTCATTGACACCGTTAGCTAGAACCATTCTGATCACCAATCCAAAATGTCAGCCAGGGAATAGTGTTGAACTAGAATGTCAGTCCTGGCTGTTTCTGAATACAAAGCTATCCTTTTCAAGCTTTTTAAAATTCGGTTCAGTTGGATCAACATGTTGATGCTCTAGCATTGAACTTGAAGCAAAACGATCACTCAAGTGATGGTCTCCAAGAAAAAAAAAAAACAAATGGGGAACAATTCAAGAGTAAGAGAGTACCGCAATACTTCTCTCCACCCTCCCCTCCCCCTTCCCAAAAAAACTGTTGCCAAAACTTTCTTAGGTTTCAAGAAGTGAATCTTGACTTTTAAGGGGGTTGGTTCTCCTTTGAAGAAGTCCTTTTTTGGACGATCGTGTTTTGTGTTTCGTGTTTTTTTTTTTTTTGTAATTTTTCAAGGTGTAGACGTTCAAGGTCGTTAGGCTAATAAATTTTGCTTAGAGCAATCGAAAACATCCGTTAAAACTGTCCCTCTATTGAAAATGATCAACAAACTCATCGCTCTCATTACATGAGAATCGTTGATCACATCTGATCTGCGATCTGCAACATCGATTCCTCAGACATGCATCGACACCGACAGCTCATCATCCTATCGCTTCTAAGCTCTCCGATATTCGGAGTAACCGAGGAAAACTTAGAAAACACCGTTTGGTATGGAAGCAACGTACAAGGTGTGACGATTAAATAACCGGACTGGTGCTGCTTCTGGTAAACAGTGAATGGACCGCGGCATGTTTGAAAATGTCTGTGCCTGGTGATGCTTTCCCCACTCTGAGGTCATATGGAACGGCTGTGCGACGTTTTGTTTCGCTGTAGCAGTCGCCTGTTCAAGTCCTTGCGCTGAGGTCTCGGCGGAAAATGCAAAGGATTCAGATGGAGCAACATCCAAGTCTCTTGTAAAATTGGGGAAATGATCCATGTTAAAAATTCACGTTGTGACTGTTTATCGGAACACAAGTGTTTGAGTGGCATGAATTTAAGGAGGGACGTGAATTGATCGCAGACGATCCGTGCCCTGGACGGTCCTGTTGTCGTCCGTTTTGGAAGTTGACAAAACGGACGACCACAACCAGAAAATTGGTGAAATGATCCGGAAAAATCGTTGTTTAGGTGTGGTGCAAAAATGGTACGAAAACTCCTTTCTCCGGAGCAAAAAGAATCCAGAATAAACATTTGCAATGACATTTTAAGCAGCATTCATAAAGATCCAGAACGGTTAGATAGTGTGATTACGTGTGATGGATCGTGATTTTTCATCTACGATCCTGAAACAAAACGCCAATCAATGCATTGGAAGAGCCCAAGCTCACCACGTCAAAAAAAAGCGAAAATGAGCAAATCAAAATTCAAAGCCATGATGTTTTTTTTTTTTGACAAGCGTGGAATTTTTCACGTTCACTACTACATCGAGGTTCTGACCGTCCTTCGTGAACGTGCGGTAACGAAGACACGATGGAGGAGCAAGTCCAGAATGCTTCACCAGGACAATGCGCCCACCCACTGCGTCTTGTCTGTGAAGGCGTGTTGGAAAACCCACCGTACTCACCCGACCTAGCTACCTGTGACTTTTTGACAAGATTTGACAGTGTGGAAGAGGTAAAAGAAAAAGCGACGGAGGTGCTCGACAAGCTCACAGACCAGTACTGTTATCAACAATGGAAAATTCGTATGGAGCACTGTACGGATCGACAGGGGGAGTATATTGAAGGCGATAAATAGTGAAATGTGATTGGTGATCAATAAAAACTTTTGTAGCATCAGTCCGGTTATTTAATTGTCACGCCTCGTATAATAATGCAGTAGAGTGCGTGAAGTCTTCAAGTAAGGAAGGAGGGAAGTGAACATTTTAAGGTTATGTTGTAAATACGTTTAAACCGAGCTGTACATTTTTATTTCGTCCAGTTCCTCGCCTGACAACACTGACGGATATGGAGGCAAAATGTAATAGTGCAGTGTAGTGCGTGAAGTCTTCAAGTAAAGAAGGATGGAAGTGAACATTTTAAGGTTATGTTGTAAATGCGTTTAAACCGAACTGTACATTTTTATTTCGTCAAGTTTCTCTTGTGATGTCGTCTGGGATATGGAGGGTACTTGCCAGGGTATAAAAGACGGCGTTTTCTAAGGCTTTGTGTTGGTCGATAAACGTTGACATTTAAATCGTTCTGTTTCTAAAGGTTTGAACCGAATTATTGTTGCCATCCTATAGGATTATTAAAAAATAATGTTTTTAAGGGCTTTGGAATGAAATTTTCTTCAGTGTAACTTAGAAGAGAGACCCGAACTAATGAGAAAAGGCTCAAGGTAGCCGTCCAAATCCTGTTTCTGTAACTGATCCAATCAAATTCAAACTTTACATCTGTAAGCAGGTCATGTTGGATAAAACAAAAAAAAAATTAAAGAATGAATTTGTCGAGCAACCCTTATAAAATCCTTCATATCATAGTCTATATAAAATGTAAGGCCGATGAAATGTAGTAAAAATACCGGCCCCTCACTTTGTTCTTTTTATTAAATAATTATCTTCCCTCGCTTCTTTGACTTTCCAGCGAACCATATTCCGCGCTATATTAAACGAGACACGCAATAAAATGTCGTCCCCCTATCCCGGCCGACGGCTCAAACTAATAAAAACATCTATATATTTCATTTTTATTACAGTCACACTTCTCTCATTACAACTTGGAATATGCTTTCGAGAATGTTTTAAACCCCGACTTGGAGAGAAGATTGTCCCCTACAGATTTAAGTGTAGTTTGTAAAAAGAACGAGATGAGCACGTTTTAAATAATACCCAGAAAAAAAAAAGGAATCAATACTAGATGTTAATCGAAAACAACCCCCTTCCATTAAATACCGTTAACAAACTCAACGCTAGGTGGCACGATAATCGTTGATTACAACCTTATCTCCACCGAATCTAATCTAATTTCGGCACTAGTGAGGTGTTACCTAGGTAGAAACGTAGTCGTCAAAGTGAGGGTGGGTGAGAACAAACTAGATTACGAAAGACATTAACGAAAACAATATCAGCTGTCGCGTCGTCGACGGTGACATCGCACTAAGTGTGGCATCTACATTTCTTCCGAGTTATGCGTTTTACGTGTGCGCTTGAATGTGTATCTTCTATACATACATATATAATATAAGTGTGTGTGTGCGCACGGAGTTTGTCGAGGTCCCCTTTCTCTACATTTCCGCTGTATTTCCGCTTTGGAACAACGCGGAGACCCTACTCGCCTTAATTTGGCCCGGGCGAATGCGAAAATCCGGAAAATTTACGAGCTAGTCGGCCGTATTATGTTTGTTTTTATGTTGATCGTTATTCTGCAAGATTTACCTGGAACGAGGGGGGATTTAGATGGTATACTTCCTCTTATTATATGAGTTGGAGACAACTGGAAATGATTTGCGAGATATTCTACATATCTAGGTTAAAAGAAGCGGTTCCGATATTAGAATGAGCAAAATAGGAAACCACCTTTAATACACCATACCTCACAATACTCCAAAACCCCAAAACGTTTCGGAATGCATAATTAGCACACACACACAATACCATCGTAAAATTTAAAGCATTCCTGACCCTAAAACATCGCTAACCATCTACATACAGGACATACAGTTAAGTACGTATATCAGCGTATACAGGCGAGTCCTGCCAACATCTACAGTCCGAAGGTATACACTAACGATGTTCGCAGTAAACTAACGGCCGCAATCCAACAATTTAGATTAGATTAAACCGGATGAGTTTCGATGGGGTGCTTGTTTCTACCCTCTGTAACTACCACTCATTAACTTCTCTCAAAATATTTATAATACCGGACGAGTTGCTTTATCGCATTTTAATTTCGTCTCGTCCACGTTATTTACCGACCACGTTAATGTTTTAAAACTATCTGAATTGTATTCGTTTTCGTTTTGTTTCAGGTAAGCTAATGATGTTTTGGCCGTCTAGTCTCGAGGGTCTAGCTCTTGTATATAGTATAATTACATCGGTTTGTAAATCGTGAAAGCTTGGGGAATAATTTAATGTGAAAACATCAAAAATCCAAGACAAAGCCCGCGCGTTTTAAACAATGAAGCTGTTATTTTCGATTTTTCTTTCTTATATCCACCATTCGAGGCAAGTTACCACGGCTATTTCCAAGAAAGTCAGGTATCTGCAGGTAATCGTTGCCCACAAGCAGAAGTACTCCTATTTTTTTTTAATGTGTGGTGGTGCTTAGTTGCAGTGACTCCGTAAGCTGTATCGCTTGTCTGGCTATCACTGCAACTCTTGCGGTGTAGTTTGGTGTGTGTAAGTTGTGTTTAAATGGCTTTGTGACAGCATCATATTGCCTTTTATAATGCCGCGGTGTTAATCACTTTGCCCCAACAGCGAATGGCAAGTTGATCCGGGATTAAACTCCCTGAAAGTATGTCACCGTTTCTCCAGAGAATTGAACCCCGGCATCTATCGTCCTCTCACAACGATAGTCAGCCGCCTAACCACTGCGGCCCTCCACCCGTATTAATCTCAAGATTTTGTTTCCTTGCATTTCTAACCGCTTAATTTCAGTCTTGACCGTCCACGATCATGAAAGAGCAACGTAACATAAATTAGAATGAGATACAGCGATTTGTAACACAGTCTGATGAGCTCACCAGCAAGGCAGGCTAAGGAAGCATTTAAATATGTCGTTTCGTTTAATTGCAGATTCAATCGATCTCCCTCCTTCCTCCCAGAAGACATAAAAATGACAGTATTATCGAAAATAAAATGGATAAATTAGAAATAAGTTAGGACCCTGAAAGGAGCCTTGAGGAACTGCAGCCTACATCGCTATAACATAGCATAACAGAAAATCAAGACCACCACACGTTAGGAGCACTGGTTTCTCAAGGATATGGGGCTTAAAGATCATGATAACCCAGCCAAAAATTGAGAAGATAGACCTTCGAGAGAACTCTGAATCCACAAGCCAGGAAAATGACCTCTATCAGTCTCTCGACTAGTAAATTATGACGGGTACAGCAGTCTGACAAGACTTGAAATCCTCACCAGTTTCTATGATCAGATTTAAACGATTTTTTTTGTAATCGTACACCACTTCTCGATTTAAAATGTTTCTTTTCTATTGCATTCTCTTCCTAAAGTTTCGCGCTGGTCGATGCACCTTGCTAGTGAAGTTATCCGCTTCTCTAGACGACGGGCGAGTCCTAGTTGCCAGCCTATAGGGCTATCACACAGGCAATATCGGTGTAAGCGATTTATCCTGCAGTAGCAGGTTAGAAGTGCTGGTTCCTGAAGCATATGCGGCTTAAAGATCATGGTGAGCCAGCCAGAAATTGAAAAGATAGACCTTCGAGTGAACTGTGCGGATTCTGAATCCACAAGCTAGGAAAATGACTATCAGTCTCTCGACTAGTAAATTATAACGGGTACAGCAGTCTGACAAAACTTTAAATCCTCACCAGTTTCTATGATCAGATTTGAACGATTTTTTTTGTAATCGTACACCACTTCTCGATTTAAAATGTTTCTTTTCTATTGCATTCTCTTCCTAAAGCTTCGCGCTGGTCGATGCACCTTGCTAGTGAAGTTATCCGCTTCTCTAGACGACGGACGAGTCCTAGTTGCCAGCCTATAGGGCTATCACACAGGCAATATCGGTGTAAGCGATTTATCCTGCAGTAGCAGGTTAGAAGTGCTGGTTCCTGAAGCATATGCGGCTTAAAGATCATGGTGAGCCAGCCAGAAATTGAAAAGATAGACCTTCGAGTGAACTCTGCGGATTCTGAATCCACAAGCTAGGAAAATGACCTCTATCAGTCTCTCGACTAGTAAATTATGACGGGTACAGCAGTCTGACAAGACTTGAAATCCTCACCAGTTTCTATGATCAGATTTGAACGATTTTTTTGTAATCGTACACCACTTCTCGATTTTTTTTTCTTTTCTATTGCATTCTCTTCCTAAAACTTCGCGCTGGTCGATGCACCTTGCTAGTGAAGTTATCCGCTTCTCTAGACGACGGGCGAGTCTTAGTTGCCAGCCTATAGGGCTATCGCTGATTTAATATTGGTTGATGCGCTCTCCCAGTTAAATGATTCCCTTTTTATAGGTGATGATCGAATTATAAGGTTCTCCTTGATTTAATACAGGTCGATACACGTTGCGCTCGCATCTCGATCGCTTAGACAAAAAAAACATGCCCTCAATCTAAACAAACTCAACGCTAGGTCAATAATGATCGATTATAAACCTATCTCTTAGTCGAAGATCCTAAGCACGACTCCTTCAGATTCAAAGATACACAACTTTGCTGTTCCTTCGCGAAGATATCGGCTGAGCTAAACTCTCTAATAGACAGATCAACCGCCGAAGAGCAATGAAAACACGACTTGCCACGGAAGCAACGTTTCTTTGACATGTATCGGTACCCACAGCTCTTTCCAGGTTAGATCATTCTGATCATCAATCCAAAATGACAGTCAGGGAATGGCGTTGAAGACGATCTTTCTGGAATGTTTCTGAATTCAAAGCTATCGTTTATAAGCACGAGGGCATCACACAATCTAGCTTTAGTTTTTACATCAAGAACTACTCGGAAAGGATACAGCTTTTTTAATTGAAGATAGGCATTGCTTAAATATTTTGTAATCTGCTGCTTATATCTAAAGGTTGTATCTAGTATTAGGCCAAGTTCATTCACCTTGTCCTAAACAGGCAGCCTGTCATTATCGAGTATTACATCAATTTCGCTTTTTTAAGTGATTGCAACTTACTCAAATTTTTGTCTAAGGCAAATGCAGAAATAGCTTTAAGATCACTGAACTTGAAGCCGCTCATCGTCCTACCTCTTCTAAACTCTCCAGTAGTCGAATTAATCGAGGAGAAGCCACGAAAACACCATCTGATATGGAAGCACCATACTATACAATGCACTGTAGTGTGTGATTGAACTCTTTAAGTAAAGGGGGAGGTGGAGAGTGTGATGAACTGTGTCGTTTATAAATAATAACATTTAGCTAGCACCAAGGTCGATGCACGACGACGGTGAGACTCTCCGTATCAGCAGATGACGGTCGAATTATTATTGCCAGGTTGTAGGATTATCTTTGGCTTAACGTTAGTCGACCAGAGTTGACAAATCAACTGTCTGTCGATTCAAATTCATATTCGTCTTTGATCAGTAGAAGACTCGTAATTTCATCATTTGCTGTTTATCACATGCGTCGGTATCCTTTTATAAAACTTTATATTTTCTCAAGAAGCACAATTTCACAGATCTACACTACTACTATTGTAGAAGTTCACTAGTTCTAATCTACAACTTCTTACGAACGCATTCAACTAGCGGACTTGGACGTATAAAGCTTATCAGATCCGAAGCAGACTTTAAAGTTCCACAGCGAATAACCTTTCCCCTATTTAAAAAGACCACGAGCCGGAGGTAATTCACCCTATCTGTCCGTCGGGTGGTATTCAAACTCCATTAGATCGGGTGCAAGTAGCGCAGCAAAGTATGATCTGTAGATATGATAGCGAAGCACTGCACTCCGAAGTTCGCAACTTGAAACTAGCGAGTGCTTTCATAGTCAATCTAATGATCTGTGTATTAAGATTTTACAGTTCCTCGTGTCGTGTTTGTTTAAATTAATATTAATACATCACCGACCGGTTAGCTAATATATTTAGCTTAGTTATTGCTTACTATGATGTCCCTGACACAGAACACACAAAGGTGGACTAATTTCAATATCGGGTAGGAGCTGGGTGTGCTCTGTTTGAAGTGAAATGTCATACTAATGTAAACGACGGTGAAATTAGTTTCACGTTTCGCTAATTGCGTGTACTCTAGGACCACTACATACCTAGGACAGGCTTTATTTTAGCATACAGTAATTGGAGAATCTGCAAAGGACTCGTTGTTTAGTAAGTTGCCGGTATTTTCGATCAATATCGGTATGCATACCAGGTCGTATGTTTGGAAATAGTGCAAAATAATGTATAATCGAGGTAATAAATTCCGTAAATTGTATTAGTTTAACTTTTGAATTGCAGTCTATATTAGGAACGTACGATATGCATTATTTAATTGCATCGGAATATCAATGTAACAAAGCAATAAACGTTAAATTAATAAATGCGCAATCGTTAGGTAATGCGATTTGATATATTGATGGAAATGTTGTTGGGTTAAACGTTGTTTTATCTTTTATTTTTATTTTATATCATGCCTTTCAATATATGAGTCGTATAGATGCAAGAATTGTCTAGTTAGAGCGTTAGGGTAGTACACTAACGTCATATTTTGGTTATCGGTCATTGTAGCCTCTAGTGACGGTAAGATTATGTGAAGATATGTGAGGTTAACAATGCTAATACTGCATCGACTCCTTCCTCACTGTGAGGTAGTGCAGTTAAAAACCCATGCAACACCTTGGACATACCAAATTTACGCAGCAAGAGTTGCAGCGGTAGTCCTGACAAGCAATACAGCTTAGGAAATTGCTATAGTTGTACCCTCCACTAGATTCCTGGCTCAGGTTGACGTGGCCCTAAGATTTGTCTCCACTATGTACCGTTGTTATTTAAAGATTGCATTCGGATAATCTTTATAACACTAAGGATGATCGCAAATGCCTCCTCGTTGTTTCACAACACAGACTTCCGCCGAGATTTGGAAAGGCCAACACTCCATCAGTATGCGTCCTAGCTGGTAATGATGACTCCGGAGAGGTTGGCAAGATCTACCAATCCGATCTTGGCGGAAACGGCCGGGCTAGACCCCGACAGATCTCCATCACGTGTTAGCTTACCAAATTCTGGAATAGAAACGTGTTTCTTCCGTAGAAATCGTTTTATTTCAACGTCAATGACCTTGCAGCCAGTATGATTGCTCCAAACAGGAAGGTAAGAGGACTCAGGAGCTTTGCTCAGCCTCTAGGAAGAGAGGGAACGACTGGACTAGACCCCGCCACACCCTTACTATTCGTCATTGTCTGGAGCGCTCAACACGTGTTGGGTCAACAAATTCTGGAATGAGAACACCTTGCTTCCGTAGAAGTCGTTTCATTTCAACATCAACCATCTTGCACACAGTATGAGCTCCTCCAAAAGGGAAGATAAGAGAACTCAGGAGCTTTGCTCAACCTCTAGAAAAAGAGGGAGTGATCGGACTAGCCCCACCACACCCTCACCACTCGTCACCGTCTGGAGCGCCCAACACGTGTTGGCTCAACAAATTCTGGATTTTTTTTCTCTCGTATCTTATTTTTCTTTACTTGTCTTTTGACGCTGTCCATACTTCTTGTAAAAATGGAACATAGAATATATTATTATTATTATTATTATTAATATTAGGAACACCTCGTTTCCGTAGAAGTCGTTTTATTTCAACGTCAATGACCTTGCAGCCAGTATGATTGCTCCAAACAGGAAAATAAGAGGGCTCAGGAGCTTCGCTCAGCCTCTAGGGAAAGAGGGAATGACCGGTCTAGACCCCGCCACACCCTTACTATTCGTCACTGTCTGGAGCGCTCAACACGTGTTGGGTCAACAAATTCTGGAATGAGAACACCTTGCTTCCGTAGAAGTCGTTTCATTTCAACATCAACCATCTTGCACACAGTATGAGCTCCTCCAAAAGGGAAGATAAGAGAACTCAGGAGCTTTGCTCAACCTCTAGGAAACGAGGGAATGATCGGACTAGCTCCACCACACCTTCACCACTCGTCACCGTCTGGAGCGCCCAACACGTGTTGGCTCAACAAATTCTGGATTTTTTTCTCTCGTATCTTATTTTTATTAACTTGTCTTCTGACGCTGTCCATACTTCTTGTAAAAAATGGAACATAGAATATATTATTATTATTATTATTAATATTAGGAACACCTCGTTTCCGTAGAAGTCGTTTTATTTCAACGTCAATGATCTTGCAGCCAGTATGATTGCTCCAAACAGGAAGATAAGAGGACTCAGGAGCTTCGCTCAGCCTCTAGGGAAAGAGGGAATGACCGGTCTAGACCCCGCCACACCCTTACTATTCGTCACTGTCTGGAGCGCTCAACACACGTTGGCTCAACAAATTCTGGAATAGGAACACCTTGCTTCCGCAGAAATCGTTTTATTTCAACATTATCTATCTTGCAGCCAGTATGAGCTGCTTCAAAAAGGACGATAAGAGGGCGCAGAAGCTTTGCTCAGCCTCTAGGGAAAAAGGGAATGACCGGTCTAGACCCCGCCACACCCTCATCACTCGTCACCGTCTGGAGCTTGTGTTGGTTCAACAAATTCTGGAATAGGAACACCTTGCTTCGTTATAAATCGTTTTGTTTCAACGTCAATCAGGCATCGTGGCAGTGGGTCTTAAGTCATCAAGGGATCGAAGGCAACGAAAAGGCAGATAAGCTTGCCAAAGAAGCAGCGAAAATGCCTTTCATTGGATCCTGTTTAGGGCTGCAAAAGAGCCACCTAAAACATGTAGTTAACAAATGAGAGATCAATAGGTCCTGGCAGAATAAGCCAGGACAAAAGCAGGCGAAGGCACTGTTATCAGGATCGCCTAAGACATCACAGTCGCTGCTATCATTCAGCAAAGGGGACCTTAGACTGCTGGCAGGGACGGGAATCCCAGACTAATTCTTAGTCGTCAATCACCTTGCAGCCAGTATAACAGAGCTCAGGAGCTTCGCTCACCTCTAGAAAGAGAAGGAAGAACCATCGATATAATCTTTATAATTTCATTACGTGTAGGCATTGCATTCTTATCCATGTTAATTAAAATTGAAGACTTGGTACTGATCAATAACTGTTTTGAAATAAATCTGACCCCACTCCCCACCCTACATTATCGCCAAGGACAGGGTACACATAACAAGATTCATCTTGATTGTTTACACCACCGATCCTCCACTCACACCTACTTCCACACCGATCACCCAAGTAGCCCACCTTCAGTTTAACCCCTGGAGTACTCTCTCCGGTCCGCGTAATTACGATCCAGTAGTTTCCGGCCGACAAACACCGGAAATACACGTCTACCACCCGTAGTCGGAGCGTAATGGTCTCCGTTCCTTAGCCCCTTAGAGCTCGTGTATCCCGTTCACATTCGACGGTTTAGCGGGGCATGAAAACGTCCATATATCTTCGCCGGTTTGATAATTTTAAAATAAACTTATACCGTGCGCCTCGACGGACGGGATACCGATATATTATTTTCCGGTGGGGTAAAGAGGGAATCGCCTTCCTTCGCCCCCTTCCGGATCCTACGTAAACCGCTATAAATCTGGTAAGGGAAGGGGAAGAACCGTGGCAAGTCGCTTTGATAGATGGCCGGCGAAATTTCGGTAGGACCAGAGCGGGGGTAGGCGATGGTGGGTGATAATCGAAAATTTCCGGGTGATTTAGGGTAAGTTACGGTAGATGGCGTTAAACCGCTATCCGACTAGTGAAATGTGTAAAAGTTGAATTTGGAAAAGGGAGGGGTTGTATCGCGATGAATGTGATACAAGTTTGAAGTCGAGAAATTAGGTCCTATCCTTAGCAACGCTGCATTCTTAAAATGGACGAAGTATAGTTCATAACGTGGCATTCGAAGTGCTAAGAGAGGTAGTAGGCTGAGTGCAGCGATAACGGTTCGCCGCTCATGAAAGCGAGGGACGTAACGCGCTTACAACGAACTTCACTTTAGTTCACGAGTACCTCCGAGCTACCCTTACGGTGTAAGCTGGATAAAAAAAAATCCAAAAAGCCGGTAAGTAATCGGATAATCGGAACAAATGACAGTATCTCGCTTCCTTAATGGTTGAGTCTACCGAGATGTCGCCAAGAAAAAAAATTTTTTATTCGGGAACAACACATGCGACTTGTATGTATATAGAGAGATAGTTCCACCGACGCAAATTGACTGCTTCATCTACCGGAGGCATATTACGAACAACAATCAATCCGCATAACAGCAAGACAATAGCGAGAGAAGAGGCCCAACTAGGATCAGATCAGATCAGAAGCTGTAAGCTGGCTGTCGACTAATTACACGCTGTTTGTCGACGTTTAGTCGAGTACAAGCAACAAATAGAGCTCCCCGTCTCTCATCAATCCCTCCTGAATGTATACGTAAACGTAATATCTATTATGAGGGAGACGTCGTATGTCATGCTTTGCTCCGGTAGATGTCTCTGACAGGTATTGAACGCTGTGAATTGTCTAATATGGTCGACCGGTTATCCATACATTCATCCAATTTATCGATGGTGGATTACCCTCTCTCTGAGCGAAATGCGTTCAGCCGTAAAGCTCGTTGCAACGGCCAAGATAAAGCTATGAATGTAGCACGAGCGATGTATGGTCCTAGAGTTGCGGGTGAGAATTAAGAGGAAGTACGGTTGGATTGTTTGAACCGGGGTTTATGGGAGATTTTATCAAAGTTTGGAACATAATAGAAGTGGTATTACATAGACGATTTTGAATAAATTTTATCAAAATAGGTACAAACAATTCGAACCTCTTCTTCGCTGTATTTCTGCCTGAAGTTTTCTAAAAGTCGTCTGAGTACACAGTACTTGGTTCTCATTGATACCCACGATAACTGGACTTCTCACGTGTCTCTTATAGTTTCTTGTTTTAGAGATGTGGTTAAATTTAAAGATGACTTGTATTCTGCCATTGTTTCCGATAGATTTATCTGCTTGCAAAAGTGCTCATATGGCGTTAGAAGGTGATGGTTTCAACTCATACTGTCATTTGGTTTGTTTGATTCTCACTCCTGTGGTATTAATATTATTTTATGTTGGATTCCTGGACATTTAGGTATCTCTTTTAATGAGAAAGTGGATGCTTTGGCTAAGTTTGGTAGGTTTAGACCTGTGTTGTCTGTCAGGACTCTCTTTTAAAGAGAGAGGAATTGAGGAGGTCCGTTTATTTCTGCTTGTCTTGTTTCCTGTTGTCTTCCCCATCACTTTTTTTGATTCAATATTTTTTTGCTATTCGATATCAATTTTCCTACTTGATTTCTTTTGCCAAGCAGATTTGATGCACTTTACTTTAAACAAATAAAACATAGATGTCCACAGCTGCATGGAAGCACAAAAAATTGCATTTCAACGTTTGGTTAACAGATTGCTTCACTGATTTCTGAATAATTGAGGCGGATCGTTTGATCTCGAAAGATCATTATATCCCACCCTCCCCTGTAAGTTCTACATTTATAGATTGAAAAACAATTTTGTCTCTTCTTCTTCTAGACGTGCAGCTTCCTATAAGTTGAGAGGTCTTCTTCCAAGCTCATTATTTCTAATTTGTCAAATCAGATTTTGTGTTTCTGATTATTTGATTGATTAATTTCAAGGTAGAGCAGTCTTTAATTTGGTTATTATGTATGTATTGTTTTTTTCCCATAACATGGTTTCTTTTGTTCATTGGGATCCTGTGGTCTAGTTCCCAAACATGTTTGATTGATTGATTGATTCTTGTTGCAACCTGGTCCACTAGGCCTAAAGATGATTTACTTGTGCCTGGCCAGCACAGTTAGGTTTTGCAGACATTCCCATGCTAGTTTGGAGGCTATATAATAAGATGCTAAAGCGTTTAAGGCTACCTGAATGAAAGGTCGAAGAAGCTATTTCCACCCCTAAGCAAATACCCCCCGGTGTTCCACCAACGTTGATCTTGATATACATACATGGCAGATCTACCTCAAATCCCTCAGGTGCAATTAGTAATATATGCAGATGATACACCTCATCTTGCAGCGAAGAGATCTTGTGCAGACGTCTGCAGGCACAAATTGATGCCATAGTTGAATGGGGGATCCAACTGGAGGTTAAAGCTAAATGAAACCAAATGTATAGCCATCAGCTTCACAAATTAGGCTGCCTCCGGAGAATATCTGTGTAGGGGATGTCAGGCTACCTTGGAGCGAATCAATCGTATATTTGGGTGTTATCTTGGATCGCAGGTTTACTTTTCAGCAAGATGTAAAATGAATATCAGAGAGATTTCTGGCAGCAAGATCAGCATTACTACCATTCCTTTGCTCCAGGAGTACTTTATCCTTGAGGTTGAAAGTGGTGATCTACATCACTTTCCGTCCCATAATTTAATATGGCATATATGTATATATATACAGAAGCTAGGGGTCCTTTAAAATAAAATCCTTCGGATGCTGGTTGAAGATCTTTGGTCCATAAGCATTGAACAACTCCGAGTTGACTTGAAAACACCATCCCTTAAGGACCATCTGCCAACTTTCTGGTCTCACACCTAATGGAACTAGACCCCAACCGACCACCGCCCAGGGTAAGAGTCAATAAAGTGCTGAACATCGATAATCCATAGAAAGCCTACACCTACGAAGATCACAACATCTTAGCGATCGCAGACTCCGGGGCTGAGGAACCCCACCCACACAACCACACTTCAAGGGCCGGATGGGCCCAACAGGGAGATAAAAGGGGATAAAGAACTTTGCGTTCAACCCTGGACGAGAACTGAAGGACCAGCGGCTGCCTGACTGTTGGAGAAAATGTAGATCGCCCTCCTCTCGTGGTTGGCGACACAGACTCTCCAACCGACGCCGGAGTCACCTCGTTTCATTTGATCCTGCGGTCTTCTTCCCAAACATGTTAGATTGATTGATTGATTAATATCAAGACAAGATTAAGATTAATATTAAAGACAAGTCTTTGGTTATCCCTAACACGGTGATCCACTGGACCTAAAGGTGACCTTGTTGTTTCTGGCCAGAACAGTTAGGTTTTGCAGAAACCCCATGCTAGTTTGCAGGCTATATAATAAGATTCTAGAGCATTTAAGGCTGCTTGACTGTTGGAGAGGATGTAAATCGGCCCCTCTCATGCTTGGCGATCTATTTCTGTTTCGCCCAAGTCGTTCACACCCTGCTTTTCCTCATAGACACCCACGCCGGAGACACCTCGTTTCATTTGATCCTGTGGTCTTCTACACAAACATGTTCGGTAGATTCTTACTTGTAGGGGTCTACTGGTGGGAGGTGGCCGCTGATTTTCTGATTAGCATCGTCTGTTTTTGTTCTGCTTGGCTTTTATCCTCATCTTCTCTAAAATTTTTATGATAGGTCTTTGACATATATTGGTTTGCTGTCCTCCTTAGGGATGTTGTTGATCCTTTGTGTTGTATACTTTGTTTCTTCTTCATTATCTCTTCCCTATGGCAGTATCATATAGGTATCGAACAACTCCAATTTGATGGGAGGGGGGTATGTGTTAGCGTTCTATAAACACCGGAAGAGAAAATTTACTTATGTTTCTACTTCTACATTGCATTTGTTAACACTTTGCGTTATTTTGTTGCACATTGCTATAAAACTGGAGTTCTAAATCCATCCTGAACTTTTCGTTGAATACTCATAGTATTTATTGGAGAAAATGATCTCATCAGTAATATTACTGCTAGACAAAAACAATTATATAACTCGATAAGACGCCACCTATCCACTTGATATAAAAATATTGTTATTAAAATGAAAGTTACGATGCTTTTTTTTAAATTTAACTTGACAGAACGTTGAATATTGCACTTAACAAAACTATCTATATGTGTACATGTACATATGAGTAAAAAAATATATATATTTCGTTTGACGCAGAAGCGTCTCCAAAACGCAACATTCCTCAGTAACATTCAGCAGTCGAAGGAGAGGAAATTAAAGTACCGATATATCCTACTGACTGCGCCACATATCTCGCAAGCGCTCTTGCGGTTACATATAAATTGAATTACACGAACGACGTGAACTGATGCATTTAGCACATGACGTAGGCCCACTTACGTTCTAAAGAAAAATCGACACGTCTAAATTGTACGCCGTAATATATTAGGACATCTATTGGGTTGTATTTTAACTTAGATGGAAAGGAATTGTGTCGAAACCAGGGCGAGCTATGCATATTAAAATATAGGCTCGGAAGCTCTATTTTGAGAAAAAAAAAAAAACAAAACAAACGCGATTATTGTTGAAAAATTTAATTTTCGTTAAAAGTAGGGATTGCATCGTTGTAATCGTTATCGCGAATTATTATACAACATCGCATCGTTCACCATCAATCAACTTCCGCAAATAAATCCAGCGGGTGTATTTTTCGCGACGCAAACATACTGCAAACAAAATCGCTTATAACCCTGGTTTTATATCCGCACACGGACATGTATAACCACCTACATGCATGCATCGGTAACCGGGATTATTAATAGGCACGATTTTTAGAATTTTATTGCGCACGAACCGGCAACACGGACGTCATGTCATGTACAGTGTTTGTTACAATATGTACGATCGTGGATATTATAATCGGAACAGATTACAATTTTTTTTTATATTCAAGTGAAATTAGATATTCTTATTGGGTGTGGACCTGTAGGTCACGATACGAGATGTACGAAGCTTGATTCGATGGTAGTTTTTTTTAAATAGAAATCTGTTAGCACATTGAGGAGATTTGCATAGGATTGTCCACGATTGTACATAACAAATATACGCTGCACGTAATCTACAAAACGCATTTTGACGGAATAACAACTGGAACAAGAACGTGATGCCTGGTCGTTGGATGATGCATACGTGTACTAATTAAAAAGTTTTTCGCTCGTTTTGGCCATTTTTATTTCTCGCAAAAAATGATGATCCTAGGATACTGTGCAAGATAGAGATACATTTTATTCTATGTACCTATATTTATTTTTAAAATTACATAGCTTTGTACCAGATTTTCAGAATTTTATTGATGGACTTTACTCCATTTTACGGTACTGACATCTAAAAAGAAATCTTTCAAAACATCAACAGAAGTTGTAAGATTCGAAAGTTTGTATTGAAGATGTCACCTATCACCGTAGCGAAACTGATGATGTTAAAAACCGTTCCAAAATCTTGAAGATTTATCAGGGGTTGGTGAGAGAATGAATGTTATAATTTAATTAAGCATTGAAGCAGTTTTATGGGGCTGTGCTGGATTTGCCCTTCTTATTTCAGACCAGGACCCATGTTACAAAATTGTGGACATTGGAGCGCAGCAAATTCTCATTAAACGGTTGATAAACACACTCAACACTCACAGAAAGTGATTGGGTAGGCTGGCATACTTAATGACAGGATATTAGGACCACTTCTTTTAATGGAACCCTTCTCTTAATTTTTTTATTTGTGCTACAATTTGTATAAGATGGCAAAACACGAAATCCACACCAATCCTCACAGGTTTCCTTAGAGAGCATTGTCACCTTGGGGAACACATGACAAGGATAGATCTGAAATAATATAGCGACTGTAGGTCCTGGGAGGAGGAGAGGGGGAGGGTGGAAAACAAAATCCGGAACACCTGACATCTAACTGCAGAAGAAATACCATCTTTGAAACCATCACAGTTATTGCAGTTTATTAAAGCTCTTAAACTGGATGTGGAGCTCTGAAATTCACTCGAAAATGATTAAACATCCTTTTAAAAATGAACAGATTTTCACACTTCAATCTATGGGATTCTAAAACTTGTTATGTCAGCTGCTTCTTCAATAAAATTCTTCTCGTGTTCTACTTCGAAATGTTAGCAGAAGTTTGCTTAACTCCACTTAAGCATTTGCGTCACTTTGCTATCAAGAGAATTGATACCGCACTGGATAATCGGTTTCAAAACTAGTGTTATTGTATTTGAGGTTGTGTAAACAATTGCTAAACAATCACATTGCCCCAAGTCATTGTCCAAAACAACAACTGTTTTGGCTGGTATTGTATGGTATTGGAGAAAGATCTTTCACGTTTCAAACTCCCCTCTTCGACCATTGATGATATGTCTTCATCCGTTTCGCCCATCTGTTTGAGATGGCATCTTAGAGTGCCATGTGACTAGTTAGAAACTCTTAAGAAGTATCCTTAACTCTTGTTTTCTAAGATCAACTAGCGTCTTATTCCCATTTGGGGAAAGAGATTATTTAGATTTTGTTCTCCACTGGAAGGCACTTATCTTTGCCGAGCATTCTGCCTACAATCATAAGCCTAAAGAATGCAGTGCCTTACCGGCACCATTGGTCGGACGAGTCGGGATTTAGGAGGAAAAAAAACATTTAGATTTAGAGCCCTTCCTCTTCGCATCGTCCAGATCTCCAAGTTGTCCTAGTCGAGGAAGGGATGTCATCGGACTGGCCTTCCTTTCTTTGATTCCGGTTGCACTACTAGAGGGCTTGTCTATATCAGCAGTCCACCTCCCATGTCAGACAAAAGGATAAATACAGTGTCTCCCAAGCTGAGGTCCTCGCAGATTAATCCTCTATTTAACCATGCATCCTTTCGGCTGGACCTCCTTGCCTTAAGATTGTTAAGGTTTTTTTTTTGTGAGGTTGTCTCCTATCGATTCGGGCGGTTAATCTTAGATCACCCAACACTCCATGCCCGCGATAAATATGCACAACAGCATGGGGGGGGGAGAAAGACGCCTGGTGTATCGGATAAATAATACCATGCTTCGTCCGGCGCCGTTTGATTCTGATGCAAAAGCTTAGCCACCACACGACAGCCGGGTCAGGAATTGGGGTATCCATCTTAGTCTGGTATTTCAACAGAAACCGTCGGCATAGCCTCCTGTATCCCTCAATGTGCACAAGCCCCATCACACGCTCCAGGAGCTGCATTAAGGTGTGAATACAATACGGGAGAATGATATCCTAACATTAGTTTAAATTTTAAGCTTCCAGAACCATTTACTTCCAACAAACGAGTCAATCTATCTTTCTCAGATTGAAATCCTGGAGCAGAATGCTCTTCACAAGAAATAAAAGTTCTCTATCTTTTTGCAAAGACATACTAATATATGCCCTTTCTAATAATAAAATAAACATATATGAATATACAGACCTAATACATGGATTAAATTTGCTCTTTCCATTAATTGCACCACCTTCTATTCATATAAAAAGCTCTCGAAAACTTTACCTCCATCAATCTGCACAATCCGAACGAAATATAAACCTCCCCTAACGTAACCTCTCTCGCATTGACGTCAGGGGGTACAACAAACAAAAGCACTCGAATTAGTAGATAATGCGTGGACGAAGCCGGTTTTTAGAGAAACCCCGGAACCGGGAAAACTCGTAAAAGTCAGTATCTGAGCTTTTACGCGAGCTGCGGAAACAGGTTTCTAGTTTCGATTCAGCTAATACTTTAATGCCTTTCGGTGCAGCGCTAGGTCCCGCTAAACCTCTCTTCTTCCATTGCTGCTCCTATAGATTTAACGGTCGGAAATGCACGGGGATGTACTAATTCCGGTAATGGTTAATGTTTGCGTGAAATTATGGTGCCATGAAATTTGAATTGTATAATCCTGCTGTTGTATTAAAATAAAGTAAAATCTTTCAGATTTTATCATATCTACACCTTGTTACCTCGTAAAATCGAATTCTTTCTAGGGGATCTCGGGAAAGGGGGTCAAAAGGTAGGTGACTTATCGCGAAGGGAGGAACGCTATTACCATCGACCCTTTTCCACTTCTGATTCCTCATCTTTCTCCACGTATCCACCCCCTTAAAATGTTAGAGGTGCAGTCACAAAGATTCTTTCCATTTTCAACACCGACGGTATTCATTTCCTGTAACATCTGCTCGGGCTATACGAAAATTTCCGATTATATTTCTTAAAGGGTGGGCTACAGAAGACGAGGATTACATCGGCGGGAAAGGCGCTCAACGTTAGTGAGAGGGTGTTAGACTGGAATTTCAGAGACTGCAGGTTGTCGTAGTGTGGGGAAGTCTTAGACCGTCGATATTTCTACTAGACTAGACTTGGGGGGAAATTTTGGTGGTAGCGCCGGTGTGGAGGTAAAATGCGGAAAATCGACATGATATCGAAATTACCGCCACGGCGAGTGAAGTCAATATGGTGTAGAATGTGTAAGCTCAGGCTAAGATAAGTTAACTTAAAGTGAAATTGTGTTTGGAATTAATCCTCAAATAAAGTCTCATACTGTTCTAAACTTTCCAAGTAATCAAAATACTAAAACACACAAATTCTGCGGGGAAAACTCGTTAACAATTAGTTTATGATGAACAACTCGTTCCAGTTTCTTGCCTAAAATAACCGCCTTATGTTTACGTATAAGCAACGCGATGTAACTATTCCCTAGCACATATATAATCCTATATATTTCGTTTTCGAAAAGGGCACCAAGCAGTACCTAATTTACATTTATATTGAAAATTGCCGTTTGCGCACAGACGTGGGCTATTTACTGTCGCCCAGTGTATATGCATTTATATACATACATTTTATATACATATATGTATGTATGTGTATTATGTAGTAAGGAAAACATGTAGTGCTGGAGTGTAGTTATTGCACTGTATGCTACGTTTATTCGGTAAACTTTCGGGGTACGTGTGAATTCGATATTTACGTATCTAGTATGTGAGGGTGGTGTGCTTTAAAGCATATTATTTCTTGATTATACCTTAATGACCTCGATTGAATTGGTTTTAAGTTTTGTTGTTTTTGGATCTGAATGAGTAATGGCGAGGTTATTTTTATTATTATATTGGACCAACATAAAATACAATGGTCCCAACATAATTTGGGAGTTACTACCAACATTTGATTTCCATGATTATAACATAATTTGGTTAACGCGTCACTGATCAAGTCCTTCACTAGATTTCTAAAGTCTGTCTTTAGAATTCCTCTAAATAAGCTGACAGCATGATCAGTCAAATGTCAAAAGAAAAGTTATCTACACTACAAAACCCCAAAAATATGATGAATAAATGATCCATTAATTCCTCTCGATGGTCGGATTCTCTCTACCAGGGCTGCCTTAACTTAAGAATGACACCCCTCAGGGATGTTGATTTGAAGATAATTTGCTAATTTCTGTGCGATCACATCTTGGGCCCTCTTCATCACACCTCGGAGAATGGGTGGTTGGTTCGGATCCAATCCAGCTCTCTACACAACGATTTTCGTCATCAATTGGAAGGCATATTGATGTAAGGAAGGGACGCCTGGTTCCTGTGCGATTACATCTTGGGCCCTCTTCATCACACCTGGAAGAGAGAGTGGTCGGTTAGGATCCAATCCAGCTGTCTCCGTAACGATGGAGTTGATGGACGTAGAGATTCTCTCCAGAGTTGTTGTCGCCATCTGAAGAGCATATTGTTATAAGGAAGGGACGCCCAGATAGTTGCTGATTCCTGTGCGATCACAGGTAAGGTTGTAAGGTTGAAATTGTAAAGGAGTCTGTTTGCCGACTTCTCACAAAAAAAGAGCGCCATGTACTCTTTACCTATCCCAAGAAGTAAACGGTGCTAGTTTCTGGACTTCTCAAACCTTCAGTAACTTTCTGCTGATTGCATCCTAAAAATTGAAATCGGAAAATTTCTGAAGGTGACCTTTAGAAAGTGAAGGTGTTTTGTGGGTGGATGTAGTTGTGGTGGCTTTCGCTACCACACTCCCTCCCCCCACACATACAGATAAAAAGACAAAAACAATCCAGATCACAGCTGCGGCTCTTCCGAATTTCCACAACATCATAGAAGTAGGTAAACTGTGGGGTTTCTAAAACAGTCACTCGACGTGGACATTCTGTATAAGCCAGGCACTATATACGGCACAGTTCACCTGGTTTCGAACACAGCTCAAAACCAGGTTAGCTGTGTTTAAAACCAGGTCAAAACCAGGTGAGCTGTGTTTAAAAACAGGTGAGCTGTGTCGACCATAAGTAGACCAGAAGTCGAACGGAAGTAGACCAGAAGGTGTTCGATCGTATTGGGCCACCAGCACCAGCTAGTACCTAAAAGGGGTCAACAGCGCCATCTATTATCTAAAGGGGATTAACAGCGCCATCTCGCGGACAATGGACACACCTCTAGTGCGTGCATTATACAGCCCGCTCCAACAGCCAGTGATGAATCATCGAGGGGTTGTATATAGTGCCTGGCTTATACAGGATGTCCACGTCGGGTGACTGTTTTAGAAACCCCACAGTTTACCTACTCATAGAGACTATAATCCTAGAATTTTCATGTCATATTATAAAAGTATGTGTCGATATCGTTCACAACAAAAATTCTAGAATATCGATGGGCACAAAATGCTGATAAAATTGAAACAACCAATTGCAACAAGATCCCGAGTTTAGCCGAGCTTCATTATAAATTAGGAGTACAACAATACAGGTTAGTTCTTTAGTCAGATTTTGCTACCTTCCGGAACTAGCCTGTTGGTTGGCACTGGTGGGGGAGCTCGACCATCAAAACGGTTAGGAGTTAGGAGATGCCTGACACGTAAAAATAAGCATTAGGCACGACCCAAAACAATTTTTGGGGTAACATTTTTGATAAATTGGCACTCAGTACGAGTTTGATCAAATTGAGTCCATTAAAAGGCAAAAAACCTTAAATGACAACGTGATCGTTGCCTAGCCAGGGATATTACCACCTAGAAATAGGGTGTATTTGGAAGTGGCTGATGCTAAAGCCAATTGAGGTACTGACAATAAGTCTTATAGGCTGCTATGAAAAAAGGCATCGAAGGCCCTCAGCACTTGCACTTGATATAATGCAACTTCGTTGATATAAAACTAAAAGGGTCCTAAGATAGACCCCTAAGGAACACCGTTGTTAAGATCGATAAGGTACATCGTTTCGCGAATATCGTGTAGCAGAGGAGGAATCCAATTCTCTCCTATACTTCATTTATTCTAGTGCTGTGGAACAAAGTTTTACATCATGGTATTGTTAACTATGAGAATAAATAAACAAAGCAGTAACATAATTAATTTTTGGAGAGTAAGAGATATAAAATGAAAGACCACCTGTAATTCCTTTGCAGTACAAAAGCAATATACATAGAACATCACAAATAAATCATTTCTAATCCCTTTGATATCAAAATCACATCTTTCAACGCAAATAATTCCCATCTTCTTACCTCCCACTACAAAACATACAAGAAATGAATTTAAGAACGAGTTTCGTGATAAATCGCTGCAAAACATCGCTCTAGCATAGAAAGCAAACAGTTCTAGTAGTTCCAGAACAGCAGGAAACGTTTTACAACACAACCGCAGCATTTGCTCGAACCCCCCTTTATAAGAAACCCTACTCGTGAAACTGATGTTTTGCCCCCGTGCACAAGGTGGTCCTAATCTTACTAGCACTATTGGAAAAGCGACTTTGCGACCGACCCGTACAGAGAGCGCTAATTTCGCCGGGAACAACTTCGAACTATCAAGGCGACTTCCTTTTTCCCCTCCTCCTCCATCAAACTCAAAGTACACACCACGTCGAGACGTCGAAATGATAAATAGATTCCTTTCAACGTTTTACTGAAGCGCCATCTGTAGGGTGAAACGGGTGAGTAGTGTGAATGATGACGTGTCGACTAAGTTAGACTTTTCCCGGGTGAGGGGATGAGGTAAAACTATGAGCTATTATAGTGGAGAATGGGGCGCGTTATTAAGCTAATAGAATGCTTTTCTTAGGGCGGCGATGAATTTAAATTCTATTCGGGTAGTTTCGAGTTGCATAGCTGCTTCCTGGACCGTAATAAAATAGAGTCATTAAAAAGTTTAAACATTAAAAAGGGAAGTTTTCTAAATCGTCACCGCCATTTTAATAGTTCTGGATAGATTTATTTCGGTCTTGAAAGGTTTTAATAAAGATTTTAAATCTGCCTTAATCAATTCTGTATCACCGATTAGCGTGACGTCGTTAAAAATGTGACGTGATATCCTATGTTAGGTTTGGTCGAAATTATCTAAAATCCGACCTAGATCTCATAATAACACATCTCAATTTATAAACACGTCACACCTTACGAAAAACGTCACGTAGTCGGTGGGATCATCCGGACGAAAAGCGACGCCTACTTTATGCATATTTAATAACGCACTTTAATTACTCGAAAGCGCGACATCATTCCCTCCCTTCCCCAAAACTTGCATCATCCACCGACCTCACATCCGGGACAAATCTTACGCCCTACAGGCTGCTTGTAACCTAATTAATTATCGCGTTTGGGGAAAAACGACGTCAAATTGCATTTCGTGCTTAATTTACCAACGTGTAGCGACTAACAGGAGGCCCAACAGGAGGAAAAAAAGCGAAAGTAAATAAAAGAAGCATGAATGGAGGAAAGCGACCGTCACCCCCTCCACCTTTAACGCGTAACGAACGGAAAATATATATAACACGGAAGATACACAAAGAACGGCATAAATTATAAAAGCTAATTTTTTTCCCTCTTTTAAACATAACCTCACTTTCGCGACATGGGCGAGGCGACGTACCGTGCTGAAAATTATTTTTAATTAATTAAACAAACACGACACGCATCCAAAATGAATTCTTCCGAGCTCGCTAAGGAGATTACTCGTTTCCACCCGGTTTCCGTGATGATGGTTGTGGGATCGAAACGTCGGGATAGGTGCGGTAAAGCGTCGCGTCGTAATTGGAGGGAAGAGAAAAAATTCAGCCGCGCTAACAGATTGTTCTTTTAATTCGAATCTGCGGCTTGCTAAATCAAAATAGAGAGAGAGATGGGGAGGGAACAACAGAACAGCTTGAACTTAATTTTTGCGGTGTCTCGGTTTTCCCGTTTCGCTTACTTTTTTTGCGAAAATAAAAGTATGGTGGTGGTATGAGGAAGGATTTTTTTTTTCCAGAACATCCATTAGTCTTTCATGACTGTGTGATAAGTGTAGGTGTTTAGAATCTGAATCATTAGGCTTTTATTCGATAATTGGGGTTTGGTATCTAACACTATGGATACTGGATTGATGAGGCTGTTGTTAACAGAAAGCTATAGTGTCTAGAAAGCGGAAAGACTCATAGATTTTATTTATTGGATTGAGATAAGTCAGTACCTGAACTAATAATGAGTTGAGATCTAGGAAGAAAAGCAAAAAAATATCGTGCACGTCTTTGACACGTTTTGGTATGGTGTCAACTACGATTGTAGCAATGATAGTAGAAAGCGATGACTCCATTTGAGAGGTGCAAAATAACTTATTAACTTAAAGATGTATCTTTCGCGTGTTGCCGTGGTTGTTGTAAAAACGTTTTGTTTTTCATAGAGTCTGCTTCTTCAAAAAGTTCTCTAAAGACTGATGTTGATGTTTTCTGCTCCTCGTTATATACCCAGTGATGCGTATTCGTTTCAGTACTGGGTATGTAAGGAAGAGAAAGCCATCAACGTCAGTCTTTAGAGAACTTCTGAAGAAGCTGACAGTATAATCAAATCGAAACGTCAAGTTTGTTACAGCAATCACGGCAGCACCCGAAAGATACATCTTTATGGAACAGTAGCCGTGAAAGCCTACATTCAACTTATTAACTTGCTGAGGAATGCAAAGGAATCTTCCAACCTAAAATTCTACATCCACACAGAAAAAAATCATTTTTTGAAGCTGGGAAGGGGGAGGAGAGGAGAAGAGGGATCTGCCCATGTTTACCATATGTTTTTGGGGCTACTGAATCCAAATTTGGCATCAAAAAAACCGGCATAACCTCATCTTCTTTTGATATATCTCGCTTTGGCGTTCAACAGAAATCTGCTATTATATTTTCCCATCCCTAACTTGCTCCTTTTATATCTCGATAAAGCCTTCGCCCTGTGCTTATATAAAAATAATAAATAAATAAAATTCTTCTAGGATTGGCTGCTCTTCGGTTCTCGGGTTCTCTGCCGTGTAGAAAGGTTGTGGTACTTGACGTTTCGATCATCTTGTCGTGATCTTCTTCAAAAGTAAAGTGAGGCCTCACTTCACTTGAGTGAAGAAGATCACGACAAGATGATCGAAACGTCAAGTACCACAACCTTTCTACACGGCAGAGAACCCGAGAACCTAAGAGCAGCCATCAACAGCGGCCGTGAAAGTCTGAAGACTACTTCTTCTGGGATTATTTCTTTTTCACAAAGACTCAACTAAATTATCTTCAATGTGCTTGGACGAAGTCGAAATCGCCAAACTAGACTTCGTCCAAGCACATTGAAGGTCTTATCAGGACTACTGTGACCATAATGAGAGGATATAGTACCTGGGATTGCCTCTTCATTGTTCCTCATGCTATTAACCTCCATAAAGGACTGTGTCCATTCCAGAAACTTGTGTTCAATTGCATCAGTACAGTTTGCAGATAATAGTTGCAGACAAGAACTCAGTTCAGTTTCTAATCTCTATTTATCAAGTTGTTTGACCAGTTTGATATTTGGTTTCCTAACCATGAAATCATTGTACGAAACTTCCTAATTGGTCAATCAGTGATCTTGTTTCCTTAACTTTGGCATGGCTATCAGAAAGACGTCATTGGTCTTTCTTGGGAATCTTCCTATACATAGAATGTGACCAAGTTGCATAAAACTCAACTTGGAAAGGAAATAGTTTTCTAATTCATTATTTATCTTCTAGTGTGAAGATGCCTTCTGGCAACTGGAAATATATGTCTTATTTCTAAGAAAAGGTATCTAACTGAAGAGGCTCCAGGGTAGTTGGAAGTTATTTATGCTGATGTTGGCTGGACACGGTTTCAGCCTTACGCATATGGATCTATTGATGTTCAGTCTCCACTTAGACGACCAATCCAGGATTTCATTCTATTAAGTTAGTAACGCCCAAATATGACACTACACATCGTGATTTCTTTTAACTTTTTATCAGGCTTTATTTATATAGACTTATAACTTTCTTGCGGAATCTTATACCTAGCACTATTCTATCCCTTTTTCTGCAGCTCAAACAAAAATATAACCAAGAGAGTTGGCAGTACAGTAAAAGGAGAAGAAACAAATGAACAAGTTGAATGTTTCTGCAGATCTGAAAGAATTTGTTCAAATGTATTACGAGTGAGGGTGTGGCCTTCCCTTTTGGCTGTGGCTTCCTGTGTGGCTGATATTAACAATGTTCCTCAGTGAACGGAGGCTATCCTGGTATCTCTTCCATTGGAACCTCACAACACAGAAAAAAAAGCCAGAACATGCTCACAAAACAATACAGATCACATTCGTAAATAAAGATCTAAATTAATATTTTTGGGGAACGCTGTGTCAGCTAAACGATCTCTGCCCAAAATCATCCTACACAAAATATCGTTACCATTAATTTATTTTTTTCTAAAACTTCCACAAAATTAGTTAGTGTCGCCTATAACCTACCCAGGACCGTTCAACCCCCTTCCACTACCATCAAGTTGAATACCCTGCGGACCTGTACATTCCATTCGCTTCATAATTCGACAACTATTAATAACATTTACAAAGCCGGTGGTAGTTGCCAAACCGTATCCTGCCAACCCCTAGAATTTCCAACTTCACTAATTAATATACCCTTAGAAAGTCTTGGACGATGTCTTTCCGTACTTCCTCGTCAAACCCTCAGCTACTCAATTAGTTCCCGCCGACCTTAAACTATATTACCTTCAAATATTAGACTTATTCGTGCGCAGCCTTCAGTTTATATACAATCGCCGCGTAATTTATTTCAATTCAACTGAATATCATCCAGTAAATGGCGACCTCCTGGATTCCCGTAATCGTAACAAACTTATCCCATCTCTCCGACATTAATTATCGTTGCAGATGAATAATAATTCGGCAGCCAAAAGCGGTGATTCAAAATTCTCGACTCGTACTATCATACTTAATCGAGCGAGAATTGATTAACAGGCGACCCCTCTCCTCCCTCCAACCTTGCAAGTATCCGTAATTAAGCTAAATCAGCTTTCGAGAGCTATCTCCCTCTTAAAAGAATGATATATAACCGGCGAAGAAAACGCTCGCTCCCGACAGAATCCTACTTGCTGCCCCACAAAATTGCAGCGTTAATAAATCGCCTCGGATATCTATTCTAATACAGGCTTTTAACAATTCAGGACTCGTCGGCTCTCGAGGCACGCAAACGAACCAGCGAGATCGTTTTGGTCTTGGACGTGCACCACTGTTGTGGAATCGTTTGATGCATAATTAGTAGCTTAAGAAAAATCTGGAGGATTAGGCAGAGTGAGGTGTGGAATGTGGTGTTCTTATTCAAATAAACAGTTTTTGCTCACACTTGCATCGTTGTATTTCTAGGGACCTGTCTGCCTAGGAGCATGCTAGGTCGACCTCTTTTATTTAAAATAGTCTCTAGAGCCTCCTTGATTTTGCAGACAACCTCTACCATAGCTATTTGGGCAAGGGACCATAATGGACGTCCTATCTTTTATTGAAAATTACTTCCAACATACATACATAGACGTCATATTCACCACCTTGCTATCCTACCATGACACGATTGAGATTTTGGTACAGTTAATAGTAGAGAGAATTTCTGCAAACTCTCCATGACCTTTTTTTTAAGTCAGCAGTCTCGAGGAGTAGAAGGTCTTGATTGGCTTGTAATTCAGATCTCTTTTAACGGACTCAGTTAGTCGAAGAAGCACATTGGAACTTACTTCTAGAACTGGAAAGTCTTTCAGGATATGTGTCTTGGAAAGATCTGTTAACATCAGTCAAGACAAATGCCCTAGTGGGGGCCGTTTATGGAGCTTTTTTTGAAACTTTTACTGTTCCAGTTGAGACTGTTCTTGGACTTCCTCCATTGCAGTTGATGTTGTGATCCGAAGCAACGGAAGGATCCTATCCGAAGGACGGATAGGATTTAGTTTATATTTAGTTTCACTGCTGGCGGGGGGAGGGGGTGAGGAGGTACAATGTACACATTTCTAGCAAACAAACTGCAGATTAAGACGAGGAATCATCCGTTGGTTTGTGGAAGCTTCGAAAACGTCGAATGGCACGGGTATTGGATTTTGGAGAAATGCAGTACTCAATGATGAAGCTATCAGCTTAAAAGGGTGCTCTTCCATCTTCCAGGCCCAAATAATTACTGTTCAGACTTGCACAGAGGATAAAATGGATCGGTAGACATTCTCTATGACGACCAAGCACTGCAAGCTGTCAAGTTCGATTCTGAAGTGATACTGGGGAAGCTCGGACAACTGGACCTCCTCACAGCATTACCTTGAGTTGGGTTTCAGGTCAGTCAATGACCGGAGGCAACGAAATAGCTGACGTGTTAGGAATAGATCCCTGTGATAGGTCAGAAGTGCAGAACCGATCAAAATTTTTTGTCAGATCTGAATTCCCTGCTGGGCACAGCTTCTACCCGAATGGGTTTCCTCCTAATGAAGGAAAAACTCTGCAAGGCAGTCCTTCAGGTTGAGATTGCTCATACGAATCATAAGTGGTCATAGTAGTGAGCTCTCCTCTGTGTAGAAACTGTGGGGGGTCTGGAGAAAAGTCGAGCTTGCCTACTTCCCAGTAGTGGCTGGTTTGGAGTAAAATCACCAAATAAAATGTGTTCGATTTTATTACGAAAACTCATATCATCATTAAGAAAAAGCACCACAACAGAAACGATATCCAGCAAACGTGTTTCGGCTCGTTACCGGGGTGCATCCTCCGGAAAATCCTATTATATGCATTTGCGTCAGCGTTGCAAGTTTTCCGGTCATTTTTTCCGGACAGTCGGACCCCATTTTCCGGGAAATTAGACCAATCGGTCGCGCGTAACGTTAGCGATGACCTAAAAAGCTGGAGCTGTTTCCGTTTCGTCCGTTACAAACTGAATAGTATGTAGTAAAACGACCGACGAGCGAGTGTATTGGAAATATGCATGAAATGCGCTGGTCATTATATTTATTGAGGTTGTATGGGAGATTTTCAAATTTAAAATTTATTTCTAGAAATAAAACCCGCCACTACGAAATGAGGACTAAAAATCTAAAAATAAAACACATCTGTGGTCGTAACTCGTAAACCCAGCGCAGTTACTTTGTGCTAATGTCGTCGGACATCTTCCACGTCATGTTCACGTTAAACCGTAAAACTGTAACAAGTTTGAGGACTACTTTAATTTTCAATTTTCCCCACCGGCATCAACCCAATAGTTAGAACTAAGTTTTTCTTTACAGTTTTCGTCGTCTTGCTCCGGAATTATATTGTGCCATTGGATCGTAAAGAAAACGGTAACGGCCGCTGAAAGCACCGGGAATGTGCCATAAAAGATTTTCTTTAATGGAGAAGTCAGTGTAGTCAGGATGACCAATCAAATGACGGCCGAATTATTTTTATTAGTCTCTAGTCTCTGGACTTATAGGGGTATAAATTGTGTGGTTGCAACGCTGCAAGAGGTCAAGATTGTTTTGTTTCGACCTCTTGGACATGTTACGATATAAAGATTTAACATTGAAATAAGACGATTTTCTGCTGAATTATATTGAAAAAAATTGGTTTATTACAGCTGTTTCTTTCTGTTTCAGGTGAGTTGCGATCGATGCCTTTGAATCATGAATTAAACAGATGATGATCACGTAAGTAAATTACTCAAGCTTGCTCAAGATTGCTTAAATTAACAATGAACCTCTCTGTCTCTCCTTTTTTTTTTCACCGGTCAAAATACATACATAACACACCCGGGATCATTTCGGAAAACTGAAAACACTCGTGCGAGCCGGGATCGTGGCGAGAACGTCATTAGTCGTAACGATGGTCACTTCCAACAATAATGGACTCCCACTCTCCGAGTGGTGGTAATTTGCATTGGAAAGGCACTCCATGTACGGCACAAAAGTCGGTACGAACGACAACCGAACGTAATACCATACCGTTTTCCGACGCTCCGTGTTTCCGGTTAACTGAAGCGGAAACGGTATCGATATGAAACACAGTGGCGAGTGTCAGTTATGTTTCTGTATTGTTTCCGTTCCGTTTGTAATAGCCTGGCATGTTATGCTCACTGCGGATAATACACACAACACAACGAGACACAATTCTCTCTATTAAATTCTTAAAATAATATTTAAAATCCCTCCCACTCTATCTAATCATTCCTAATTAATCTGTTTCCTGTGCGCTAGGGGCAAAATTCGCAGCAAGCTCTCAGTCGTTCGATTCCTTATTATTTACGACGTCTGAGGCAATCGGTTTACCGAGGATTTCGCCCTTAAATCGCTCAGCTTTTTGCAGCGGATGGAACGCCGCCGAGGAACCTTCGCTATCATCCACGATTCTCGTCCATCTTCCTTTAAACCCCTTCTCGACCCTAGCCTGTCTTAAACGACTATAAATCGAAACAATGGTAATTAGAAGCGAATTGCAAATCTGTGTTTTTTTCCTTACAAGTTCTTGTTTAATGATTTTTCTTGGGAATTTGTTTCGTGAGGCATCCCCGAAAAAAATCCGTTGATCTCATTGTGGAATAGAAAGAGAATCCAGCATATGAGACCAAAAATTAAGAACATTTATATATTTTGGATCATGACAATACACTATGGCACACAAAACTTTTAATAAACTACTTTTTGGCTAAAAAAAAATCTCTTTAAACTCGTTATTCATCTGATTTGGGGCCTTCTGACTTCTTTTCGTTCAGAAATTGAAAACCTCATTTGAAGCGACTTCATTTTGGGAAAATATTTCCCAGTGAAGGTTATCCCAGCATTTGATTTCCACCCCACCAGTACTTGTGATGCGACTGGTCGTGCACAAGAAAACTTAATCGTAGTTCGAATTTTGCATATAGCTCGTCATCTCCACACCTATAAGTCCCAAATGAGGCAAAAATTGAATGACCGTCCTGGATGAAGACAGTTTTTTGAATAAATATTGAAAATGAAAAGACTCATTCAGACTTATTTCCTTTTAAAGTATTTGAGGATTGAAGTCTACAAGATTGAATGATGAGGATGATGAGAATGTAATGGAGGCTATGATCCAGCTATCATTCTTTCCTGAAAACAGAACTCATAAAAGCTTATGAGCAGTGGTTAACTGGCAATCGAAAAAGAAAGGACTACTACGGAGGTGATGCAATGGAATCCCAAAAACAATCCATTGACGTCAAACCACAGGTTCGTAGGAGCCAAGATATATTTCTAAATATTCCAAGTCGTCCAAGTCCATTTCGTCAATCTTTGGCCAAAATTAATCGGAGAGTGCTCTTAATTTATCCAAATGGTGGTATCAAACAGTCAGATGCTGAGAATGCTCCAGATACGGCATATTTTGCCTGTATACATAGTCACCAGCATGAAAATCGTGCTCCTGAGCCCAAGCGAAGAAGAAGAAGCGATAACGAAGTCACCAGTATGAAAATCGAGCTGCTGAGCCCAAACGAATAAGAAGAAGCGATAACGAAGCTGGCGATCATTTTTCATCAATTTATAATTAGTCTAATTAATCTAATTATTTTCCTTTGCACCACCTTTCATCAGTAGTAGCAAAAATATGGAGATTTTAGCAGTTTGATAGATATTATCAGACATTCTATAGACACTACAGGGTGGCCATAAATATAGACGGCTAACTATAATGCACATCGTATCAGCATGCTCTAGGTATGTAAGGTAAGTACATCGCCAGACATGATGTGGCCCTTAAGGCCAGTTGGAATGGTTTTGCAATATCGTTTTTCAAGACTCATAGACGAGCAAAGGTACTACTCTGCAGCTTTTTGGTGCTTCTCTATCTGAAAATATGAAGAAATCAATTGAATACTGACTAGGACTTTATCACAGCTATCCTATAATCCTCATGACATTCTTCCATAAACGGTAATTGAAACCAAAAAGCCGTGAAAATATCCAAATTTGGTACAAGGCACTACTCTGGAGCCAATTAACGAGAGTTTACAGGAATTTTTACTGGTAAATGAATCAGAGGTGGCGCAGAAGGTGCTTGGATATGATAGATTGATATGGCGATCGAATCAACTGAGCTAACAGGAAAGAAATCATTATGTCAACATGAGATGCTCCAATCTCAAAAGAAATGGAAGCAAGACATTCAAGAGTCTTCAATTTTGTCGAAGTCTTGCCCAAAATTTTTCTTCGCCTTTTAAGGACAATGATTGTGGCAATTATGGTGCCTGCTCCACACTCATCACGAGAATTATCTGCATCATCACATCAGGTTCAAATTTTGTGGGGTGAGGTTGTTGTCTCAAGACGCACTACTAGGGAGCCGATTAACTAGAGTTTATTATATTATAATTTTTTACTGGTGGAATGAATCAGAGGTGGCGCATAAGATGCTTGGATATGATAGATTGATATGGCAATTGAAACAACTGAGCTAATAGGAAATAAATCATTACGTCAACCCTCTACATACATTACTGAATTATGAGGTGCTCCAATCTGAAAAGACAATGAAGCAAAACATTCAGGAGTCTTCAATTTTGTCAAAGTCTTGACCAAAATGCATTATCACATGAGGTTCAGGTTTTGTGGAGTCAAATTGTTCGATAGTGCTGGAACTATCAAAGGTAGAACCTTGTTTTGTAAAATATTAAGTATTTTCACTTGCTATTTTGTGGAATTGAACATATCAGGAGAACCAGAACCAGATATACTTTCAGAAACTTCGTAGCTATCAAGATCAAGGTTGCATGGCAATATTCGATGACGGTGGATTATTAAGCGAATTCCTGAACACTTCCTAGCAAGATTCGTTACTATGGATGATAGTTGGCTTCACCATTGTGATCCTGAATCAACAAGGCAGAGCATGGAATGAAGATACCGCCCCCTCGAAAATTTCATGCAATAGCATCTACGAGGAAGATCATTGCCACAGCTTTTTGGCATGCCGAAGGAATTATCCTTATAGTCTGAGGAAACTCAGAATTCGTAATGCATCACAGAATTATCTGCATCATCACACTAGGTTCAAGTTTTGTGGGGTCAATTGTTGAAGTACAATAGATCCAAAAGTCTTTTACAGACCAGCACATCAGTACTGGAAGTAGGTAGTCTTTAAAGTTTCTAAATTCACTAGCCTATTGTAATAATTCTAAACCTTCAGCAAGAACCTCTGAGTAAAAAGAATTAACAGAAAATTTAATGCTCTGTCATAAAGCCAAAAAATACAGCAGCTTAAAAGCGTTGTGTTTCTTTTCCTGGTAATAAGTCTTTTCAAAATCCAAACTGTGCACTAGGTCAGAAATTTGCTTCGGCAAGAAAAAATGTTTGACTCATTGTGAGTGGTCTTGGACAGATTTAGAAGGAGACTTGACTTTCGGAAAAGTGCGATGACATAACATGACGTTTAGGATCTTTACCAAGAATTCTACAGCATCGTTTAGCAGACGTTTAATAGTTGCGAAAGCTGAAATTCCTCAATACCTTTACAGATTCATTATGATCTGCAGAAACATTAAAAAGGGTAGTCTTCATAACTGTGGGTTAGGATATGGTTAGTGTGGTAGTTTTTTTTACATTTCTTGTCTTGCTATCTCACTTCTGACGTCTGGAATGCAGATTTTGATGTGGTGGCAACCTTTTTTAAAATAATTCGCTTTTTCGCACTAAATAACAAATAAAATTGCTCTAGCCAAAAAAGCCAAAAAATACAGCAGCTTAAAAGCGTTGTGTTTCTTTTCCTGGTAATAAGTCTTTTCAAAATCCAAACTGTGCATTAGGTCAGAAATTTGCTTCGGCAAGAAGAAATGATTGACTCATTGTGAGTGGTCTTGGACAGATTTAGAAGGAGACTTGACTTTCGGAAAAGTGCGATGACATAACATGACGTTTAGGATCTTTACCAAGAATTCTACAGCACCGTTTAGCAGACGTTTAAGGGTTGCGAAAGCTGAAATTCCTTTATACCTTTACAGATTCATTATGATCTGCAGAAACATTAAAAAGGGTAGTCTTCATAACTGTGGGTTAGGATATGGTTAGTGTGGTAGTTTTTTTTTTTACATTTCTTGTCTTGCTATCTCACTTCTGACGTCTGGAATGCAGATTTTGATGTGGTGGCAACCTTTTTTAAAATAATTCGCTTTTTCGCACTAAATAACAAATAAAACTGCTCTAGAAAAACATAACACGATAAAGCGCAAAAAATATTGTAGAATATCTAACTGATTACACGAGAATCGGGTAAAAAGAAAACGAATCCCTTTCAATATTACATTATATATAGAAAACACAAATTTTATCGCCTCTTTTCCACGCCCGAAAAACCCGTATTTTACGGCCCATATAAAAGCCTTATGCAAATATAAACAGACAGAAAAGCCCAACGAACAAACAAAGAAATAAAGCAAAAACGGAAATCTTTCGGTAATGTTTAATAAATATAAGCGCGCTTTTTCTCAACCGGCGGCAATATATTTTTACATATAAATTTTTTTTTGCAGTCTTTCCAGTCCACTTCTCCACTAATATATGTCCCATTGCTTATATCTCAGCGAAAAAATACTACGGACAGAGGGACTAAACAATTTGCATATATTTATGCCGTCTTTTTCGGAATTTTCCGATTTGAGATTTCCTAATGTTAATATATTTACAGTCTGTCAAGAAAAAGCGAGGTTCTAAATAATAAATTAAATATCCAAGCTTATTTAGATCAATTGGTTTACCAGCGCGGCACTAAATCCATTGCAATTAATTCGGACAACATTCTAAACCAACACTATACATCTATTGATGCATTATAGCGAAGCTATGCTCTTAATCGCGTGCAGAGACCGCAGCGTTGCAATATTAAAAGCCATAAAGCCTCTCAGATTAATAATGAGCTTTTCGTGCTCGTGGATGTATCATAATTATGCACGCACTCGTAGAATATATACCGAGCGTTGGAATTATCTAAGGTTAATTGGTCTAATTTTTTATTAGTTAGATATGCAAGCACTGATAAGTCAACGGCCGTCTTTAAAGTAATTTAATCAACTAATGAGTCGCTATAAAATATTAAAGAGAGAATATGCTCAAAGCAATCGTAATTTAGATATTAAAAAATATTTTTTTCCAAAGTATGGTTTTATTAAAAAGAATGAACCTTTACATTTAAAAATGAAACACAACGTTATTGGATTGGCTACTACAGCTGGCCCTACAGGACGGTATCCATTCAACCCAATTAATAAATACTTTTTCGATTGTTTGGGCTTGAATTTGGGCTTCGATTTCGTGATTCGAAGCTTCAATCTTCTCTGGATGATTAGCGTAACATTTATTCTTAACGACTCCCCACAAATTACAGCTCCGAAAACGGTGACCAAAATTGAATTGTTGAAACCACACCTCGTCAATGTCATCCTCTTCAATTTGTAGAAACAGAAATTCTTTGAGCATGTTCTTGCAGTTTGGCAATAGTTTCATGAGCAGTGTGAACCATATATCTTCTAAATCAAGCGCATCCAAATTTGGCCATAAAAAATCTGTCGGTATCGTTCACCATTCACTGTAACTGAATCTCCAACCTCATTTTGGAAAAAAATTGGTCCAACCACCAAAATGGTCCACCATCCCATAAACCACACCGTATACAGTTACCTTCAAGGGATGCAAAGCCTTCTCGTGGATCTGTTGTAGATTGTTTTCACACCAAAAACGGCCTAACCAAAAAGTCCTAACTCTTCTTGAGCACGACGAGGATCTTGAACACTAGCTTTACAAGAATAATCTCAACAGTTCTTCAAATTTATTACCATGGTTACTACATCATTACAAAATCATATCATTCTTATTGGAAAACCCTTTATTTCTAAATTAATAAAAACTTCTTCGTGTACACTATCTGCCAAAACTATTCTATTAAATTACTATGACCTTGTCAGAATCCAAAAGCCCTCACAATAGAACTTCGCACCAAAAGAAGCCTTAGAAAATACTTGATGAGATGGTCCCAAAAATGTCTGGCTTTCTTTCATAGCAAATTTAGTTTTTACGATATGGGCTTTAATGAGTTTAATTCTGATAAAAGGCAAAAATAATGAAATATTTAATATCTTTAGAGGCCAAAGCTGAAATTTCGTACCTAAAATTAGAAACTAGTTAGTCTGTTTAGATTCCCATACGATGATGAAGAGCAATCAACATTTATCTCTTCTCCGTCTTCAATTTTTTTTCAATTTGCTTAGAAAGATTGTACCTCTACATTTAAAAATGAAACACAACGTTATTGAAAAGACTAATAGGATCAATTCAGCACGCTATTGATCAAGCGAATTATCAAGTACTATTTCGATTGTTTGGGCTTGAATTTCAAGAATGGTAACTTCGATTTCAGTTTTTGGACTTCAATCGTCAACATTTATCCTTAACGGCTACCCACAAAAAATTGTCCAATGGGCTCAAATCACAGCTTTGAAGGCGATCAAATGACGAGACAGAAAAAATTTTCGAAAACGGTGCCCAAAATGAAATTACTTTGGATGTGTGACAAGAAGATTGTGATGTTGAAACCAAACCTCGTCAATGTCATCCTCTTCAATTTGTAAAACAAAAATTCTTTGAGCTTTGCTTATTTTCGAAGAAAAATTGGACAATGATGCCACCCTACCAAAATCCATACAAAGTAGTCACTCGTTTTGGTTGCATCGGCTTCTCAATAATGACATTTGGATTTTCTGAGCTCCCAAATGCGGCAATTTGCTTATTGACATAGCCTCCGATGTGGAAATCTGCTTCTTCTAAAAAGATAATTTTTCATCTTTGGCCAAGCGATCTCCAGCCCATTGGACGGACTGAACCGAAAACGGATTGGATGATCATGAGGCTTCAGTTTCTTGGACTAATTGAACTTTGTAAGCCTTCATACCAAAGTATGACAAGGTCTTCAATAGCAGCAATATTTTCGGCTCAGCATACTGGACGAGAACGAAAGTTATTTTGTCCAATAACGATCCAGTTTCACGAACTCGACGAATCAATCCACAAACGAAGTTGAAGACCTATCATTCATATTAAAACGTTGGATTTTTCGGTGGTAATGCTTATCTCCAGCCCATTGGGTGAATCAAAAACGCATTGGATGGTAATGAGGCTTCAGTTCTTGGATTAGTTGAACTTTGTAAGTCTTCATACCGAGGTCATCATGCAAAATTTTCGTCAGAGAAGTACGAGAAATGTTCAAAATATTAAGAACGATGACGAGTTGATTGTGATGGATTTCCACGCACATTCTGGGCAATACGGTCACGATTGACTCGCTTCATCTCCTTGCTTATTTTCGAAGAAAAATTGGACAATGATGCCACCCTACCAAAATCCATACAAAGCAGTCACTCGTTTTGGTTGCATCGGCTGCTCAATAACGACGTTTGGATTTTCTGAGCTCCCAAATGCGGCAATTTGCTTATTGACATAGCCTCCGATGTGGAATTGTGCTTCTTCTAAAAAGATGATTTTTCATCTTTGGTCAAGCGATCTCCACGGACTGAAAACGGATCGGATGGTTATGATGCTTCAATTTTTGGACCAATCGTAAGCCTTCATAGCGAGGTCTTCATGCATAATTTTCCTCAGAGAAGTGAGAGATATGTTTAGAACTTTGACAACGATGACGCATCGATATTGATGGATTTTCACCCACACTCTGGACAATAGCAGCAATATTTTCGGCTGAGCATATTATAGGAGAACGTGAACGGGTGTTTTTGTTCAATAACGATCCAGTTTTAGGAACTCACTGCACGAATCAATCCATCAAATTAAAACGTCACATGATTTTTCGGTGGTAATGCTTATCTCCAGCCCATTGGGTGAATCAAAAACGCATTGGATGGTAATGAGGCTTTAGTTCTTGGATTAGTTGAACTTTGTAAGTCTTCATACCGAGGTCATCATGCAAAATTTTCCTCATTGAAGTACGAGAAATGTTCAAAACGTTAAGACGATGACGAGTTGATTATGATGGATTTGCACGCACATTCTGGGCAATACCAGCAATATTTTCGGCTGAGCATATTAGACGAGAACGTGAATGAGTTGTTTTGTCCAATAACGATCCAATTTCACGAATTTGCTTCGCGAACTGATCCATAAACTGAGTTGTAAGCCTATCATTCATATTAAAAGGTCCCTATTTTGCAAATCTCAAATATAATACTAATTTTCTGCCAATTCATGAATTTCTACTATTTTTGGCAGATCTACCAAACGTCATAAACGAGAACTACATATTAAATATAAAATAGGAGGAAAAAAATTGAGGAGAATAACTCCTGATTTTCCCGGCCATTGAATCTCGACGACATAAATTGTTCGGAATATTTCGACGTGGTCTCCGGACGATAGACGTGTTTTCGCCTCACTAAATCATTCGTCCGCAAACCGCAAAGTTGCACTACGGGTAATCCCACGGGCGATCCGCTCGTGGACTTGGTACCGTTTACGATACGCCTTGAATAGACAGCGTTAGGTAGATAAATACAGTCAGACAGGAGAGAGCGTGACCGATTCAAATTATTTAAATGTGTATCATCAATACAACAACTCAATTTAAATTCCACCTCCTTTCGCAAAAAAACACAAAAAAGTTATTATAGTTCTCACGAACGAGAATTTCCAACCTTATATTGGCCATACAAAACCAGTTATTGGAAAAGATAGTTCTAGATAATCTTAGGGAAAAGAGACGAACTTTTATATAGGAAAACTTTATAGTCTTATATGGTCTAGGTTCGTTTAAAAGTTTCCTACTAACACCACCAGCTTGCGAACGCAAAGCACTATTTGCCGAGGAAATTTCCAACCTTGGAAACTCACCTTTTATTAATTTATGATAGCTGCGCGAAAGAGTACTAAGCGAAAGAGGTGTTTACCGTGAACAGATGGCGCTCAATTTCGTCTGTCAGCTAGCGCAACGTTACAAATACTCATTTAGGGGGGATACCTAAACGATTTATTCGTAGAAAACCGGCACACATATATGTAGGTGTATACTTAAAGTTTATTTCCTAAAAATGAAACGAAATTACATCTTTAACAAATATAAGAGAATTATGAAAACATCAAGCTTGTTTGTTTTGTAAATTGCGTGAAAATAAATTGCAGTACACCGCATAGGTTATTTAAAAGTTCCAAACTTGCTAAAGCTTGTTTGAACGGTATTCGAAGCGGCAAACAAGTCTTCTAGTGCGCGTAAGCGTGGATAATATATTTTGTACTATGTATATTGATCCAAGTTGTTCTTTGTTTATGGTACATACACACATAGGATGTAGACTTAGATTAGCTTTGTTATAAGTTCTTAAAGTTTGGTTATGGTTGTACTGTACACAAGTCCTTTTCAATTAGCGTTTCCTTTTTATGTTAGTAGGTCTTGGTTATTTTCAAACAGTAGCTAATTAAATTTTTTGCGGCAAAATAATGCTGGCCATTCTCTTTAATTCCAAACTGGCCCTAGACATGATCCCTGTGGGACTCCAACCATAACTTCTTTCAACATAGACTCTATAACAGTCATGCAGCTAGTATGACAATTTGATGCCCTGCAGTGATACTAGTTCTAAATCCTATCTGTCGTTTTCCATGATCTTGATCGCAAGAGAAGGATCCACTAAATCTTCTACCTGAATCATCTTCGCACGTTTTCAGGATTTGGATCAATAGCCCAATCAGATCCTTCAGTCCTGAAGATTTCCTGGTGGGAGACATCCTTATTAACTCTAAAGTCCACAGGAATGAATTTTGCCAACTGTTCTACCAGTTCCTGACGTTGACATTCTGGCTCTTCTAGAATTTATAAATGAAGAATTACTTCCTTTCTTTCTGTTAATGCTTTGTGGTCTTCTGGGTTTGTTTGTTTCAAAAAAAATTATGTTTACTCTGTTTTGCTTTGGAACAACCGAGATCTGCATTCTTCGATAAGTAGATAACTAGAAAGTAGACAGAATATCAAGAAATGCTTTTAATACCTTTCATAGATACAACTCTAGTTTATGGGCTAACCTGACAGGTTATCAAACTTGTGCTGACTGCAATATTAAGGCAATAGTACTGTGATTCTTAATGGGGCTTCACAAACTTGCTTGAGGATGCTTCAGGATGAGCTGAAAAAAAAATCAGAGTTCCAGTTCTTCTTTTGGAAAGGCTTATCAGCAATAAATGCGATTTTTTTTTTGATAAATCAAAGATTGTCTAAACAAACTCCTTCTGACTTTACGAAAGGTAATCTTCAATACTAGAAAGTCCAGAGACCCAAACCAGTTTGAAACTGCGTTTCCCACAGCCAGTTTTTTCCATTCAGAAAATCCTCTTTGCTGTCTGCCATTGTAAGGATTCGTTGAACCCGTGTTTGGCCGCCAATCATGACCAAATTGTATGGTATGATTGGTGGCCAGATACAGGGTCAGCTAATTCTTAGAGTGACAGACTGATAGCAAACCTGTCCTCTGGTGTAGATTCTTGGATAATCTATTATTAAATAGAACCAGAAAATCGACTAAATAGCAAGAAATGCTTTAATATCCTTCCTGCAACCAAGACCAGTCTGTTGGCTAACCTAACTGGTGGCACTACTACTGTGATTCTGGAACCAAATTCTATGGAATGACTGGATAGCCAAGCAGAGCTAAACAAGACAAACCAGCTTTCGCTACACTAGAATACCATAAAGAGAAGGAGGACTTTTTCTGAAGTGTCTAAAGGCTGGTTGTGGGAACTGTAGTCAAACTGGTCTGGACTTCTGAACATTCTACTATTTTGACGATAACCACATAGATGACAGACTAGCAAGACATGCTTTCAATACCTTTCATGGAGCCAAGACCAGTCTGCTGACTAGCCTAACTGGTGGTAATACCACTGTGATTCTGGGACCAAATTCTATGGCATGACTGGAAGCCAGGCACAGGCAAACAGAAAGCAAACCAGCTCTCGCTATACTGGAATACCATAGAAAGGTGGAGGACTTTTTCTGAATTGTCTAAAGGCTGGTGTGGGAACTGTAGTCAAACTGGTCTGGACTTCTATTTTGAAGATAACTAGAAAGACGACAAACTAGCAAGAAATGCTTTAAATATCTTTCATGGAGCCAAGACCAGTCTGTAAAACGATTCTACAGGTTACCTAAGCTGTGAGAACTACAATTTTGAAACAATAGCACTGTGACTCTCGGTGAAGGATTGCAGACTTGCCTGGGCGTCAGACACTGTTTCAACGAGTTCTCACAATCATGATCAACAAACCAGCTCTCCTCGCTACATTGGAACACTATAAGATCACTTGAAGACTCTTTCTTGAGTGTCTCAGAGTACTAGCTGTGGGAAGAGCTGTGTAGCTGGTCTAAGTTCTTGCATAGACAGAATAGCAAAAAGAGCTTTACTACCTTTCCTTTGTTGTCTGGAAAAACATAAGAATGTAATCCGTTATTGTGCCTTTTTAACCTCATCAAACTGCAATACTTCTTGTTCAATTTCCAAGATCTTACCAATATAATAGTTAATGGCAGTGTCCTTTCCGTTAAATCTGACCACTATAGAATCTTCAATCTTAAATTCGGTTTTATTTTCGAGTTCGTTTTATTATTTATTTCCCTATCTTCAAAACCTACTAGATCTAGATCATCCTCTGTGTCGATATATTGTGGATCACTCAGATCTTCTTCACTTGAATCTGCATCGCTGACGGTGTACTTTTTGGTTTTGACTCTTTTGCTTGGTGAAGGTTTGATTTTCTTAGACTTCTGTTTTGATTGTTTTTAGGTTTCATTTGCAATCCTTGCAGTTACCTCCGTGGCAGTAATAACTTCTGCGCATTGGGAAATTCTTTTCCTCTTTTGATTTGTTGCAGATGAAGGTCTCTGTTTAACCGTTTATAATAATATATTTGCGAATGAAAGACGATTTTCACCATTAATTTCCTCATTCTGAGACGATTCCCAACGTTTTCATGCTTCTGGATCAAATTTTGCTTTAGGCACTACAGTTCTATTAAATGGCATAATTCCAGCTTTTCTAAACCCACTTTCAATAATCTCAGGTCTAAATTTTGCCCAAAACTGATCCTAGCAATATAGCAAATTCTTTTTTGGGAATACGCATTCCTTAATGATTTCGCTGCCATGTGTAAAGTTTTTGATTCGATTGTACTTTCAAAGATTCAAAGACGCACAAATGTAATGGTTGCAAAAGATTACTAATGTGTGGGGAGGGGGAGGGAAGGTAGTTTCAGTATTAACAGACTAGGACGTTCAGGTCCTAATGCAGGTATCAAAGACCTCTCGAAGTAATTCAGAAATATTTCTGACGTTATCCAACAGTTCGAACTATGTAGCTGCATAAATCCATACCCATTCCTCTCCTTTGATTAGGTCAGGAACCCATGTGCTCCACACACCTTTAAAAATTATCAACGGAGGTGCTTTCGATCCTGAAGCACTCACTGCATTCAGACAGGTGATGTTTTCTTTACCACAGCCATCTGTGGTTGTGGAACTGGCTTTCCCTTTCTCACCCGCAATTTTAGTTTTAGCAGGATCAATACATACGGATGTTTCGTCTGGATTCTGAAATAAATTCAAGCTTTGTAGGGTGTTATGGAGTAAATCAAAATAAGAATGCACAATGAAGGATCTGCAACGCGCACGTCGGTTTTGCTAAATACCAGAGGACACCAAAATGTTTTAAATCAACCAGAAAGATCAAGTCTAATTGTAGTTTATGATACTAAAGCAATCTGTGATTGCACTTTACCCGATTTTACACTTACCCCACCTTACCTTAAGCCTTTCCAAAAGAAGAACTGGAACTCTGATTTTTTTTCAGCTCATCCTTCTAGATAGATTTACGATAACTGGACCAATTTTTTTATGTTTAATAAGTCGTTAGCGGTTACTTTCAGTAGTCATAACAAGGTACTAAAATCCAGAACTGAGATTAAATAATTGTTGCCCGTAATAAAACGGCCTACAAAATATAGGTTATAAGATTTTATTACTCCCCCTTGGCAAATAAACTATACAGATGGTCTCCTGTAAACATACTCATCTTAATTGCTCTTCGGGTTATGCGTGTATAATTAGATACCTCCTACGGCAGCAATTACCATTTTATATATACAGATTTATCCATCTTTGTTGTGTAAGTTTGAAGGACGGGGAAGAGGTGACATCAAATTTGTCAGGTACAGTACTCTCGACATACAGAACCACTCGTTTTTAGAAACGGAAGCATATCATTGCGAAGCGATGCACCATTTAACACTAAACAACTGCACGGCAACATTTTTGAAACGCGTTTTTTCCCCGGTAGTTGACGTCACGCGAGTGTACCTCTACATTGCGTAAAATAAAAATCGGTCCATCGCCCCCGCTAACACAAAGAGTGACAAAGGCGGGTGCGAAAATAGGGCATATACGCGGTTGCACAAATGGAAAAGCGCACAGAAGAGAAATGTACTGTTTTTTGGGGGAGGGAGAGGGTGGTTAGGTTGTGTATGTATGTATTTTGGGGAGAAACGAATGTTATTTATCGGTTGTCCGAATGGAATGTATCATCCAGGGAAAAAGTGATAAAATTCGATATTTATTGCCGACCCGGTACTATACTGTGGTATTCGGTTATAAATTTCTTTCTCCGAGGAATACCAGTTTGACGATTGATATTCGACCCGGATGGGGATTAATTTTAAGTTTCGTCTCAGATTAAGAAAACATCTAAATTAGGTACCTGATGTTAACGTAATTTTATTCTTGTTCAGGTGTGTAATTGAAATTCTAGAACAAAACGCACACCGCAAAATTGTACTTTGCATAATTTATGGTTGTAATTTGGCTTCGCTTTTCCCTAATAGAATTATCGCATATTTGGCAACGCCGCACGTTTGTATCCGTGTTTTCCCTCCACCTGTACATACCGTCCAATTAGAGACTCACACGTGTTGTTATAAAATCCTTCTAAACAAACTGCCGAGATGGAACTAAAATCGCCCGTGCAAAAACTAATCCGCTTTTTGTGCTCGCTATTTTTCGTTTCGTACTGCTACATTCCCACCGAATAGTAAATAAAATATTGATTCGGTGTTTAAATTATTTAGTTTTGATCGAAATGAAGCGATGCGAAGTTTTAAATGTGGGATAATTGTTTTATACAGTAAACAAGACAAATAACTATAGAAATTACAGATACAGTTTCATCAAATCAACAGTACTCATTCTCCGATCTGAACTTCACCAAAATGTGCCAAAATGTCTTCTTTTAGAAGACTGTAATAAAATGACAACCCCCTCCAAAATTAAAACATTCCAGATTAGCAATAGAGAGTTTCTCTCTCTTAGAGAACTACAAGAACTCTGGGATGATCCCAATTTTTGTTTTGATGAAAAATCTGGCCCTGTAAAACATTGTTGAATTACCACCAGATAGGGTAGATATCGTAATAGCGATGAAGAAGATTTAGATGAAGATGCTTTGGAAGACACACATCCAATAGACGTTCCTGGTAGAATTGAAGTTCATTCTCATGGCCCAGTAGATTCAAATCTAGAAAAATCTTCGATTTCTGCGGTTGGTTCTTCAACCTCATCAGATCATCCACAAAAAAAGAGAAAATAGGTGGGAAAAAATGTATCCTTCATACTCTACTCGAGACCAAAATGATGTTATTGACTAGGACGCAAGAAAGCAAAATTTGAAAGGCATTTTAAAAGATAAGACCGTGGTAGAAATATTCGAAATGCTTTTCGATGAAGAGCTTATGGTCTATACAGCTCGCTAATTACATATGCAACTCAAAACAACCACCATGATTTTTCATTTTCTCTTGACTGTTTGAGAAAGTTTCTAGGTATCCTTTATGTTAACGGGAAGGAAAAAATGTACTGGTGCGAAGACGAAGATTTGAATGTACAAAACCTGCATTTCAATGATGACTCCGAATTTCCAAATCAATCTGATGAAAATAAGGATAAGCTATTCAAAATTAGACCTGTTATTGATAGGCTTAAAATAATTTTATACGTTTTGGATTTTTCTCTGATAATATAAAGTATCGATGAACAAATGATACGCTATTATGGACATCATTATCTCAAACAATATATTCGAGGAAAACCTATAAGATTTGGTTTTAAGGGTTGGGCAATGTGTTGCTCAGAGACTGGTTATTGCTACAATATGGAAATATACGAAGGAAAGAACAGAACCGAAAGCAATTCTTCTGACACTAATTCTTTTGGACTGGGTGTCTATTATTGATAATACCCTAGAACATAAATTCTATTTTGACAACTTTTTTACCAATTTTGAATTGATGAAACATCTGAAGAGCAAAGGGATACGCCCCACAGGAACATACCGTTTTGACAGAATGAATAAGTGTTCTATAAAGACAGAAAAGGAATTGAAAAATTGAAACATCATGGAGCCTTCGATTATCGTTTTGATGTCAAAAATGAACTCTTTGACATAATTTGGAAGGACAATATTTTAGTGAAAATGTTGTCGAATCACAAGAGTGTACTATGATGAAATAAAGTCCTTTATTATTATTATTATTATTATTATTATTATTATTATTAAATACAATTGTGAATGGGAAAACACCAATTTTAGATTTTCGTAGATCTATTGCACGTAATTTTTTTTGCTTAACAAATAAGTCAAAATGATTATTAAAAAAAAATGGAAAGTGACCACTTTGCCCCAAATACCTGGAGTAAAGTTGTCACAGCGAAATTTTTAAGTACAAATAAATGTTAATAAGAGTTTAATAGCAATTTTATAGAAACTTTTATTAAAATCTAGGTTAAATGCAAATGTCGCTCGTCGTTTTCCTCGACTCCTGCTCACTAGTCATGGGCCCACTGAAGACATTGAATTCACCGCACCCATCCTTCCCCAATTCTTGATCAGAGATAGGTGTCTCCACAGAACAAGCATTCTGCATCATCTGTGTCACTTTCTGGATCGCCACTTTCATCACTAGAAAAAGTTTTTTTAGATTTTCTGAGACTTTTAGTTCTTTTCTTGGATGTTGACGCTTGAGTTTGGAACATATTTTTCCACGTTTGTTTAAATCGATTTTGGTCGTGTCTCTTCAGTTTTTCGTTTTTCAGCTTCCTCCTCCGTGTCTTTCTCTTTCTGCAATTCATTCTTATATGGGTTGTCAGTCAAAATTTTTGAACTCTAATATGAGTGTTTTTGGGAATAGGATTGATGTGTTTAGGATTAACGAGAAACTGCCACTATTGCAAGTTGGTTGAGGACTTGGAGGACAATTTGGAAAGGTGTTCATGGAGTTTGAACAAGACTGAAGGGATCTTGGACTATTTGGAAATATCAACGTGGAGCTTGATTCAATCTCAACCGAGATTTATCCAATACTTTTTGCTGTGAATTTTTCATCAATGGTTGATCCGTAACTTCTGATTTATTGCAAGCAAATTTTGTGCCAGGAGGAACTCTATCGGTTAATTCTTCTTTCATCAGCATTGGAGGAATATAATTAAACTTGTCGACGTCCCTTCTGTGCCAAAACTTTAGAAAATTTTGTTTGAACGGTGGTGACACCTGTTTCGACCACATTAAATATACAATGAGCCGGAAAATTATGTCCAGACTTTAATAACTGAAAAAACTTTTCTACATTGGGTTTATTAAAACCTTGGGCCCTAGCAGCCGATGTTGTTGTGTCAAGGTAAGTTCTGGATGACGTTTACTAAAACCGTTTAGCCAGTATTCTCCAGCTAAACCAAGTTCTTTATTAAACGGATGATTGATTTTATTTGTTTCCGCCAAACTAAACGTCATATATCCTATGTCTTTAGTCAATCCAAAAAATGTTTCTTCCATCTTTTTCTTGACCGCTTGGCGCCTAAAATTTTCTTATTTGAAACTGCACTCTTATTTTTGTTTAACACTCGTCTTTTAAGTGTAGCCCTGGGAACAGAAAACTTCTTGCTTGTAGTCTTCCAAGTCATTCCATTTTGAACCGCTTCTATTGCCTTTAGCATATTATCTCCATTCCAGTTCTGTTGGTTCGACGATCTTTTGCGATTTCGAACCATTATTACACCCTTGAAAAATAAAAAACAAAATCTTAGACGTTCCGGGGTAATGTGGACACACAGGGGTTCACATTGCCCCAACTTCGTTATCAGTTTAAAAAAAGAAATGTCTGGGTTAGGCAACATTTATTACTTTGAAGCTTCAGATAGGTTAATTGCAATAACAACTCACTTTATACTTAACCAGTTCAAAACTGTTACGTGCTATTATTACAGAATCTACAAATAAAAGTTAATACATTAGATCAGACCTCGGAAAAAAACACTTTTTCTTTAATAACTTTGGTTGAACACAGAGGAACTGTTTGAAACTTCTCTACACTGTAGCGACCTCTATTGATAACATGCGAATACATAAATAAGATTCCTATTTTTTTAACTTTACATTGAATTTTGAAGGGTGATAACTCTGCCTCCCAGGGAGGGGCTAGTATGCCCCGATTTCCCCTACGTCTATATAATGAGAAATGATGCAACGAGCAGGAAGTATTACGCGCACTTACAGACAAAAATGAAAATAATCGAACTTGCGACGAACATAACCTAACATTTTAACTGTCAATACATCCGCTTGATAAATGGCCACTCAAACAGGAAACTTTAATACCGACCGACCGAGCGAACAACATTGACTTATGTCGCTGCACGTGGCTGACGCATAAAAATGTAAAATTCACCGTCTTCGTTTATACCGCACGCTAGATCTATCTCGTTCTAGCATTCGTCTCACTCGTATTTTCTTTAGTGAAGAAAACGAAAAAAAAAAAAAAGTCGATTTTTTCGGTAACGTCAAATATGTTCGCCATTATTTTTCACGTCCCTCTCGTCGACGTAGCATTATTATTGCTCGTTTATACTCGGGAGTGAGGGCGCCAAAATCGCTGACAGATAAATGACGTTTGACAGCGAGCGAGGTACCAACTTAAATATGGCGCGTTGTAAACGAATAACGCTAAAGCGGTTAAATCTATTCGATATCACGTTACACTTCTCCTTTCTGGCATATTATACATATATCATTTTCGGTTTGATGCTTTCTTTACATAGGATCTCTACCGTCTATACAACGTTTATTTTTTCCTACTACCTCCCCCGCCATACACTTTTTAAAAATCGTTCCTTACATCATACATCGCGCGTTTCTAACGCGTATTTAACGTTTCCCATTGAATGATAAGGGGGTGGTTAGCCCCTTCTCGACCGCAGTGTTATAAATTGTCGACGTTGCAAGTGACATCAAAAGCGCAAAGGATGATAGATGAAGGAATGTAGTATAGTTGTGTGTATATATACGCAGTAGTACATGTACGTTACGTATAGAGTACGGCAATATTCACTTGTCGACATGTTGTGAGAAATCCACTTCAACCTATACGATTTATGTGCTTCCTGTTAACGTTTAAAGAGGGCGCCGTTCTTTGTGCGTTTATTTGTATAATGTGTGCAGGGTTATATCTGATGGTCATCATATATAATATTTCCTTCATTGAACATCTTCAGGAATTATATATATATATACAAGGAGAGTGACAGTTCTTTTTAGAATTCTCTTGTGTATTTAGGATGTGTCAAGATGAAATCTATAAGAAGGTGAAAAATTATTATTTTTGTTTCGACCATAATAACCCGAAATGCCGAAGGGTGCGAAGGGTGTGTATGATGATGCAGGACGAAAAAAATTACCCTGCATTGTGTGTAGACGCGATAAATCCCGACCGAAACAATGCATCCCGATAACAGGTTGAATAGCGCCATTCCAGGATTTATCTCCGAATCGAAGGTTTGTAAATATTGACCCAACCCCCGTATGTTTCGATACGTTTCACCATTTCACGCGATACATGCTTATTTTGCTCTAACGCTAACTATACAACTTTTCGAAGGGAGATATTAAATAAATTAAGAACCCTGAATCGTTCATACTGTCTGAATGTACAGGTGTACTTCGATTTTGTGTTAATCAATATATTTCTGACTTGATAGCTGTCAGGCGTTCCAAAACTACCACACCATAATAAGTTATTTCTGTGTTGTACTATAATAGGTACTTCTCTTTCTATCTTTTCAGATTTTCAAAAATTATAATTGTCAAAATATTTTGACAGCTGTCTTGGCTCGGAGATCATCTAGTTGTCTAGTAGACAAAGCAAGATTCAAAACTCTCACAACCGATCTTCCAGATGATTAAATCATGTGTTTGGTGACATTCATGTTACCCATGCTGGAGTTATCTTCTGATAATAATAATAATAATAATCCATGCCTTAGCATCCCCCAACAGCTTGCGCCAATTACAGGGGGCATCGGCTGGCCATGAGTTATTATTACGCCTGCGGCTGTAGACCGAGTTAAGATGTTACCTTTCCGCATTTGCCGTGGAATTTGGAAAACTACAGAAAACCAAACTCAGAAAGGAAGCGCCGGGGTTCGAACCCGGTACTGCCGGACTGCGAGGCAAGTGTGCAAGCCACTAAGCCACCAGCTCGACTGATCAAAACGAAGATTAGGGTTTCGGACTTTTAGACAACAGATGATTCCTCGTCTTCTATTTTCTTCTCTTCAACAGCATTTGCAGCTCTTTTAAGTCTAATCACATTGTTGGATAACCGCTTGAAGTATTGCCGGTAGTTCCGAAATGTTAGCTTTGGTAAATTGTCTTCAGTGATTCAGTGGAGGTTGGGGTGATATTTGGATTAATTGCGCGAGAAATCTTTAGAAAGGAAGGTAGAACTATGACATTCATGGTTGTTGAGACACCAATTAGTTCAACGGTGAGGGCCAAAACCTCATGGGAGTTTCCAATCTTTCCCAATCTATTATTATAAGGTTAGGCAATGACTCTAAGTGAATTAATACTAGACCACTACTTCTAACTTCATTGCAGCAAAAGGTGCACAGGTGGTCATATATTCGATACAGCTTAGCAAACCGAAAGAAACCGAAAGAAAAGTCCACTCCATGTCAATTTTATCAGTTTCATTAGAGGGATTGTTGAGGGCGAGGGGAAAAAATTCCAATTATTAATTCATTTTTTTACAACTTGATTTAGTCCTGCTAGCAGAAATTACTTGACCACAGTCATCTTTCACATCCTACCACTCCCTTTACACGATCATAATGTCTCCCACCCCCAAAATTAAATCTAGCAATCCAAATCTATACTTTGTTCTGATTTCAATTGTATGAATCACACAATAACACACACCACAAGCTTGTTGGTTTAGATTTCCAGAAATAAGATTATGTCATACTGAACTAGCAAACCGTTCAATCCTCGATTAGAGATGATCGCACCATTTATTTGGTAGTTAATTCCCAAATCAAAAATTGAATATTGACCTTGATCCAGGACAGTTTTTTTGGATACTAACCTGTCTATTGTAGCCTTACAAGCCACTTATTTATTATAAATGCGCTTTACTATAAAACAGTAATAAGATGAAACCACCCAAACAAACTGGAGATAACACAGAACAACATTTTGGCAAAACTTACTAAAGATATGCAAAACCACAACATCAGAAGTGATTTTTTATTTGCTAATCATCAAAAGGTGCCTCAAAGTGACCACAACCCCAACCCTAGCCCATGCTTCCGCTTCTCTTGAAAAATTCAGTAGTCTTAGTCTTAATATTGATCAGGAAATGAAGTAGTAGATCTCTAATTTTGTTTCATGCAAATGTGGTGTCTCAAAGCAACTTGGATACATAGAAATGAATTGTAATAGTTTATTAAGGGATATAACAATAGTTCACCAAGACCTATTGTTCATCGATGTTCCCAATCTTCTCTAATCTGTTCAAAAAGTTAGGAAAGACATTATGGACGATGATTCTAAGTGAATTAAGACTAGACCACAACTAAATCCGCGGTTTTCTTCTTCCACTTCTAACTTCGCTGTAGCAAGAACTGCAGTTCTAGTCATACAATCAATACAGCTTAAGAAGCCACTGGAATTAGCACCCACAACACACATACAAGTAAAACACACCCCATGGCAGTTTTATCAGTTTGATCAACGGGATTGTTGAGGGCCCAGAAAGATTCCAATTATTAATTCTTTTTTTTGTCCAACTTGATTTAATCCTGCTAGCAGAAATTACTTGACCACAGTGAAAGACCTTACACGATCAGAATACTGTCTAGATCTAGCAATCCAAATCTATACCATGTTCTGATTTTGATATATCATCTTGAACATATAATTCTGTGATTGAAATACCGGCAATAGAATCTGGAAGTTAGTTTCAATTCTCGTTTAGAGATAACCGCACCATTTATTTAGTAGTTAGTTCCAAAATCAAAAATTAGGTATTGGCCTTGACCCAGGACAGGTTTGTGGATACCAACTTCTCTATTGTAGCCCTGCAACTCCTACCTGCAATAAAATGTCTGAATGGAAGTCAATCAAGACAGGACCCTAGCCCATTAGATTAGATTAGATTAAATCTGAGGGCAGTGGCATTGCTACCGTTTAGTCACCACAACTTGCAGGGGTCTACATTGCCCTTTAGGTTGTTATAGTTGGAGGTTTTTAATGAACCTTAGAATTAGTCTGGGATTTTCGCCCTGATTTGAAAATTTGATGATGTAGATGGTACGACCCTAGCCCATGCTTTCGCTTCGTTTGAGAAGTTCAGTGGTCTTAGTAGACAAGCAAATTTAAGTCCAAATCGAGCAACTTACCTTTTCAATGGAAATATGGTGTCCCAAAGCGGCTTGGATACATAAAAGAGAATTGCAATAGTTTAAACTTATTAGAAAACAAAATTTCATTTTGAAGAGATTGAATCAGTATGGGCATCTAATTGGCGAATAAAATATCAGCATTCTTTCTGCAATAGAGATAACATACTCAATCAAACAGCTTTGTGTTAAATATAAAGCATTTTACGATGTAATGAAAGGATGGCTTGACACGGACTTCTATCCAACTCAAAAATTAAAGAGAAAAAAGTCGAACGGCGAACTTGATGTCCCTTCAGCGGTTTTTACCGCAGCATTTTTCTAATCACCGTCGTCCCAAAAACCGTTAAACCAATCGAGTTCCCGTCCATCGTTGGCATTTCCATAAATGCCAAAAGGCAACCCTGCTCTGCCGTACCCTCCTCCGCTTCCACTTTAGAAAAAAATCGGATTAAAATCTAACTAGGTTATCGTTCCAAAACCCATCCGTTTATATTTCGAATGACGGAGGGATCGGAGCGCCCTCTGTAAACTAAGTACGGTTAATTTCGTTACTGGAGGTCGAGACTCTCTTAGCTAATGTAATTGCAACGCAACGGATTTAATACAAGGGAGAACAGACGTTTCCTTAGTTGTTTTAGGTGGATGTATGTTCTTGAATTTGTTGAAGTAAATATTTAAATAATTAAAGGGAGCCAGTTAACTTTAACTTTGCCCAAAACAATATCAGTCAAAAATTCAATGGTGTGTTTTTGATACCACTTCAAACTTGAACGCAGTGAAGAACTGGAGGTTTTGTTGATTGGGGATATTAATAAAGGCTTTGTACTTCTTTCTGATTAGTTGATATTACCTCGCCTTCTTTGCAGAGCCATCATTTCATTAGTGTATTTGGTGCTGCTCAACGTTAGCACCTCGCTCTTTTGTTCTATCATTTTGCATTGTGCTGATTTCCTCTCTTCTCTTTGGCTCTTCTGGTGACTTCCATGCTGCACTCTGATGTTCTGGTTTTGACTCGTATTGATAACACCAAATGTCATCATCACCAGTTACAATGGCTGACATGCTTGCCGGAGTCATTAGGGACATTTTTGCAAAACTACTAAACTCTCCAACTTTTTTGGTGGTCTAGAGTCAGAGTGTGTGGCACTGTTTGCCCAAATCTTCCGGGTCAAAATTCGATAGATATGCTATTTAATCAATAATTTGATTCGATTAATCCTTGAATTAAATCTAAAAGAACTTTACTGCTATAGAAAGAATTTTAACAATAAAACCGATAAAGCAATCTCTTCTCTCCGACGACGACGACGACGACAACAGATACAAATTATCAACTTTATCTTTGGGGACATTTCACTGAAAAGAATTACAATATAACCAATACAATGGTAGCATCTTTTATTTCTCATTTACACTTTATTTCAATCACTAAGACGGCGCTACTTTCCCATCTCTCTTTTTTCTATTTTCAAGCCAGAATTTATTACATTCAATCCCATACAATTACAGCCAAGAATCTGATGAAAGCACGACCGAAACGTGCCGCCAGACTGCTACCATTCTGAGAAGCAGGCGACAAGAAGATAAAGTTTAACGGGCCCCTTTCACTTCAACTCGATATAAATCGTACAGTCGGTTAAGAAATGAATGACACCCTCTCCTGTTTCTGTTTTTTTTTTCTGTTTGTCATACATATTTTAAGTGCACTTATGTATGCGAGGTGATGGCAATTTTGTAGGCTTCATTATCTATCTTGCACATCTTCTTGAAGTGATGCCTCAGGGAGACGTAATGAACTTGATCATGTTGCTGCAGAATGGCTCTGGTCCAATTAATCGAGGCTCCACGCCTGTCTTTACAAAACCATCGGCAATCTCGCTACCCTCACATCTCTGGTAACTTTATTGCCCTCCAGGGTTAGTCTTTGGCCTCTCAATACCACTTTTCTAACGTTATTTAGAGATGAATATTCCAGAAAAGTTTCTGATCTAAGCAAAGATGTATTATGCATTATTCACCTAAGGTGACATTAATTTTCCAACCAACTGTACTATATAACAGTAATTCCACTTTCCGTTGCTTGGAAGATAAATTCGGAATCTTGGTCGCGCCATCTAGGGATCGCGGGCCTTAATTTCGACGACGGCGTAGACAAATTGATGTAAAATAAATTTTCAATCCTGCGGGGGCGCAAATTGCACACAGAGATTGCGTTGAAAGTATATCAAGCGTGGATGCATCCTGGCGATAGCGTCGCGATGTTTTTCTTTTTTTTTTTTTTAGTTAGGGTGGAGGGAATAAGAGGGTGGGGGGGGAAGAGAGTCGGGGATGAAGTCTACGGTTATAACGCGCCGGCTGTGACAGGCCGTTCGCCCTTTTTTAAAATTTATTGCGGATTAAGGTAGGACTATGCGCCGTCTGCTGGATTCTAGATTGTTGTTTGTTTCGGAAACGCAGGACGAGATGGAGAATTCGAGGCGGGTGCTGCGCCACCTACAGGCCGCCCGACAGAGGTTGGAATTAGTTTACTGGTTTCTACCAATATTGAATGTATAAAGTCTGAAGCGGAGTATTAGGGAAGGGGGTGGAAGTTTTATAATATAGAGCCAATGTGTTTTTAATGATTGATTAATACTAAATCAACAGTACCTACTCTAAAGTAATCTAACAATAATTTCTTCTATTATCACATACATTCTTGAAACAGAACCATGCAAAGCTATCTCCAAAATCTGAGGTTATTAAACAAATCTGATCACTCTAAAAAATCAAACACTTGCTTTATAAAAATCACACAATTACCTACTAGGTGACGGTATCACATACCGGCAAGATATTTGTTTAGTAGTCGTAATAAAATAAAGATGTGCAACGCTAAAATATAATATTATTTATAGAAATTTCAATGGACATGAAAAGGAGACGCCTCTCTGGATTATAACTAATTCCCTCTAAGAGGACATGGTGGACTCCATTTAGTCCTAGCGTAGATATTGGTGTTCCCATGATAGACCCCTTATCATCTTTTCCAGTTATGATTCTCCTATATTTTCGAAGCTCTTTGTATCGCAGGTTAAATCCGGCATGATATGATAAGTACGGGCTCAATGTTCCAATCCAATTTTTGTCATCATCCTGCTTGAATTTTTGGTACTTTAAACCCATCCTAGCAACAGCTGCATTCCAAATTTGGGATGCCTTGTCATATTGGATAGGATGTTCTCCCTTATAACTAACAAGAAAACTGTTAGATTTAGCTTGAAATTTCATTCGACATGAAAAGGAGATCATTCGAGAAAAACGGAACTATTGGTCTTCTACTTTCGCTACACAATTTTTGTACAATTTGATTGGTTTATAACATTCTCGACATGCATAGGGCCCAACAACGAACCCTGAGGAACTCCCGCGTGGTTAGGCTTTCAGACAGATAGCTCACCCCCCAACTTTATAGAAAAAGTTCTGCCGGACAGGTAGGACCGCAAGACGATCATATTAGGGTTTATGCCAAAACTGCCCATTTTGAACAACAAACCGTCACACCGAGTCGAACGCATGGCCGAAATCAAGAAACACAGCGCCCGTTGAATGCCTCAGCTCCAAGGAATTTCGTATCTCCTCCGTAAGTCGGAGGAATTGGAAGTCAGCCGATAAGCACTCTCGAAACCCGAACTGCTCGTCAGGCAAAACATTTGCCTCGCTGATAAAATCTCGCAGTCTAGCGAGAATAACAAATTCTGCGATTTTGGATAAGTTCTAGAGGAGACATCGTCCGAAAACTCGATGGCAATGAAGTATAGGGAAAAATCGGAGACTCAGCATAGCATTCAGGATATCGACCAAGATGTCAATGGCTTTAGTAGTCAGTCTTTTAAGGGCAGTATTGGCAATTCCGTCCTCACCAGGTGCCTTCCCGTTTTTGCGAAGAGGGAGCGGATGCGAAGGAACCCCACCAACACTCTCGAGGAAGAAGTCAACCTCACGGCGTATAACATTCCGTATTGAGGTTAACCCTCTCCACCGCAAAAAACAGCCTCAAAATGCCCGGCAAAAACATTTGTCCGGTCTTCCATAGAATAGGCTGAAGTGGAACGCTGTCACCAGCCTTTCTGCTTTTCAGAGCCCCAGACAGTCGCCAAAGGGAATTGTCATCGGGAGCAACACCCGAAACTGCACGCCACCATTGCTTCTCTCTAAAGGAATTAAGGTCAGCGCGCAAGCGCGTAGAGATCAGATTTGAGATCGTCTGGTCTCTCGGACTTCCCGTGTGTTGAGCCTTTTTGCGGGCTTTGCGCTTCCGACGTAACAAGTGCTTTAAATCGGCTAGGAGCCATCTGTCGGGAACAGCTTCAGGCGCAGAAGTAGAACATTTGATGGAGTTGGATATAAAGCCTGTAAATCTTTCTGTTGAAGCTTCCAAAGAATCGACCCCATCGAAGCAGAAGACGGACTCATCGGCAAACTGGCTCACCCTATCAGCAAACTGCTCCCAGTCTACGGTCTCCCGAGACGAGACCGACGACGACCGAAGTTCACCGCCAAAAGTTATAAAAATGGGGTTGTGACCCGACGGCAGATCATCGACGCGTAACGTGGAGATCAGACGGTTCTCCACGAGTTAGTGATATATCAAGTATGTCCGGCCTGGTGCCGGGACGGAAGAACGTGGGCACGTCCGGGGAGTGCACCTCGACATCAGAAAACGATAGATAGCGAAAAAGCCAAATTCATTGGTCGAGGCGCATCCCCAGAAGGGATGCTTCGAATTCAGATCCCCGGCCAACAGGACCGGAGCAATGCTTGAGAATAATCGACCATAGTCGTCGGGAGGAGCATAAACTGAGATGAGGCGCAGAGGCCTAACCCCATCGATGGTTTATCTCGCTCAGGAACCGCATGTAAACACCGCTGAATTAGAACCGCAGAAACAGCCACAAGTGAATGCTTCAGGGTTTGCCTGATGGTGATAGCATCGATCTGACGATCCGATCGGTAAATCCGATAGTTTGGAGAGTTAGCCTGTTTCCAGGACTAAGCCAAGTTTCACCCATCAACAGCACATCGACAGGGTCATCACGAAGAAACCGAGCAACCTCAGAGATCTTATTTTTGATACCGCAGGCGTTCCAGGCCATCACCCTAGTCTGAGAAAAGGTTGGACATGTTTGAAAGCTCATTTTGGGAGTTTAGGATTCTCGACGTCAACAAGATGTTGGACAACATGGTGATCTGTTGTGACATAACACTATCAGACGCACATCATCAAGAAAAGTCACTGTCCAAGTCATTGGTGTCTATGTCGTGTCTGTTTCATGGAGGAGCGAGGAGTCCTTATCTGAGCCTTAGTTGGTTTGTCTTTTTATTGCTCTTGGACAACAATAGCATGTTCTTCTATGCCTCACATTCTTGTCCAGGATGTCTTTTATTTAAGATAGCTATGGTTGTAGCAAATACTAAATTATACCTATACCATGAAGGTGAAGCGAAAAAAGGAGCGAATGAGGTGTGCTCAATGCTAAAAAAGTATATTGATACTTCAGTCAGTGTTAATGTTCGTAAATTATACCTTTTATCTGATGATTGCCCTGGACAGAGATTAGAATATCTACACAAAATCATTATTCTATGATATCATATATAACCAGAAATAAAGGAACAAAACACTTCTCTCTCTCTATCTCTCATTCTCTCGTATATTTAGAATATCGACATATAGGTGTATCAAATGAAAAAGTTCTGGGACTTGATTCTCTTTATCGCTTTCAACGCGGAGACCAAAACGTATATAATATATAAACTAGGATTGTTAACGTGGTATATAGATATACATGTATAGACATAACTGGCTAAAACAGGACACCATATAACCGAACATAAAAGTTTATATCTTTGATACAGCGCACATTTATAACACGTCTATGGATGTGGGGGAAAACTCGCCATTCGGAAAACCACAATATGTATTTCCCTATACCGTTAAGATAAAGTGTTATGGACAGAATAACATCCGTGAAATGTTTTGTCAACTTACACAACATAGATTGCTAAATTTCAAATATAAAAGGAGGTATATTAGGGAGTAGTTTAATTTAGACGAATACTACGATTATCCCGGACTATATTGTATCTGCTGCATTTATTTCTTATTTAAGGCTCGATTTACGTTGTAACAAACATCGCTCCGTTGCACAAAGGAGAACACTGAAAACTTTGTTGTATCTATTACAGCTTGCGGCTAGATATTGCATCGCTTTCCTGCGAGCTGCATCTCGATTCCCTCCAGACAAACTTCCTATTCAATTACGGCAGATTCGGTTTGATATTTTTGTGAAATTTTCGAGTCTAGTGCAATTTACGTTCGTAGACTTTCATATTCGATAAAAATAAGTAATATTGGCATATTCTGGAAAATATTACAAGTTTATTGGATAAAGTAGAGCTGTATCTGCGCTTACAGTTTTCCCTGTAGATCGATAGACTTTTTCAATGCTTTAAAGAAATCTGTTAAACTTCTGGGTGCTTTCCATGGTATATACGAGGGCGATCTGAAATGTTTCCAGAATCATCATTTTCGGATAGGAGAGACAATAGTTAGCTCAGAGGATCGCGTTGGCCATATCCTATACGAAATTTTGGGCTTTTTCACACCAGAGCAAAAACTAAAGCGGGTGACCGTTTCTGAGGAGTATCTGGCCAGGATTCAACGTAATCCAACGGAATCACGCTTCGAAGAAAGCAAAGCCGGAAAGGTCATGGCGCCCATTTTTTGGGGTTCCCAAAGTGTGCCCTCATCGACTATCTGCAGGAGGGAATGACGATCACAGAGCAATATTACAGCGATTTATTAACCCGATTAGATTGAGTATTGAAGAAGAAACGGCCTCGTTTGCAGTTTGTCGAAAAAATTGCTTTTAAAGATTACTCTCATCATCCATACTCACCGGATGTTGCCTATAATGAAACGAAGTATTTCAGGTCGCCCTCGTAAAGGCTAGATTTTCTCTTCTCTTTTTTCCTCATCTTTCTAGAAGGAGCCAATATAGTTGGCCTCCAGGTACTTTGCAATGGAAAGAGCCAACATAGTTGGCTTTATCAGAGTTATCCATGGACACTACTAGTGAAGCAAACTGATGTAGTTGGCGGCCCCAAAATTTCTTTGCCTTGATAGCACTCTATGGACTTCGGACCTCCCAAGGTACAGAGTTGATCCCGTCAGAGTTGTCCATAATCACTACCGGTAGAAGAAGACACTATATAGTTAGCCCTATGCCAAATAACCACAGCCACAAAGTTTTGCAAAGTGATGATGATGTTCACAGATTAACAGAAATAAATTTTCATATGATTTTACACAAACGAGTTTAGGAAGAGCTGGTCCTCATAAACGGCAATTTAAATAAAAATTTTGTAGAACCCTTCATTGATGCTCCGTTTCCGTTTAGCTGTTGACCTTATTTTTCAGGACGATTCAGCACTATGCCATAGAATTAAGATTGTAAGAAATATTTTCTTTAAATTGCAACAGTGTCCCAAAAAATGTGCAACGTTTTCTCTTTACTGTTTTGAATAGGCAAAGCAATACTTGGTAGGTAACAGTCCATACTTGAATCTGATAGAACAGAAGTGTTGGGGTACTGTTAAGAAGAAATTATTTTGTTGATACAAAAGCTTCTGATCCAGTTTTCCATTTTACCCAGATTATAATTCATTAGTTGAACCATATTGCTACCTTGTGGTTGCTGGATCCGAATCCGAGCTTAAAAGACAAAAATCAGCACGTCAGGGTTTCAACAAAACCTCAAAAAAAACCGTAATCTAAGGTATTAAACACTATAACGTTTTGGTTCAAGCCTATTACACTAAAAAACCAATCAGTTAATTTCCCAACCCTCTCCCCTGGGCCACCATATCAAAAACCACTCAAGGTCATTCAAAATAAAAACTTAAGGATGTTGTACAAGGCACCTTATTACATTAGCAACGCTCAGCTGCAGAAAGATCTCCAAGTCTTCAAGTCTATCTCCTGCTGTTGAGCGTCGTAGTTCCTCACGATCGGCCACTGCCTAGAGCCAGAATTCGGTACTCTATTAAAGTTCTCCAGTAGCCAAATACCTTAGCAAAAATTTTCTCAAGAAACGAAGATCCAGTCAACCAACTCACAAGATAAGATTTCTAAACCCCATCATTCTTCCATCCTCTACCCAAATCTCAGCAAACGTTTCAATTTGCTAGGAAAACATTATTTCTTGAGGATGATCTCGGATACCAACTCCTAATAAGCAAGAAAAGCCTGCCACTGAAAGATAAAGGAGAAAGAAGACCCAGGACCTCCATTCTTTGAACCAGTGACATAAGAGAAGTTCTTTGCTGGATCTCTTGGTGCAGAAATCAAAACGCATCGGTGTTTAGTGGGTTGAAGTGTTTAGTTTGGAAGACAGACAACTAATCTTAGGCAAGATGAAAAGGCCCAGTCATTGATTGATCAATTGTAAAAAGAAAAATGCAAGTAATGAATACAATCAAGTATCAAAAGAGACAGAAAAAAATTTTGAAATGAATGAAATTAAGAAAGAAGTATAAAGATGAAATCCAGAATAAATGGTATTTAGATTCTCAACATCTTTTCTAAAATTAATTGAAGCAATAATCTTCTGTATAAAGCACATTTCCAAGAAATTACGTTTTGATTTATTACGTTGAAAATCCAAGACCTCAATATTGTCAAAATCAAAAGTGTGACCCATATCTTCAGTATGAACGCAAAGGGTGGTGGATGCACGATTAAGTCTAAAGTAGCTTTTGTGGTTGAAGATGCGACTAATAAGTCTCTTCTGTCACTTCTCTTGGCAACTGGTTCAAAGAATGGAGATCCTGGGTCTTCTTTCTCCTTCTGGGTCGGATTCTCAGTCCTTAGACCCTTTATCTTCAAATTAACGTTTTTGTTTTTGACATTAACATCATTTTTCTTCAACTACTGCTTTGTAAGTTGAGCAGTACAGTCGATGATGATTTCATTCAGCTTCCTAAAGTGGTTTGTGTGTTTGTCAAATTTATTAAATTTGCACAGACTAAACAGTCAAGTAGTCAATGCAGCTAACATTAAATTACAGTAACTTCCCAATAAAGTAATTTTACGAAGTGCAAGAAACGAAATACAAGAAAAGGTAAAAACAGGTTAGTCCTCATTCAAAGGAGAGTCGTTTCATCTGGAAAGGCATTGCCGATCGTACCCGAAAAAGAGTACCTCGCTTTCTAGAATTCAATGAAGTGTAAGACAATATCTATCAAAGACTTTGCCGCTAGATGGCGTACAAGAAACATTTTCGGAAATGGCAATAAATCCACTTATCGCCTTTTGCAGCAGAAATTTGTTCCTAACTGCATATCTGTATCTGAGTTATATTCATCTCTCATGAAAAATATATCTCATTTTAATTCTCATACAGTTCGCTTTTACTTTTTTGCTTATTTCCCTTCTTATTTTTTGCTCCACACCAGCTTTGACCGGTTTTCTTTTATATCCATCGTTGCTTCAACATTATACTGTTTTTTTTTTAGTCTCTCCCGTTTATACATTTCCTTGTTATTCCCTCTACATTTTCCACAACAGAATTCTCTTCCTTTCTGGGCAAGTCCGGTTCGCTTGTTTTATATTCCGTAGATGCTGATTACAATTTATTCTATAAAAAAAAGGGAGCCGGAAAGAACGAGAACGCGCGATTGAGGGATGGGAAACGGGAGGCTGCAACTCGGTTAGTTCCTGCCAGTTTGAAGCGGAGTTCAGAGCCGCAAACTCATAAAAGTAAATGAAGTGAAAATGTTTCGACATTTCAGGGAAGCATCGTTGGGTGATGGTTTTCCTTTTTTTGTCCGTTTGCATTCATTGTGCAGGTTGAGCACGATGTATTTAGAACATATTTTTTATACCTTTAATACGGATGATCGAAAACCGGGAACCTCAGATATGACTCTCATCCGTCAACGAGAAGTCGTCACCGACGCGCGTTTGCTTTTGTCAGTATTTCTCTGTTATGCTCCCTTCACGTATACATATATTCCCAAGCGACTGCCACGGCATATTGTGTTTACCTTTCAACGTTGCTGCTTATACACGCGAAGCTGTTGTTGTAGTATTGCTCTCTTCTCCTTCAACGGTATAACTGTCTGCGAAAAGACGCGAAGAATGTAACCCTTGACGCGATGCTCTTCTTACGAGAGCCTTTTCTTGTTTATTTATTAAAATATATAAATCCTAAAATCCGCGAAGCTCCCTCGAAAAACGTTGATGGTGTGTGGATGCTGTTTTTGTTGGAATGAAAGAATTTTATAACATGTCTCTCTCTCTCTCTCTCTTAAAAATCTCGCGAAAAAAATAGACGTTGAAGTATTAATTTGAGTCTGCTATAAGTTAAGATGAGATAAAATACCAGGAGAAGTATTGCCTCGCTTACTTCCTCGTTGAGAAACACATCTTTATCTTCGATGTGATCCTAATCGCAATAAACTCCACACTTCATCTTGTGATACGCTGATACACACCCCACACCCGTTTAGATTGCAGCCAAAAAGGAGTGAGGAATACAATGCAATCCTGCAACCACACCACTCAAAATCTAATTCGTCAAAATATACCGAAAAAAGTTCTATTTGGTTTAGCTCCAATCCATTAATTTGAAATAGGTTTATAATAATCGAATGTAGGCTTTCACGGCCACTGTTCCATAAAGATGTATCTTTCGGGTATTGCCGTGGTTGTTGTAAAAAACTTGACGTTTCGCTGATCATACTGTCAGCTTCCTCAGAAGTTCTCTAAAGACTGATGTTGATGTCTTCTGCTCCTCGTTATATACCCAGTCCCTGTTCCGCTCCAGTGTCCGTTATCTTTCTCTGATCCGTGTCCGATGCTTCTCCTCGATTCGTGTTAGTTGATCTCGGATGCGTCCTCGTTGGTCCTTGCTCCTTCGGGCTTTCTAGCTGGCTGGTTTGCAGTTCCTCTTGAATCGCTTTTTTCCATTTGTCAGCATCTGCAGATTATACAGCTTCTTCGTATGTTTCAGGAATGTCGGCTTCGATTAGATTAACATCGTATCGTTTTGGTCTTTGAAGATCCTCTTGAGGTCTCAACTGTCTTGTGATATTACTTCTGTCTTCATCATTGTCATTCGTCTCCTTTTCTGGTTCAATTTCTTCGTTTGCATGAATGTTAACAAACTCTAACAGTTTCATTCTCAAGATTATGTTGTGGTACCACAATCTCTTAGTGTACATTATCTACCAAAAATATTAAATTACTATGACCCGACAGCCCTCATAATACAGTCTTGGATTAGATTAGATTAGATTAGGATTAGGTCTATTGTGATCACCTTTTATCCTAGAGAACGCTCTATAATATTGCCTTCTTAATTAGGCCTATCAGGGGAAGGAAGTGGGAGAGGGTTCTTGTCTCGCTAGGCCATCGCAGTGGCACAAAACATCAACTGGGGTTTCTCCTTGCTCTTGACAGAATCTGTAGAGAGCATCCTCTGCCAGGACTTTCTGCCTTTCGGTTCCCACCTCATTTAGGGCTCTTACGCAATCCAAAACCAGCTTTAAGTCAGCACTTGCGAAACTGATCGCTGTAAGTGCTGCCTAACTGTAAAAAAATAAATAAATCAGTCTCGGATTGTGGCAGCATCCGATATTACTTGATGAGATGATCCCAAAAATTCCTGGCTTTCTGTCGTAGCAGATTTAGTTTTCACGATATGGGTTTATTGAGTTTTGTTCTGATAAAAGGCAAAAAAATTATGAAATAAAATCATTAGAGGCATAAAATTAGGAACTCGTTAGCCAGCTTAGATTACTCGGTCTTGATCAGTTTTGAACATTTTTTGAACACATTTTCAAGCATGATGGCATGCGGGCCTGTTTCACCGCGACCTTTACAGGTCTATTGTGATCCACTTTACCTTAGAGAACGCTCTCTAGTTTCGCCTTCTTAATCAGACTTATCATTTTTGAGAGCGGCTCTTTTGTGTAGCCGTTGGCTGTGGGGTTCTCTACCCCCATTACTAGAAACCTTGTCCGCGCTAGGCCGTCACAGTGGCACGAAACATGAACGGGGGTTTCTTCTTCCTCTTGACAGAATCTGCAGAGGGCATTTTCTGCCAGGCCTATATTAAACATATGCCTATTCAGTCTGCAATGACCGTTCATCAGACTTATGTACTATCATTTTGACAGTCTTCCTGTCTTTACTCAGTAGGTCTTCAGTAAACTTAGGCCTCTGTTCCCTTAGGAACTCCTTAGCCTGTCTTTGTCCTGGCGATCTTTCCCACCATTCCTTGGACTTGTTTTGTGACCATTCGTAGATGAACCTCTTAATTTGTGATTTGGTAATGCCGAAGGAAGGGGCCGCTCCTATGAAAGGCCTTGACGAACCACATCTGGCCAGCTCATCGGCCACCTCGTTTCCCTTCACTCCTTAACGCTGAGCAATTTAAAAATTTCGCCAACCCCCCTTTGTTGGTTGAGTATTTTTGAACATTTTGAACCATTTGGTGGATTCTTCTTTCGACCCGCCAAAATCTCGTTAATCCTTCTCCATATTAAGAAGTTTTTAAATGTGCTTGTACTCGAAAGATTCTTTTGTTTTAGCCGCCATATTAGTGACGCGTATGTGATTACGGGTCCGATTGCCACCAAGCAGATCCAATCATTTTGGCCTTCAGTTCCCAAGTTGAATGAAGTAACCAGATATTTCACTTATTTCCCAAAGGGGGTGGGAGAGGGTGGATTGATGTACAGATCCATTTTGTGAACGATTTCCTTCCTCTTAAATAATAATCCTAAACACAGAATTTGAAATATCTCTAATTGCACCAGAGCATATGAATAATTGCATAGATAAGGATCCCATGAATACGTTTCCCGGTCACAGTACTGCAAACCCTTCTCCGTTTAGTATACATGGGGGAATTTTTATTTATTACCCGTGTTTACTCATTCGGTAAAGGCAGCGGCGTCCCCAATTTAACAAATATACTGTTCCGGCTTTTTTTTTTGTGGTCGTTCTCCCCTTTGTTTTCTTTTTTTTTTGGAAATCACCAAACTGCATGAATGGAGCTTTTTGAGAAGTTGAAAGCTATGTAGGTATGTAGTACCTACCGTGTTCTGTGCAAAAAAAAAAACCGGACCCCAATTCAAGGGATGATATATCACGAATAATTTGTAAGATGCCGTACACAGAAGTGGGGAAACACCTTGATTTATGGCTGGGAATCGTAGCTTGTACCATTTTTTTTTTTGCAGAGATAAACAGAATTAAAATAGGGAGATGATTTGGTTACGTTAGCGTGTTCTTAATTTCTAATATAGATGTTTAAATCATTTTATTTCTTTAACACACACACACACAAACACACAAACAGATATATAAGAGGAGAGAATTTACCACAAAATCCAACCGTTTATGTCCGAAGAAAAAATAAATAAATAAATAAAAATAGGAGAATAACCGAGTGCCGTATCCGTCCTAAAGCTCGCTACAAATCCTTTTGCAGAGCTTTACGATGCGGTCGAGCCATAATCTTAGCGTGCGCAAGAATGAAATATTACCTTATTTATGCTCGCATGTTATAACCGCGGCAAGAAGTACGATCCAAACTAAGTAGAATAAGGTGTGAAGGTGGGGAGGAGGGTAATATGTGTGTGACTGTGATATGACGCACAGTGCGCGGGGAGGAAACTGTGGTGGAAAGGAAACGCGAAAAGCGCTTGATCTTAACCGCTTTTACTGTTTACGTTCTGCGCCCATTTGAGTCGTGCAATTTTAGCGTTTGTTGTCGTAAAGGATTATCTTTAATATTACCTGGGGAAAGCGGTGTTAAAGTTTGACGTAGATACATCGTCTTGTAACAGTTTTGTAAAGGTGAATTGTGTTGAGATAAAATGGTTGTGTTAGGAGAGGAAAGTGAAAAGGTTAAGTCTAAAATTAGCGGATTATTTATATTTTCTCCGTAACTTTCTAAATATTGAAGAATCACTAGTCTTCTATGACAATGACTGGAAGTTAATCTTGGTTAGAGATTCGGATTTTGAGATCGTTAGTCGTCGAGTAGATTAGGATTAAAAATGCCCGAAAGATATTCAAGAAATGTTCGAAGATTTTGGAAGCTGTTTAACCTCAAAAGGTGTCACATGCTCAAAATCCTATTGACAAAACGTTTAAAATATTTAAAATATGCAAACATGTTGAGAAGTACTCAAAACTATGTTCAGAAATGATCAGAAATATTAAGAATATCAAAAAAGTGATCTAAACAACAACAACAAAACTCCAAAGAAATATCTACAAAAATGTTTTAAAAAATCCGATTTGGAAGACGCTTTGCTTCGAGGACGATTGTCGAAATTTTAGAAGCTTTTTGCGGCGTCGATGGAGGTGCTTCATGCTCAAAAATCTGTTAGAAAATGCTCAAAAATATTAAAAATATGTTTTAAACATCAACAAAAAATTCTAAAAAATTAGATTTTGGGAAACGCTTAGCTTCGAGAAAGATTCTCGACATTTTGAAAACTTTCAGCATCCACGAGGGGTGTCACATGCTCAAAACTATGATCAGAAATGATCAAAAATATCAAAAAATCAAAAGGTGTCCTAAACATCAACAAGAATTTCCAAAAAATCTTAAAAGATCAGATTTGGGAAAGGCGTAGCTTCGAGAAGGATTCTCGAAATTTTGAAAACTTTTAGAGTCAACGAGGAGTGTCACATGGTCAAAACTATGTTCAGAAATGATCAAAATTATAAAAAAAATCAAAAAGTATTCTAAACATCAAAAAAAAATTCCCAAAAAATATTTAGAAAATGTTAAAAAATCACAATTGAAAAGCGATTAAAGTTTTAAAAGCTTCTTTCGGCGTCAACAGGGATGTCATGCATTCAAAAATATGTTCAGAAATAGTCAAAAATATTAAAAATATAAAAATGTGTTCTAAACAATAACAAAAGTTTCCAAAAAAATATTTAGAAAATATTGAAAAATCAGAATTGGGAACACAACAGGGGTGAACAGGGATGTCACTCGTTCAAAAGTATGTCCCGAAATAATTAAAATATCAAAAAAGTGTTCTGAATAACAAAAATATCCAAAAAGAATTGAGAAAATGTTAAAAAAATCAGATTTGAAGGCTACTTGGCTTCGAGGATGATTCTCGAAATTTTAGAAGCTTGTTTCGGTGTCAACGGGGGTGTCACATGCTCAAAATATGTTCAGAAATAATCACGAATCTTGAAAATATCGAAAAAGTGTTCTAAATAACAAAAATTTCCAAAAAATGTCTAGAAAAAATTTAAAAAAATTAGAATTGGGAAGCGATTGGCTTCCAGGAGGATTCTCAACATTTTAGAAGCTTTCGGCATTAACAGGGATGTCACTTGTTCAAAAATGTGTTCCAACATAATTAATAACAAAAATGTTAAAAAAAATTTAGAAAATGTTAAAACAATCAGATTTGGGGGCCACTTGGCTTTGAGAAGGATTGTCGAAATTTAAGAAACTTTCGGTGTCAACAGGGATGTCATGCTCAAACTATGTCCAGAAATAATCAACAATCTTTAAAATATCGAAAAAGTGTTCTAAATAACAAAAATTTCCGAAAAAAAATCTAGAAAAATTAAAAAAATTAGATTTGGGATGCGATTGGCTTCGCGGACGATTCTCGACATTTGAGAAACATTTGTTCAAAAATATGTTCCGAAATAATTAAAAATATCAAAAATATTCTAAATAACAAAAATGGAAAATGTCAGATATGGGGGCCACTTGCCTCAGAAACATGTTTTAGAAATTTTCAAATGAAAAGATATCCAGATATGATCGAAAACGTGTTCTAAATGACAAACATTTCCAAAAAATTTCTAGAAGAATGTTAAAAATTCAGATTTAGGCGCCGTTTGGCTTCCAGGAGGATTGTGGAAATTTTAGAAACTTTCGGTGTCGACGAGGGGTATCACATGCTCAAAATATGTTCAGAAATAATCAAGTATCTAAAAAATATCGAAAAAGTGTTCTAAATAACAACAAAAATTTCCAAAAAATATTTTTAAATTTTTTTAAAATCAGATATTAGAAACGATTGGCTGCAACGAGGATTCTCGACATTTGAAAAGCTTTCTTCGGCGTCGACGATGGCACCATTCTCAAAAATATGTTCACAAATGGTCAAGAATATTAGATATATAAAAATGGGTTGTAAACAACAATCAAAAATTTCCAAAAAATACTTTCAAAATATTTAAAGATCAGATTTGAGAGACGATTGATTTCGATGAGGATTCTCGAAATTTTAAAAGCTTCTTTCAGCTTCGACGGGGACGTGATGCTCAAAAATATGCTCAGAAATAATCAAAAATATTAAAAATATAAAAATGTGTTCTAAACAATAACAAAAATTTCCAAAAAATATTAAAAAAATTTAAAAAATCAGATATTGGAAACGATTGACTTCGAGGAGGATTCTCGAAGTTTTAGAGACTTCCTTTGGCGTCGACGGGGGTGTTACATGCTCAAAAGTATGTTCAAAAATAATCAGAAATATTAAAAATATCAAAAAGTGTTCCAAACAACATCCAAATTTCCAGAAAATATTTTGAAAATGTTAATAAAATCAGATGTGGGAAACGATTGACTTCGAGGAGAATTCTCGAAGTTTTTGAAGCTTCTTTCGGCGTTGGGGAGGGTATTACATGCTCAGAAACTATGTTCAGAAGTAATCAAAAATATGTGTTTGAAACAACAACAAAAATTTCCAAAAAATATTTAAAAAATTAAAAAATCTGATATTGGAAACGATTGGCTTCAAAAGGATTGTCGTCATTTTAGAAGTTTTTGGGCGTCAACAGGGATGTCACTTGCTCAAAAATATGTTCCGAAATAATTAAAAATATCCAAAAAAGGTGTTCTAAATAACAAAAATTCCAAAAATTATTTAGAAAATGTTAAAAAAATCAGATTTGGGGACCACTTGGCTTCGAGAAGGATTGTTGAAATTTTAGAAACTTTCGGTCTTGACGGTTGTGTCACATGCTCAAAATATGTTGAAGAATCAAAAATCTTAAAAATATCGAAAAAGTATTCTAAATAACAAAAATTTCCAAAAAAATGTCTAGAAAAATTTAAAAAAATTAGAATTGGGAAGCGATTGGCTTCGACACATTTTAGGCGTCAACAGGAATGTCACTTGCTCAAAAATATGTTCCGAAATAATTAAAAATATCAAAAAAAGTGTTCTAACTAACAAAAATATCCAAAAAATTATTTCGAAAATGTTAAAAAAATCAGATTTGGGGCCACTTGCCTTCGAGAAGGATTGTCGAAATTTTAGAAACTTTTGGTGTCAACAGGGATCTCATTTGCTCAAAAATATGTTCGGAAATAATGAAAAATCTTAAAAATATTGAAAACGTGTTCTAAATAACAAAAATTTCCAAAAATTGTCTAGAAAAATGTTCAAATCAGATTTAGGCTTTCAGCATCGACGGGGGTGTCACAAACATGTTCAGAAATTAATTAATAAAATTAGCGAGATTTCGTTGGGATTTAGAGTCAAGAATGTTCAAAAAAATGTCCAAAATATATTTCAAAAATTTCAGATTGGGGGACAAACTGGGGAGTCAAGAGGCGTAACACAATAAAGAAAAATGGACATCTTTATAGAATATTCCATTATAACATCAATGTTGCCATAAATTTTACCCTACTAAGTAGCAAATGTTATTCCTAAAGATAACTTTTGCGTTGCTGTCTTGTAGTTTAGTTTGCTAACTTGCTATTTGACATCCTACAAAGGGACGGCAATAATTTCTAAATGTCGAAGTTCTTCCACTCGTTTCATTTAGATAATGGACTAACTAAGTTGGGATGTCCTGCAGGATATAATCTAACTGAGAAAGTATAAACAATATTAATGTTTGCGTTACAGTACAGGAAGATGCTTGCTATAAAAAAAGGAGATAAATCATTGCCATTTTTAGAGGTACCACATTCATATAAACTCGCATTACCTTCCTTTATATAGCTTCATAAATCTTAAACGTATTCTAACCTATACAAAACATAAAACGCGGATATTGATATCCACCACAAAAGCCAATTTTGTCGTGTTTTATAAAGCGGAAACGATATTTCTTAAAGACCATATTATGATGATTTAACGCCTATTGTACCCCGTAAAAGGAGACGGAGATAATATATTACCACCGTTACTAGTTTATTTTCCTTCATTTTTCCTAATACACGGTTTTTAATTTACAGGAACTCTATCGTTGCAAGTTGACGTAACGCCGAGAGAAGCTACGGTTTTAGAAAATAGAAATGCATCCTTCAAATGCCAGATGGGTGTGCCCTTGCAGTATTGCAGAGTGGATATACCCGGTATAGGACCGATGAATTTAAACAACAAGCTACCAACGGCGAAAGGTGTACGTTAATTTAGTTTTGTAAAAAAAAATTGCACCAAAATTATTTTTTAATTCGTTAGGTTTCTTACACTGGAGCTGGACTGGGTTCTGGACAATGTGGGTTTACAATCGAAAGGGTAACGACTGAAAATAATGGGAAGATCAGCTGTTATTTGGGCGTGGAGACTCAAGCCGAAGAGGCTATCGGAACGATGCATTTAACTGTAGCGAGTAAGTGATATCAATCTAGATCTCTTTAGTAACACTTTTTATCAATATTCGAAGCTTGATCCTTTAATATGGTGGTCGAAGTCTTTTACGATTATCCTTTCATTGCCAATTTCAGTTTGGGAAGTAGCCAGATGTTGCACGAAGCCAAATCAGGTGAATACGGTGGATGATCGATAACAATGATGCCTCTTATTGGTCCATAATTCACTTACCATTATGGCTTTGTGCGATGGTGGATTGTCGTGCAACAAAAGCCAACTGCCTGGCTCTCGACTCGTCGAATTCTGGCCTCAATCGTTGTAGAACTCCCAGATAATATTCTGCGTTCACCGTCTGATCTTCTGGGACGAATTCACTTTGAACAATTCCTTTGAATCGAAGAAAATGGTCAGCATTGTCTTGATTTTACTTTTCCTGTAAGCGTTGGCTCTTCTGGTGACTTCCATGCCACACTCTGACGTTTTGTTTTTAGCTCGTATTGAAAACATCAGCCATCAGTCTTTGCAATGCTGAACTCTCCAATGTTTTTGGTTATCTGCCAGATTGTTTGTGCGCACATGGTTGCCCAAATCTTTGGTCAAAATTCGATAGATTATGAGTTTCGGTATCCCAGTTTTCTCTTCGATGAGCCTCGTAGGCACACCACGTTTCATCACCAGTTACAATGGTTGACTTGCTTACCGGAGTTCTTTGGGACATTTTTAAAATTGGAGGTCAAGAGTTCCAATCAACTAAAAATCTGACATAGCTTTGATAGGTGTGAATGAGGACCGAAAATTGGGCTCATCGTTTGGCAAAGGTGGTACCTACTTCCTTGGAGAATTATTCACGCCTTTAACTGAGACCAACCCACCCCAAAATACAAAAAAAAATCAAGTACAAGAAGTAGACTTGTGTTTAGTTTGGTTTCGATTCCATGGCCACACATTACCGCTTCTTTTAAATTAAATCACACCAACTTACCAACCAATTTGGTCGATTTTGACGGTAACACTGCAATTGTGTAGATTCATGTGTTGATTCAATATTAACCCTTATGACTATGACTCACAAATTGAAGAAATTATGAATGCCAACCATCAAATAGAGACTTTACAGCATTTGGAGCAGGGCGTAGGGGAGAGAGAATTGAAATCAAGCGTGTAATTAGGTTTAATGCTCTAGCAAAACTGACCAGAATCTTTAATTTTGGTCAGGTCTTGACACGTCATTACTTCAACCACAACCTGATTATGGTCATACCTTAACCTTACGGTACCCGTTTGATAATATGGAAGGTAGAAAGAAGCCACCCTCTCCGAGGCAATTCTTCAATCGATGTCTATGCATGCACTAGGGATCAATTATTGTCAAAACTCTATCGGAGTTGTACCCACACCTAATGGTGTTTCAAATTTTTTTTCTTTAGCTACATTTTGCCTTAAATTTGGAACAATCCGTAGCATATAAGAGGGCTCATTTGTTTTTGGCAAACAAGCAATGATTTTCCAGATATTTCTATCTTCCTTTGTGATTGTTTGCTTTAAATTAGCTCTGAATGTCTACCCAAAAGTTTCTCTGGATCACAAGCTTCCTAAGGGAGGCATTGCAAAAGGTTTCTTCGAGCTTTACACCCTATAAAGATGTCCAGTTTAAACTTAATTTCTGACAGGTCAATAGAATCAGAAACGATTCAGACCTCTTGTTGGATAGGTCACTTTATGCCTAACATTTAACATTCTTCTCATCATTGCACACTTCTACATATGAGTTGCCTAAAAGCAAAACCGGCTAACTCCAGATTTCATTAATTGGAGAAAATCGTTTTATGTCTTTCGAAGCCTGTGAGTCAAAAGCAGAAATCCTGGTATCTAGATTGAAGGATTGGAATTTGGAGAAACCTTTAGATGGACGTCCAGAACAAATTTAAGGCAAAACATTGTCAGAGAAGATTAAAAAAATCTGAATAACCATTCATTGATCGCTAAAGAAACGAGACCTCTATGTAGAAGCTTATTTATGGAAGAGAGAGAGAGAGAAAGAGAGTCTTTATGGAAGAGAAATAAGTACAGAGAGATTCCACTCATTTTAATGAAAGAACCATGAAAGTGTCATTCATTAAAATGACTGGAATAGGCGATTGGAATTGAAGGATACTTGATTCTTTTTGTGCACAAGTACTCGCTGTTAGAAGAACCATTTATAAACAAGCACCATTGGTTTGACTCATCGTAGAGTCTCTCTCTCTCTCTCTCTCTCTTCCATAAATGAGCTTCTACATAAAGGTCTCGTTTCTTTAGCGATCAAGGAATGGTTATTCAGATTTTTTAATCTTCTCTGACAATGTTTTGCCTTAAATTTGTTCTGGACATCCATCTAAAGGTTTCCAAATTCCAAAATCTAGATACCAGGATTTCTAATTTTACCAAATTATGTCTCTTGATTAGGATAGTGTGGAGTAATTATTTCCATGCCTTTAATAATTGTCAACTGTTGGAGCTGTCTGGCTGCTTGGATTTCGTATTCCATTCAATGTTGGTGATTACGAGTTTTACAAAGAAATCTTGATCATTAATATAAAATCTTTAACAACGACATATTGCAGAGGCACCACGTGCACCTGAGCTAGAATTATCCAGAGATATGTACGGCCAATACAAGGTAAACGACATGCTACGAGCTTCTTGCATAGTCAGAGATGGTCGACCAGTCGCCAACATCAGTTGGTACTTAGGTAAGACCTCTTTTATAACTCTATAAACGCAATCACCACCGATTTCCTTCCATCCACAGATGACGAGCCTTTATACGATGGAATAAGTATGCCGACCATTTTGGACTTTCCCCAAGAGGATCTTTACACGAAAGTCCAAAATCTAACCAGGCAATTGCAATTCTCCGATAATGGTCGACATCTGAAATGTGTGGCTACACATCCTGCTTTGGAGAAATCATCTGTAACGATGAGCCAATTAGATGTGTTATGTAAGCCTCATTTAACCTCAAGAAAATCCTTTTTTTTTATTCCACCTTTCTCGAATAGATCCACCGTTACCTTTAGGGAATCCCATCGACAAATTTGGATACGAAATCGGAAGTCCGGGTATCATCAGCGTGGAGATTGCCGCCAATCCGAAACCTAAACTGGAATGGAGCGTCCGTGGTGAAACTTTAAGGGAAGGCGGAGTTGACAGTACCGGTAGGATACAAGCTGAATACGCACAAGAACTGGTAAGTTAACATACCATCGAAACTGTTTGATTTAAAATCCTAACACGTACTTCCGCCATCTATCGACGAACCCCTTAACCGGGAAGATTACAGAGATTTACTTCGTTAAAACAGATCTCCGCCGCCTTATTAAAATTATCATCTTTTGCGTTCGTAGGGTAGAGGGCGCTACGTGGCCAGTTTAAGGATAGCCGCCGTCAATAAGCAGGACACGGAGACGCAATACGTCCTGGTGGCTTACAACGATATGGGGACGCAGGATTACACCGTACTGATCTCGACGAGTCCGGAACCGGAAGGTATGACACTTTCACCATCATGATCATCATCATCAAGTTCGACAAAAAAATATGAGAGTGTAATTTACAGTAGGTATTGCCGCTGTTCCGACGGTGCCGCCGCCTGGTGATGAGTATTTTGGGCGACATGACAACGGTTAGCGGCATTTCTAACACTTTACTTTGCACTTCAACGAAACATCTTTCTGTTTTTTTTTTCTAATAGGTTGACTTTTTTCTAATACTATAATACTAATAATGATTTATATATACCGGGTGTAACACTTCGTATGTAAGTTAGTAAGATTTGAGTTTAGTATTAAGACGACGACGTGTTAGATCTGGTAGAAATAGTGATTAACAAGCTGATCAATTTATTCAAGTTCAAGGATGTAAAACGTACTACGTTTTATTCTTGATTTTCTTCCTTTCAGTTCCACATTCATGTCTTTGTTTTCCAACGTTTTCTTAGTAAATAAGTCGTCAAACATTTATTTATTTTAATTTTATTACATTTTTTATGTACATATTGTGCAATCGAATCTCAGTCAAACTGAACACTTGTAACATGATGCACATCTAGGATCGAACCATGGAGGTGCTTTTTCTCTCCCTTTACAGAGTGTTTAATATAATTGATCAACGCCATCTAACCTATGATTTATAAACAATAGATAATTTTTATGAAAGTCAATTAAACCTCTTGACGACTCAGAGATTACTCTTAAGATGAGAGCACTAAAGGTGGACAGTGACTTCAAGTTCAAGATCTTAGCTGTAAAATGAGTGCTCTTCTTCTACAGTTAGACTACCCGTTAACATTGCAAGCATCTATTTTATCAAACGTCAATCGATAGACATCTCCATCATCGACACTCAAGAATAGTACCTGGAAATTGGTACATCAACCAAAGTAGTGTCTCAAGCCTTATTGTGACAAGGCCCCAGAGAGACTGCTAACTTCTAAAACATTCCAGCAGAAAACACAATGCACATCAAAGAGAGAGAGATCACCGAGTTACTGGCCGTCAGTTAGCATAGTGGTTAAGTTTAAAGGTATAAATTTTTTCCAATACTGAATTTCTTCGACATCCCATCGCGGGGCATGTCTCACAACGGATCATCTCCTATTAGGATTTTTGATTTCTGCCTGATAGGGCCTTCTCCCATCAGTCTGTATGTGGTTTGCCTGACCACACTCTCTACTAAAGTGTGAAGAGGTGTGTATCACTTCGAAAACGGCCGTTGGGCATGTGTTCATTGCACCAGTAATGCAAACGCAGACCAGTCTTTGTATCCTTTCGAGGCGCATCATCGTTGTGGTTAGACTGGCTCGTTTACTCCAAGCTACTGCCCCATAGATGGGTGATGCTGGTTTCACTATTGCAGTGTACATCCAGTGCAGAATTTTTGGGTTACATCCCCAATTTCTCCCTGCAGTTTCTACAAACCATCAGGGCTCTTTTAGCTTAGTTGGTTACTTCCAATTCGTGCTTGTTCAAGAGAAATTTATTATCTAGTCACGAGATAATACACTAAATTCTAGTGGAAGACCTAGACATTTAGTCTCTGTCTTCCATTCAATGTTCTGCTCATCTAGTTTGATGGTTTGGAGATTGAGTTTCCTTTTCCTTGTGAAGGCCAGTAGTATAGTTTTGGTGGGGTTGAGATTAAGTCCCACCGACTACTTATCGGTTAGTTCCATTTTTCTCACCGCATTTAAAATACGATTAGCCACTTACCGGTTTCTTAACATATCGCAACCTATCGCAGCATCTGACAATTCATTTATTGATAAAACTTAAATAATTACAATACATTCCTAAACCCGGTGCTCCACTCAAAGGTACTACACCGGGTTGCCCTGCTCTAAATATATTCCTGTATATACAAAATAGTCCCTACTCTAGCTAACTATATCTAAGCTAACTTACAACTACTGCTAATGCGGACCTAGTCCGCGCCCTGTTAACTAATTAATTACATGTCATCTCCTAATCCTTATATATTTCATTATTCCACTCAATAATTTGTCAAATACAATACATATAAAAAAAAATAATAATAAAGAAAATAAATATAAATATCTCCTCGTCAAAGGTCGTCTGTTGTTGGTCCGCGTCAGGTCCTGGAGATTCCGTCTCTACGCTGTAACGCGCAGCATCTTGAACAGAAACAAGCGTAATACGAAACATAATAGTAAACAGTTGAAACGTTACTCCTTGCGTAGATGCCTCCAGCACCTTCCGCTGTTGATCAACCTCCTTGCTTACGCTGGCGGTCCCTTTGGCTGTGGAAGCTTCACTCGGTGTCATCGGCTCCTTATACGCTTGCTGTTGCCCCGTATCATCATGTTATCGCCATTAGCATGTTCCATGCTAATTTGCAAAGCGTCGCCTCTCCTAGTAGCCGCTTCCGGTGCCTCCGGTTTCCCCCAGCTCGTCAATCACCCTTCGGTTACCCATGGGTTCGTCAGCAAATCCTGAAACAAAAGAAACAAAAACACGCTCAAAATATCCGTTACCCGAGATCGGAGAAGACCGCCAGAGCCGCCAACCCTTCCGGAGGACTTCTTTGCAATTCCATGCGGTACCAAGGGCGGCCGCCCCTCGCCCCTCGGGGCGCATCTGACAGATGACGTACTGAAAAATCACCGATCACTCACCGATATTCAGATATAAATAGATAGAAGTTCAAAAAAACCGGAGGGAGTGGCTGGACAGTTAGAAGATGACTCAACACAGCTAAAGTTACTGTAAAAAGGCGAGTACGGGTCTAAAATTGACCTCAGCCCATCGTGCAGCCACCGCTCACTATGACACAAAATGTGTCACTATGAGCACTTTGTTTTACGGCGCCATTTTGATAGTGGTATAGCGTTTCGCTAACTTGTAGATCCTTGTCATAGTTTTTAAATGTTTGCACGTATAATGGCGAACAATATGAAACTTAGTGATGTAGAAATCGATTTTCAAGCAAAGATGAAGTACAGAATGAAATAAGTGACGTTAACCTTGGGAACCACATGGAAAATTTATCGGTACCAACGATGAATGATGACGATGGAATCTGGATTGTTATATCAGAGGACCCACCGATAGGGACTGCCAACTGTCAGTTTGCAGAGGATGCCTCTCTATTGTAGGACATGGTAATTGATGAACTGCTTGTTCTTCTAAACAATGCAGGCTACTATAGATACGGATACGCTGATGGCATGATGACATTCATCATAAATATGTATCAGCACCAGCATAATCTCCAATCTTATGCAGAGAGCATTAAAGATGGTAGAAGAATGGTGCGGAAAGAAAAACCTTGCCCTCGTGGCAACACTGCGATCCGCCACATGATCAGGTGTGATAGAGGGGACCTTGAACTAAAAGCCACCCAAGTTTCAACTCGTTTCACGCCGTAGTCTGTGTTATTCCGGAGGAGTGAACATGTGTTTTGCAATTCTGTACATGATGTCTACTCCAGAATATTTTGAGCAAAGGGTAACGTTAAGTAGAGGAAATCGAGAATTGAAACGTTCACAGCGTTGTCGTCATCCAATGAGTGGTACAAGAAGTTTGCGAAGTGGCTAGAGGGGTGCAATGACGCTCCGCTCTCTGGTCACTTCTCTGCAAAAAGTCGAGCAAGTGTTGAAGGATAATCGTCGATGCTCGATTAGACACATAACGGAAGGGTACTGGTATCAATCGTGAGACAGTTCGGCTGATTTTATGCGACGATTTAGGCGTGAGGAAGATGTGCGTCAAATTGATTCCCAGATTACTAACTTCCAACCAAAAGGAAACTCGACAGCGCATTTGTCAGGACTGGCTCGACAACTGGGAAATGTTCGATCGTGTGATTACTGGTGATGAGAGTTGGATATTTGAATACGATCCAGAAACCACACGTCAGAGTTGTGAATGGAAGAAACCTGAGGAGCCAAGAACCAAAAAGACGCGCAAGTCCAAATCGCAGGTGAAGGCCATGATTATCACATTTTTCGACTCCAAAGGCATCCTTTTGTAACACTGGATGCCCAAGGGGAAAACTATAACTGCTGCCTACTATGTTGAGGTCCTGAAGACATTGCGGCACCAAATTGCACGATAAGGACCTGAGTTGTGGGCCAACGCATTCAACCATCTTTACTCGCGAATTTTTAGCATCCATAAGGACTCTTGTGCTAGAACACCCACCCTACAGCCCAGGTTTAGCCCCATGTCATTTTTTCGTCTTTCCTAAAACGAAGGAGGTGCTCAGAGGGACTCCTTTTGCTACTGGAATAGTCATGAAACGGGCAAAATAAAAACTCTCTCTGTCAGACCTCGTATACGAGTGATAATATTGATGATATAGGTTAAGAATTTTATTCTCCTTAATATGTCAACCTGTAGTGCTCTCACCGTAATACAATAAATCTTAGAAATGCTGCAATTTTTAATGTTGAAGAAGATTGAAGTTAAAAAACTCTGCTTCCTATAATGTACTTCAGGTAAAGAATGGTGATTTTACAATTTCAAACACTCCGTAAAGAGATGCAGTCTACGATAAAAGAAGCTGCTAACTTCTTTTGATTAATGTACACGTGCTATGCTTTAAAAGCAATGTCCTAATATGTAATTATAATTATTGCTTTGAGCATATGTTGTGGTACAAACGCGGACAACCTGCTCTTTAAATATTAATCCTCAATTTTAACTTTAACACTAAACAGGTTGACCGAGCTTGTATTGATACCAAGCAAAACAATATTGCTTTATATATTTGTTTCTAACCGCTGCTATCATGAAATGGGTCTCACACAGTGATAGCTGTCTTATCACTATATACATGATAAGAACAATGCAATGGTAACACCTGCACTTTTACCACGAATGGGCAATTATATACAGTGAAACACAATTCACTCCGATAATTTTCGTACCAAGTTGTGGTTCACTGTATATGTTAAACGTTGATATTAAAAAAAAAAATGTGTTTCATGCTTCCGCAATGTGCCAATTACAAAAAAAGTGTTTCATTTTCACGCTTGCACCAAATAGGCTTGCAAAAATTTATATACACCTACAGGATGTACGGTAAGTCATGCAAGCTACACCCTCACCCTAATATGTTGCCTTCTTTGTTGTTTACCGCTTTATTAATCGTGCTTTAATATTTCAATAAATTAGAAATCATCATTTTCTTTTATAGACGATATATTTCAGCAATTTTATTTATAATTTATTTGATTTATTATTGTTAAACGTCGGGATAACGTAAAATGAAACCATCTTCTTTGCATCCATCATGATGAAATATAACACTGTTGGTATCGTAATTTATTTTTATAGGTTTAGATTTGGGAGCCGGAGGGATCATCGGGATCGTAGTGGCAACGCTGTTACTTCTTGTTATTGTATTCGTGATCGTCATAGCTAGGATAAAAGGGAAATGGTGTTTCTCAGGTGAGTTTTTAAATTACGCACACAAGTAGATGAATTTGTTAGTAGTTTTGTTCTTGTTGTAATGTTGGTGTTTTCATGTTATTATTTTGCACAAAGCATGTTAGTTTATGTTTTAATTTTTTTGGTTCCTGTATTGTAATATAATAGTTATTTAAGTTGGTAGATTAGTTAATTAGGTTACTGTCAAAACTGTAAACAAATAAAAGCTAATATGTTTGTTTAAGAGGCAAGTTGCAGGAAATTAATTAATTTTATTTTAAATGTATATGGCATGGGATTATCGTAGTTTTTAGTACATACATTTAAATGTATATATTTATTATTTGATTGCATTTTAGTACCCCCTTTTCCCCGCCACCCCTTTTTTATAGCTGTTATTTAGCCTGAATGAACTCGATTAGTAGTGCCAACCTCTAATATTTCCAAGCAACAAGCCTTTTAAATTAAATGCTATTTTGGGTTAATTTGGCCTACTTATCTCTATCTAAAATCTTTCTAATTAACATTATTATTACTATTATAAGAAATAAAACACCTCCTTAACCCACCCCCCCATTTTTTTAACATCCCCCCCCCCAGCCCAAAATAGACACCTACAATTAGCTTTTATTTGTTATAGGTGGTGCCCGTGTCATCGATTACACAACAGGTGACAGTATCGATCACCATACAGGTGGTACCAACCCGTCAGATGGTATTGACAACCCCCACCGTCAAAATTCCCAAGAGTACGTCAACGGTAACGAACATATAAAGGAGAAAGAAAAGAAAATAGATACTGCCGTTTAAAAGGGATCCAGATGTGTTCGTTATTGTGTTCTGTCTATATACATATATATATATATAAATATAATTTTGTCGACGTCTCTCTCTCTCTCATTTTCGATTTATAGATTTATTAATAGGTCAAATTATATGTACACGTACACACGTCTATGCGATTTAATAAAACAATTTTATTATATATGATAGAAGAGGGGATTCACACGATTTTATTAAAAAAATGAGATAAAGATTATATGTAATTAAAAATAAAATTGAAAAAAAAGACAAGAGTAAATATTAAATTAAATTAATAAATATATGAATGTGAATATAAATATAAATGTAATATTAATAGTGTAATGATAATTGTATTTTTAAGATTTTTCTATTTTTTATTTAATAAATTTAAACGGCAACGTTGGATAGTTTTGAGTGATTAAAATGGGATGAAAAGGGGGAGGAGAGAAATTTTTTTAATTTTGACGTCATTTTTCGGTTATATCTCGTCTAAGATGTCATATTTCGTTTTCATACTGGGTGGTCTGGAATAGAATCATCAAAAAATTTGAACACTAGAATGGACATCTCTTTAAACAAAATGCCTTCTTTCGACCTGAACACTTCGGCAGAACATTTCCTTTTACATGACATGAGTTACTAACGAATAAGCTTAGGGGGCGGTGGTGTCAAGGCGATGGTTTCATGGTCTAACCCTCACATCTGCCAGTAATTGGGTGTTCTTTTGTATCTGCTGCAGATTCTTCCAAATTTCACTTTAATATTGGAGCATCAGCATTTTGGGGGGAGGGTGGTAAGAGTCTGTCTAACCAACGAAAACCTTGATGGTTATAATCCCATGGATTGGAGCATTCTACACATCGTTGTTGAACCGAGACTTATTCCATATCTTATTCCTATTCTTCTATTGGCTAGTTCTTTTGAAGTAGCAAATCTATTTCTTAATCTTGAATCTTCACATCCTGATGTTCTAAAACATCTGACGACTCAATGAAAGAGACAACTCCATACGTACTGTGCGAACTTTAACGAAATTATATCAAATACTATCGTGGTAGTATTGGAAATAAATTAAAATTACATGCACAGAAAAGGTTTTTAAATGAAAATTTATTGATACTAATATTTTGTTGATCCACCATGTGCCTGGATTACAGCACGGATTCTGCATGGCATACTTGATACAGGATTATGACACAGTTGTGGAGGAATCTTCTCCCATTCTTCCAAAACTTTTACTTTTAAAATTTCTTGGGAAGCACATTTATCTAGACACCTTTTTCTTCAATATCGTCCACCAGCAGAATGGAGAACCATGATTCATGAAAACATTATTGTTACCGTCTTATCTACATTCGAATTTTTGTAAAGGTGTCACATATGGCCACGATAGCGTACGAATGGTAACGTTTATCTGACTATTACTATATAACAACGTTGCATGCTTTAGGAGGGCTCCACACCAAATCGCCAACATGGTACTGGGGGGCAGCTAGTCAATCGTTGTCAGCTTGTGGTTTTTTTCCTGATCTTGCTTCCGTTGAACATATTATTTAAACATCCCCAGCTCTTACAATTTTTTCAAATATCGTTGATGTTTTCATAGGACCATGTGGGAGCTCTTCTATTCTATTCCGAATGTTAAAACGGATAGGTACTTGGAATGGAGCAATCTCGATTTTGATTATGGTTTTGGCAGATGTTTTTCCTCGCACAGACGATTCTTTTGAGATTAGGATCGTCTATAGCTGTTCTTTACGGACTTCTTCATAACTTAAACTTGCGTTAGATTTTCCTGCAATATAGATAACTTTGCATGAATCCGAAAAGCCCACTAAGGAATTCAACTAAATGGATTCCTCGATGAAACAAAATTAACTAAACTGTTTTTTGCTTCTTTGCGTAACAGAACAAAATCCAACAGAAGCCTCCAACTAGTTAGTATGGAAGAGGTTGCACCAGAAATTAAAGGAACGAAAGTCACTATTCTGCCAATAGGAAGACCATATTTAATTACTCAATTATGGCTGAAGTTTGAGCTGCTCATTAAGAGGACAGTATTTATGATCCGGGGTTCGAATCCTGTCGCTAACGCTTGTAGCAGCGTCCCACTAGATCGGTATTTCGTCTTGGGTAGACTTAAGAAGCAATACAGATTAAGAAGATCGATACAGCTAGAGTGTGGGGGTAGGGGTGAGGGCGAGGGAAGGAGAAGGGCAGAGTAGACCATGTAATTTTATTAATTTTTTTACATTATGTTAGGAATTGAAGAAGGATCTAGAAGAAATGTTATGCCCCGAGGTTGGTACTTGGGGTTGGGACTGTGGGTTCAAGAGCTTCAAGGCTTCCAAAATATACAAATATCGCAAAACGTCAAAAGACCATTCGTTTTAAAAGCATCACAACTTTTGTTTGTAGATAATGAAGCCTCATCTAATATTTCCAAATTCATTTTGCTCCAAAATCTTTCAAATCCATCCAATATTTCTAACAAGTCATGTTTTTTTTTTTTGTTAATTTGGACAAGGGAGTAATCTTCGGGAGCCAGACTTGATAAATTTTGCTTGTCCCTCAAAAAAACTCCATTTCTTTCTAATAATGGTGTATCGAACTTTCGTTGTTTCCTTGCTAAAAAGTGTTCGAATTGAACTTTAGAAAAGTTTTGAAAGAATTAGGTCACATCAAAAGTTTTGGGCAGCTTCCATCTTCCCAATTCAAAATATTCCAAATTTTACACACTCCATTAGGTTTATTATAATTTTTTTTTTGTTCAAAGTGTTGAGACACAGTGGAATAAATTAACTCAGAACTATCCATATTTTTAACGATTTATCAATGTAAAATATATTTATAGGTATATAAATCTTCAATTTCATTCTTGTAGTATTATTTAAATAAGTTATTTTTTTCCTTTTTAGATACGATAACAAAGACGCGAATTTCAAAATATTTCTAAAAATATAAAGCGAAAAAAATCTAGAAAAAAACTCATTGATCGATGTAAAATACTCATTAATTATTAAACAAAGTAAATATACATTACATTATATTAAAGACTCTCTAAAAAATAAAACAACATTAAGGTTTATCTATATATACAACATGTATGTATATTCAATGTAAGTGAGTGTATAAATGAACTTTAGTGTCTTTTGTTCCCTTTATTATGTATTAGTTTAGTAATGTACCGTGTTCCAAATGTAATATAAATCAGATCAAATATACAGATGCCAAATTTGTTTTTTTGTTGTTCAATATTATCGATTCCGTACATTTGGGGTACGATATGTTTTAAAAAGAGGAAGAAGATGATGTTGAAAGAGTGAGATGAAACTAAATTGTTGTGATTTTTTATAAATATATATATAAATATACTTATAAATATTACTATAATTATTATTAAAATAAGTATTTAAATTAAGTAGATATTTTTTTATTCATTTCATTCATGTTAATAATCTGGCAATGTTTGTTTCTTCTAAAACAATTTTCTTTCACTTTTTCCTTCACGGGCGTGTCTTGATCTCATCTTGAGTTGACTGGTTAGCTAAAATGACGTGTTTATGACGTTTATTTTTTTGGCGAAACTTTGCTTGTTGCTTTATATCTTAAGGACCACACCCATTGAATCGACTTGGACCGGTTGACTTTGACGAACTGACTCCTCATCTTTTTTTTTTAATTCTTATCTATTTTAAATTGTTTCAGGTTCTCTATTGAACAGTTGTTGAAAATCAACTGACAAACCGATTTACACAGTTCACACTAGCGTTTTAATTGTGTCGTTCAGTATCGTTTGGTCTCAAATATATCCCCAACCTCTTTCGGCAACCTTTTTCTTTGAAGCAACATTTAGCCCTATTTGGGCTTCGCTGAGGGTGAATTAATTTTATTTTGCTCTTAATTAAATTGCCATCCAGAATCCAGAAAAAAAACATATTTATCGAGAAATATGTTCGCATTGGTGAACTTTTCTCTGTAGAACAAAATTAATTTTATATAACAGAAGTCCATTAGTATCCTCGTCCACATCCCCTATGTTATCAGTTAGCACAGGATAAACTATTATTTTATTAGTATTTTTGAAAATTACTTTTTACCTTCCCACACCAGTGTGATCATTAACAGACTTCTAATATTTGAAATAAAAATTTTACTTTTTTCATCATTTAATGGGCAAAAACTTAATTAACTTAAAAATTAATAACCTTGTAGGCTGTGGTGTCAAAATTTCTGCCAGACTCTGCTGAGAGCATCATCATCCAGACCGATGTTGATTGATATTTTTTGTCTTTACTCAGTACCTAGGTCTTCAATAAACTCAGGCCTCTGTTCCCTTAGGAATTCATTTGCCTGTTTTTGTCCTGGTGATCTTTTCCACCATTCCTTGGACCTCCTATATGTCCATTCGTAAATGGACTTTTTAATTTGCAATTTGGTGATGACCGGCTCCTATGAAAGGCCTTGACGAACTTCGTCTGGCCAGTCTCGTTTCCCTTCACGCCCGTGTGGCTGAGAACCCAGGCCAACCTCATTTAGAGCTCATTTAGAGCATAGCGATACTTTTACCTGGTTCGTACCTGCTACTAACAACTGAGTGTTAATTTTATACAGTGCGGCTGTAAAGTGACCATCCACCCCTCCTCCTTCCATCCTCCTCATCCTCCTGTATAGTAGTGTCTAGTATCGAAATTTTAAATGGAATAGGAGATCCACTGACACCTCATTTTAAACTGCTCACTGAGTATGATATCAGATCATGATCAGCAATAATAAATGTCAATTGTCTTCGTTGCTTTGAATGACGTTTCATTCATGTAAGATTTAGCTTCCATGGCTGCCTGAGACGTAATAACTCTTCGAATTTACGTTAGAAACGTTTGACAATTGCATTATTTAAATATTTAAAAAACTGTATAGTTTAGAAAATTGCTCCTTACCTTCCCACACACCAATATAATCATAAATAGACCTCTCTTTTTTTGGAAGTCATAACGAAGTTTAAGATTATTAACCTGAATGAACTGTCATTTTTTTTTATTTTAAGTTTTTAACGGAAAAAAAAAATGCATTATTGACAAGTTGTATACTTCCTTATATGTATTTCTACTTAAATATTTTATACACATGTACTTTATATATATAATACCCACGATTGTGATTCTGTTCCCCTTTCAATTGCACAAAAAATACAATACTTATACATTTATTAAATATAAAATTTTACAATATACCTAAATAAAAATGTGCAAACTGCCAAAAGACATAAACACAAGAAATGAGATTATTTTATATATGTACTGTAATAAAAAAATATATATATTTTACGAGGAATATCTCTATCTTCAAGAGATCATCTGGAAGACGAAGATGTTGAGATAATTCATTCATAATAAATAATAACATTGGCTATGTCTTCCTAACTACATTGTCACTTATTTCTAATTTATTATATTTTATAATGCTATACATAATATAACAAACTGTCTCAATTATATTCTTAAGATATAAACGAGGGCTCTTGTGTAAGTAGTATTATTTTTAAATTATATTTAAGTTTATTTTTGTAAATATTTAATAATTAATTAGTCGTATTGTTTAGATAATGAAGAGACATGTATATACCCAAACTAAATATTATAGTTTCATTTCATTGGAGAATAATGTAATAATTGTTTAAGTGTCTCGATTCATCATAGTTTCATCAGTGTTTATTTTTATTTTTATGTAAAATGGAAGCGAATCAAAACAAGATGAAAAGATTTTATATGTTAAATTATAATATATAGGATATGTTATTATATACATGAAAAATATACTAGAAATCGTTTTATAAATAAATTCCAATGATATATATTTAATCTAGTTTCATTTAAAACTATTCTAATTTAATTTTTTTCAGAAATTGACAGGAACAGCGTTAGAGCCCCGATTGAAAGGTAATTTAAAAATAAATCTCATTTAAACATTTATTTTAAATTATCTTTATATCCAGTAGTGACACTGAAAGCGCAGACGTTAGACACTCGCATGATACCAGGAGATCATTCATGCCAACTCTAACATCGATTTTCAAGAAGAAAAACGATAGAGTTGGTCATGAAGAAGATGAAGCACCGCGACAAATGGAAACCGAAGAAGGTGATAAACCAGGTTTAGAGCAGGAACAGAAGCAGAAGGAGCCACAGGAAGAAAACGAGCAACCGGAGGGTTTGGTGTATGCTGAATTGGATCTGGTCAAGACCGATTTAAAACCTGTCTTGAAGAATGAGGATGATAAAACCGAATATGCCGAAATCGTTTATACAAACGATAATAATAAAGAACAAACTCAATCATAGTTGGATCGGTAATTTATTTAAAATTATCTAAAGCTTTTTAAAAATTAATTTTTTTTTTAATAAATAGATTGTTTTTTATTGATGTAATACGAGGGACAAGCTACAATTTTTATGTTAAATATGTTCAAAGTAACGATGTTAATCTCTTCTTCTGATTGGAACCTTTTCCCTCTCAAATATTTTTTGATAATATTGTACAATTATTGTTACTTAATAATGAATATTCCGTCCAAACTATGATAGGTCCAAGGTTTATTTTTTATTATACAGGGTTTCCACGGCCGAGTGGGACATAGGGAGAATACATATAAAATCGGTTTTCGATGAATATTGTCTCCCTAATACTACTTCATCCAAATTTAAGTGCCGAATATTATAACTGGGTTAACAATGAACATTTCCACAATCATAGTACAGTAGAACCTCGATTATCCGGGCCAGCCGGGACCGAACCTTTGCCGGATAATCGAAAACACGGATAATCCAAAAATCTCACTTTTAATTCTTAATAATTTATTTAAACAAATACATATGTACGTATGTCAAAGGAACAAAAGAAACGTGATTGAACATGTAACAACAAATAAAAGTTTTAATATTTATACATATGTAATATGTACTACATAGGTACATATTATATTAACTATAATAACGTGAATAAAATCAGTATTTTTTTTTGTTTTTGGGTTTCGTAAATTCTGCCTCTTATAATTTCCTTCATTTTTCTAAGTTGAAGTACATGAATAACATCAGTTTCAGGCTGTTCTTCAAAATAATTGATAAGTATATTTACTACATCTGCTTCTCGATAACTTGTTTTGGTGACGAAATTATTTTCATCGTCATCACTAGTTTTGTCAAAACTTTCTTCAGAGGTCTGCCTTAGATAATCTTCATCCATAATCTGATACCCTTTTTCTTGGTGATCACATTCTATCCATTCATTTATTTTTTCGATGTCTATTTTTTCCAAGTCTTCGTTTTGTGAGGCTATAGATGCTATGTGTTCGATTGATAACTAACCTTCATTTAAGCGATTATCATCTTCAGTACCTTCTTCATCTGCTGTATCTTCTAAGATCATTTTTTTTAATGTTAGTCTCTTTCACTTCACTCCAAGCGCGAGCTACAGCATAAATTGCTTCTTTCGCATTCATACGTTTCCAAAATCCCATAAGGTCACTTTCTCCCAACAATTGAAGCATAAGGTCTTTTCTATAAAGCCTTTTCATGGTTTCTATAACACCTTGGTCCATTGGCTGGGCAATAGATGTCACATTCGGAGGAAAATATGCCGCGAATATGTTCCCATCTGCTGATTTTAGTTGCTCTGCATCAAGATGCGGTGGAGCATTATCCAGTAACAGTACAGCCTTGAGTGGAAGATTATTTCCTTGCAGAAAAGTTTTGTACTTGTATTTCTCGAAAAGACACTTTTTAAAAATCGTTCGATCCATCCAAGCACCCTTCTGATTATAATAATCAACTGGCAGTGTTTTTACATTTTTAAAGGAAATCGGATTTTTTGATTTTCCAATGACAGCTAACCTAAGCTTATGGATTCCTGATGCATTAGCACAGCACATCACTATTAAACGGTCTTTGCTTATCTTAAAACCTAATTAAAAAATTATAAAAAACAGTACAAAAATATGTAAAGCTAACCTGGTGCACTAGTTTCTCAGCCTGCAGCAAGTTTTCTTTTCGGCATTGCTTTTCAATAAAGCCCAGTTTCCTCTGCGATTTCAAGATTTTCTAAATTATAGCAGAATTCCACCATAGCTACATCATTGGCACTTAGTTTATCCCCTTGAACAGCTAATTGTCTTATTCCATGACGTTTTTTAAATCTCTGTAGCCAACCGGAAGATGCAGAGAAGTTTCCTTTAATTTTCAGCTGTTCGTGAAACTTTTGGGCTTGCCTAACACACATAGATCCTGATATTGGAATCTCTTCCGATCCACTTGGTCATAGCATCATCAAGTTCTCGAAAAGTAGATCCTTTTAGAGACTTCCTCTCAGAAATAGTTTTTGCACTGTCAGCTTTAGCTACAAAGCTATGTAATTCGGTTTTCTTCTTCACAATATCGCGAACCGTTTGTTTTCCAATGTTATATGTTTTAGCCAATGCTGCAACGCTTTTGTTTTTTTCAAATTGTTTTAAAATTTCCATTTTTTGTTCTATAGTTAAAACATTGCGTTTACGCTTTTCGTTAGCATAGGTACGCTGCATTTTGTGCGTTTGTTTACATCAAAATGTCGATAAATGAGGGGTTGGGGATTCCCCGAGACGAACGTCTGCACGGGTTTACGCGCCAGTCTCTGGCCGACAAACACGGATAATCCGCACCCCGGATAAAGCGCGCACGGATAATCGGGGTTCTACTGTACAAAGAAAGTCATTTTAATAAAGCCAAAAAAATTATTATTTTTAAACCTATTGTACGTGAATTCCTAATCAGGCTTTTAGCACGTGAGTTTGTGCAAGCGGCCGTGGCGCAGACGTTCACGCGACGCCTTAATAACGCATGACACGGATTGTTTAAGGTTCGAATCCGAGAAATGGATTTTAGCACGTGATCATTTTTGTTATTGTAAAAATTATTCATTATTTACCTTAATCCTCAAAAAATCGATTTTATAGTCTTCAAAATCTCTGATTTTTGTAGCGTTATTGAATTTGTAGCATTATTGTTGAAGATAAAAAATAAAACTAATCTGCCGGGATTCGAACCCTAAACAATCCGTGCATTTGCGTCATTAAGCCGTCGCGTGAACCATTACGCCACGGTCGCTTGCACTAACTCACGTGTTAAAAGCCTTATTAGGAATTCACGTACAATAGATTTAAAAATAATAATTTTTTGGCTTTATTAAAATGAGTTTCTTTGTACTATGATTGTAGAGATGTTCATTGTTAACCCAGTTATAATATTCGGCACTTAAATTTGGATGAAGTAGTATTAGGGAGATAATATTCGCCGAAAACCGATTTTATATGTATTCTCCCTATGTCCCACTTGGCCATGGAAACCCTGTATATATTTTTTTAATTATAATGCTCTATATTTATTATAATTTTTATTTCCACATTTTAAGGTTGCATTTTATATTTTTATACCTATTTTTAAATGTAAATATGTTTGAAATATTATTAATTTAACTCGTGCCTATGCATTTATAATCGTTAATCACGCAAACTCTCCAATTCTATACCTAGGTATACATAATAGTGTATGTATATAGCACTAAATATAAGCAATAATATAGACAAATTAGAAAAGAGTGCAACTTATTTACATCTTATATACCAGTGGTAAAGCAAATCTATGTACTTATATCTTTAGATGTGTATATTATGTGTTCTCTATATGATTATTAATTTACTATAAGTAATATTTCTGACATAATATCTAATGTATGATTAAGTGTATTTTTGCATTGTTTTGTTTTTGTATTTTGAGATTTTTTTTCAAATAAATTATATCAAAACTTAAAATCTCGTCTCGTTTTATTTATTTTTTTTAATCTAATTTTACAAAATAACCTTTAAAATTGCGAGAAACTGCCATCTATCGACCTAAACATTATCTAAAGCGATTGCAGCGTTATCGATTCGACCGTAAAAATACTAAATTATGAAGAGGAAGTTGCACATTCATATTAAGAGATGTCGCCACACATCTTAGAAGTCGTAGAAAAATAATTGGTAAGCTGAAGTTGGTATAAAAGAACTCTTTATGTTCAGCCCAGATTTCATCAAGGTGAATAAAAATGAACAATATGGCTGATTACATTTACTTTTACATCACCCCCTTCCTTCCTTCCAACCCTCTCTTCCCCCATTCTAAATTCTGAAATCTTTTTCCCAGGTTGTTCCTCTACAGGATGTTCCAGAATTTTGCAAAATAACAATTAAGAAATTACTCCAACGTTTCAGGCTTCTCCTCCCTCTCTTCTCCGCGATTCTTCCTCCATTAATTATATTTTTGATGTGTTTTTTCTCTATTATTTTGAAATTTTAGCTTTCTAGCGCGTTTAGAAAATTTCAAAATTAAAATTCTGCCAACCTCTTGCTTCCTCCAAGCAAGAAATAGTTTTTGGACGGTTGCTCTTAATTTATATTATATCGTTCTAAAATTTTAGCTAAATTCGTAATTGAGTAAAACTACATTTTGCCAACCCCCCTCCTCTCCTTCCCTCCCCCTTCGCCAAATAATATTAAGAAATTGTCCCAAAGTTTTAGCCAAGATTGTTCAAAATTTCAGCTTTCTAGCAGGAGTAATTTCTGAAAAAATTGAAATTTCGCTAACCTCATGTCACCTTCAAAAAACAAACGATTTTTTTATGGTTGTTCCATGTTTCGTGAAGCGATTAGGATAAACTAGCCCTCTCCACCCTCTCGGCATAGTGGTTTGCATTATAAGTTAGAAAGGTAACATTTTGGAACAATATACAACATTCTCGATTTTCAAAAAGGGGAACGAGGGTGGCCAGCAAAAAATTTGTTCACCCCCTCGCTCTTCCCCCTCCCCTCTCTCGTTTGTAATTTGAAAATAAATTAATATTTTAATAACCTGGAACAACTTTCAAAACTTCGAATTTCAGAATAACTAGAACGACCTGGATCAGTTTTTAAAATTGTGATGGAGGAGGGGCGGGGGGCAGAGAGGGAATTCGTTTTTCTCAATTACTTCATGAACTATATATCTGGCGAAAGGCTGAAAAAATTTTAAAAATCTTCAGAACAACTGTAACAATCTGAAAATAATTAATTACATTTTTGATGGCGGTTCTTGGCTTATTCTCTATTGTTTCGAAATATTCCTCCCTCCCGAAACTCGATAAAGTTTTTCCAAGTCATTCTTCTAACATTGATCCAGAATTTTTCAAAGTAATGTTAAAAAAATTGTTCCAAAGTTTTAGTCAAAACTGTTTGCTAAGTTTACTGTTTATTGCTTCAAAATTTCAGGCTTCGCCCCTTCTCCCATCCCCTAATTAATTACATTTACATTTTTGATGGTGGTTCTTGGATTGTTCTCTGCTTTTTCAAAATTTCAGCTTTCCATCACGTTCTAGTTTATCTAGTTTCTAAGAAAATTGAAAAATTTAAATTTCGCCAGCCCTCTTCCCTCCAACGGTTGCCCCACGTTATTCTCAATTTATTTTATATTGGTCCAAAACATTAGGTACAGGTTCATGAAATAATTGAAAAAAAGTAGTCCCCTCTCTCCACCCCACGGTTAATTACTTACTATTAGAAATTTTAGCTTTCTGGCAGGTTTTGTTTCTAAAAAAAAAATTTGAAATCTCCTGCGTCATCCATAAAAATTATTTTTAATGGTTGTTCCCTCTACCCCTCTCTACACTCTCGGCATGTTCGTCCGCATTATTTCAAAAAATACATGGTAAGACAGGTAAGATTTTGGAACAATAGACAACATCCTCGATCAAAAGTTCGGTTTTCAAAAAGGGAGAAGGAGGTGGAGAGGAAAAATCTGTTAGCCCTCACCCCCCGTTTGAAATTTGAAAATAAATTAATATTTTAATAACCTGGAACAAGTTTCAAAACTTCGGATTTCAGAATAACCAGAACAGCCTGGATCAATTTTTAAAATTGTGAATGGGGAGGGGGTGGGGGAAAAAGAGGATTTGTTTTTTTTCAATTAATTCATTAACTAATATATATTTTGATTGTTTGTTTAAATCACAAGTCTTGCCAATAATACATCTTGCTGAATATCACGCTGACCAACATCGTATTTCAATCTTCAGTTTTAGTTTTATTGTACTGGTTCAAGAAAGGGACTGAAAAACGAGGATTATGGTTCAAATTCTACTTTAGAGCTCAGTTGAACTTTTACTTAAACTCAGACTGAAAAACCGGGCATAATAAGTGGAACCTGACAATCAGCTGATTATAAATTTGCCCATCGTGACGAAATAAAAATGTTTACATGCTTGTTCTACAGTGTCGCCAACTTTAAATACCTTAAAATGGGGTTACGGACATGTTCTTTCTATTCATTCAAAATCTTTCACCGGACAATCTTAACCGGTCTGAAGAACGCCACATTCAATGGCTGCAATCAGTGAGTAGCGTTGGGAGGGAGGGAAAGCAATAAAGGAACTGTCACTTTTCATAGCAAAAACGACAGGCATATCTTAATTTCTAATATAAATTTTACACCCCCAGAGATTATGCAGACTAATCGAAATGTCGGGATCTGTATGAGCAACTGACAGCAATCATGTACTTCCAATTATCGCCACGAGATGTCGAAACTTGTATGACTTTCGTGACTTCAAATTTTGACAGTTCAATCATAAACGTCATTTCGCGGGTAGGTGGTATAAGGAAATGAAAATCACCGCTTATGGGGGGCCAACTCGAAGATGAAATCAAAATTGATAACGATCTTATTGTATTTTTCGCTGGTTCATTGCGAATTAACTCCAGTCAACGACACGATCATCCGAACGGGATTAATGGAAAAGGAAGATTTAAAACGTAACGGAATACCTACGACCAGCAAGAAAATTCTGGTATCTAAAGGCAAATATGTATATTTAGTAATGGGAGAATTAGATCACGTAACAGTTGGTTATCCAGCTGTGTTAATCAACGAGGATACATTAGCATCGTTTGTAGTGGAGGAATTATCAAACGCTGTGATCTGCGATAGTGAAATGTGTACTTTACCTGAAGAAGTTAACACTAACGGGAACTATACGTTTTGGACGTTAAAATTAGGCATTAATAAGAGACGTATAGACTTCTTTCATGGCAATATTACTACAGCTAGATGCTCTTTAAATCGAAATTTGCATCCGACTACATTCACTATTCTCGATAAATTATCACAAAAATATAAATGCAATGAAAACTGTAAAGAACACGACGTCATTATCTGCGATGATAAAGTAGCTGGCGTTTTAGAAGGTGTAAATAATAGTAATGACACCTTCGTCTTCCACGGGATTAAGGATATATTAGATGTTGGAGGTTACACCATTAAAAATTCGAGAATCGGAGCTGTGTCGTCAAAAAAAAGGAGGAAGCCTCTCGTTATGAAAATCCGAGTTAGTCATAAAGGACAAAATTATTTTAATCCTGTAGCTTTTATTAATCCAAACACCGCTGTGAGTTATCATATGAACATTACGGATTCAGCTGAGATCTGCGGTAATCTCGTCTGCACGAAAGTGGATCGTGCCCAAACACATGGGCAGTATACGTTTTGGATGGATAACGATACGCGTAGCGATGTTCCTGAATTTTTTAGAGGGAATATTACAACGGCGGCTTGCAGTTTGAATAGGGATTACCGTAGGAATATCTTCAAATTAGCCAGGTTAATTTTATTGTTGTCAAATTGGTGGACATCGTATTCTCGGGCTATCCTACGAATTTAAAATAGAAACAGATCTAATTTTCAGGTACGATCTTCCAGAATATACATGCAGCGCGAACTGCGGTAGCGACGATATTGTCGTATGCGACGATAGAATCGCCGGCATCCTGCAGAAAACGCACAAATGCTTCTTTCAGTTTCACAACATCAAGAACATCCTAGGTTATATTAACGCGGAATTCGACGATAGTGATAACGACGTTGAGGATATCGAAGATTTGATCGTCGATTTGAAAATCAACGATAGTAAAGAGATGAAAATTGCCGGTGTCTTCATCCAAGCGGATACTGTAGTGACGCTTAAGGTGGATATCACTACGCCCAATACAACTCTAATTTGCCCACACGAACAGGAGTGCTTCCAACCCGATTTCGTCTTCTCTAAAGGTTATCACTTTTAAGCATCTAATCTTCATCTCATTCTATCTTAGTTTATTAAAGGTGATTATACATTTTGGATATTTCACTCGACACTAACGGAGATCCCCAAACCTAAATTTTTCACTGGCGATATCATGCAAGCAGCTTGTAAGGTGAATCATAAGCAGAAATCGACGAAATGCAAGCAAACTAAGCCCGAGAAACGAGACTACACCTGCTCTTTGAAATGTAGAGATGGAGATATCGTGGTTTGCGGAGGAAAAACTGCTGGGATTATCACCAAGACCAAATCTAACGATATCTTTTCCTTTCACGATATTGACAACATCTTAAGTGCTGGAGGTTATCGTGCTGATAGGAAGTTAGGTGCTGTTAAACGTGATAACGATCAACATCCAACTACACATAACCATCTTCAATCTGATCAAGAAACGACGAAACACATCAAAGGGACTATTGCTGTTTTTCCTGAAGATCACGAATACGAGGAAGTGACTGAAGGTGGTAAAGATCAAGATGTTTCTTCTACATTCGTTATTACTACAGATAAAGATATAGAGCTGAAGAAAACTGAGTTTAATAAAATAATTACAAGTCATTCTCCAGACGTTGAAGAGACCAGTCATACTGAGACACAAAGCACAGTTCAAAATCAAGTGACCACACCGGAAGAACACCTTCAACATGGTAATATCTTTTTCGCTGTATTAAAATGTCATATACAGGCTGGTTTGTGGGAAATTCGATCGATCTATTATGGAAGATTATCCTGGTAAGCGTTTGGCCTCAAATGCAGTTTAATCGTGATAATAAACTGGGCGGTAAGGTGTTTATATCTTTGGGAACACTACTGATTTCGTTGTTTCATGGTATGGTCTAACTCGTTGTTTCAATCAATCCTTTTTGCAATGTTTTTTATCTGGACGAATCACCTCTCCTTTGATCCTTCTGTTCCCCTACTACATAAGTTCTGGTGGTGTGGCTTCCATTTCAGTCTATTTGTAAGTTACACTTGTTCACCCTAGCACACACCTATTTTTCCAATCGAATGAAAGAAACCAGGTTTCTTTCCTGGTGGTATTTTATGGTAGGAAAATGCTTGACATGATTCAATCAGTAACCTTGAATTTGGAACCGTCTTGGCTTGAGCAAGACCATTAAGCGTCATATTTATAGTTCATGCTTGAAGCTTGAAGCATTTTGACATAAATGTCGTTAGAAATGTGTCAAAATCGCGTGCTCAAGTATCGGCATAACCTCAAGCATGAACTATAAATATGACCCTTAATGGTCTCGTCGAAGCCTCATACTTGTAGATATAATTGAGGGGTGTCAGATTCATTTGCATGTTCAAGATGGCGCTGAGACGTTTCTTCAAGACGTTGTGATTTATGGCAGGGTGGGTGCGCGAACATTTTTAAGATTTTGGGGGGTAGAAGGGTTCCGACGTTTCTTCAAGACGTTGGGGGTTGCCGAGATTTCTTCAAGACGATAGTGGTTCAACACGTCAAACGTTGGAGAGTGTCGAGGTTTTTGTTTATTTGGTAGTTGGACAAAATGCTATAACCGTTATGAACTGCTTGATCTCATTAAAAATGCACCTTTCGCGAAATAGTATGCACCCTACGTACCTTGAAAAAACCTCGGCACCATTAACGTCTTGAAGAAACCTCGGCATCCCTTTCCCCTCCCCCAACGTCTTCAAAATTGTCCCCCACTGTATATGATCTAACGTTTTGAAAAACTAACAATCTGTTTTATGTCAATCTGAAACCCCTCAATTATTTTACTTCATAAGGCTTGTACACCTGGAATCTTCCTATCATTGGCACTAAGCCTTTTTGGACCTTTTCTTTCTTTTAATCCCATTAAATATGATCTGAATTTTTCAAATCAACCACACGATGATGCCAATATCCGTTTTTAATTAGTCCTTATTATACAATCATCCCATATAGTCCCTTCTAGAATGTATCCAGATAGATTATAACATTAATACTATATTTTAAAATAGGAGTTAGCGTTGAACTTCTTCATCGAATTTTTCTTGATCTTTTAGACCTCCACGTTCAGGTCAAGCGTTGGATTGGCCATTCAAGGACTTCAATATTATTTTTAGGAAATAACTTAAGCAACTCTCGTCCTCTAAATTCATTTTTTCGATCGAAGAACCCATTTTCTTTCAAATTTGTTCTGTGATCCTGCCCTTTAAAAACCTTCCCAGTACTTTTTCTAAATTCTCTTCCCCTTTTTAATGGTAGTACTTTTGATTGAGAAGTAATAGGTCATCCATATAAGCTCGGACTAGCTTAGTTAATCATCGTTTTAGAAAAGATCTGGTTCATTAACTAAGTCAAAAAATAAGCTGGTAAATCGATTACGAGTTTCTTCTTGTATGAGGAACAAATGCGGTCTAATGATGTATGATCATTTTTATTCTGTAAGTCTCAACAATATTTTGAACACTAAATTTGTTTTCTTAAATTAATCTTTCAAAATATCGTAACTGTATTTCTTGAAACTTTATATTTCTTCGCTATTTTACCATAACTATCACCTAATCTACGATCTATACCGCCATCTGCCTATCATTGGCACTAAGCCTTTCCGTTTTTTAAATTTAATCCATTAAATTTGAATTTTTCACATGCCCATCTTTTCCAATATCCGTTTCTTTCCAAATCATCCCATTTTTCTAGCTTTCCAGATATTTATCTGATTATGAATTTATAATTGTTAATTTCTGAGCATCGTAATCTTGTATGTTTTTGTATTCAATTCATGTTTCAATTCCTCAAGAATCTTTTTATGTCCTCAATATTCAAATCTAAATCAGAATGATATTTTGCTTTGCCATCTTTGCATAGACTCCAATTTTTGCGACCATTCTTTGATTCTTAAGTCCTTGCGACTGCACTGGAGTACTTGCCCGTAATAGGTCAAATCCTCTCAGCTAGCACAAAAAAAGTTAATAACCTGTTTAATCAGAAAACATGGACATGTGGCGCATTAACTAGGTGAAAAAATAAGCTGGTAAATCGATGATGAATGTCCATTCAGTAAGTGAGTGGTTCCTCAACAATAGATCCCTAAATCTGTACCTATATGTAGTTTGGGTCTGCTCATAAAGACTACCTGGTGAACTCTTTTTTCATGTGAACGGATCCAGATAGCTTTATAGTGTCTCACGCCAGCAAGTGCATTTCAGTGGTAGCCCATAGAGTTCAGATCTGACAAAAGCTTTGATGCTGCCATAAGAACTGCCACACTTCGGTTCTGGATCTATGAATCGTCGTTCCCTGGCACCTCTTGCTAACTTGTCAGCTATTTCGTTGCGTGGCTTGGCACCCGTCTCATCATAAGGTAGTGATTCAAGTACCACTTCGGAATCAAACCTGACAGCCTGTAGTGCCCTAAGCAACACTTACTTAATAAGTGTTGCTAAGTCTCATCAATTGTTTTAATATCCTCTTTGTTTGTAAAATAATCTTGGGTTGGCGATACCACCGAGTGGTTTGCTACCAATAAGTTGAAGATGAATAAAGGCAAGGCTGATTCAATTTTTTCCACAATCGATCGATGGAGTTTCCTGGTGGTTAGCATGTACTCATGAGGACATGAAAATGAGGAATTATCACATTAAATTTTCTTCTTTTTATTAGTATCTGCAAAATCTCAATCGAAAGAAGAAGAATCGGATGAGGCACCGCCAAAATCAAAACTACAAGAACCAACTACAGTCAAATCAGCCGGGAGACTTAAGGATAAACATAAACAACCTCCAAAAGAACAAAATAAGAAACATCCAAGTTGGAAACTTAAACATCTGAGAAGAAGAAAATGGAAAACACACCAAGGAAGATCGCACCGAATAGAGTCTTCAGAAGTAACAAACGATACGCAATTAGAAGAAGAGGCAGTCGAATCTGACGTAGAACCGATAGATTATAACGACGCAATCGGAATAGTGAGAATATTACATCATGATGGTACAACCTGCACGTATCCAGCCATTTTGATTAAGCCTAATCTTGCTGTTTCACTTCAGATTGATGATGATGATATTGACGGAGCTAACATATGCTTTGATGAAACTTGTACGATTCCGATAAGATTGCACGATGTTAAGCAATATCATTTTTGGCAATTGAAACATAAAAACCGTGTCGTACCCGAATTCTTCAACGGTAGTATCGACTCGGCGAATTGCACCAGATATGGTGAAGAGGATTACGTAGAATTCGTACCGGTAGCGGATGACATATATGCTTGCGAACCGATCTGCAACGTATCGGATATAATCATCTGCGATGATAAACTAGCCGGTGTAATTACTTCGGTGAAAACGTCAAATGTAGGATATTTAAGTAGGATCACCGATATCTTAGAATTGGCGAATGAGATATCTGAAGATGTGCACTCTCCTTCTTCTTCTACTTCTGACCCTATAGTTGTACCGTCTGGTGTTAATGTTGATAGAGCTGATGTTCAACCGGAAGAAACAACTACGATTAGGATGGACGGAGTCATCCTCATTAAACGAAATTCCACCGGTACTGTAATAGTTCCTTGTATTGCTGCTAGTTTGTCTAGCGTTTTCATTTACATTGTAAGTCTTATAATATAAAGATGATTTTAAAACAAGCAATATGTTTTATCTCTTGTCTTTAAAATTAAAATGTTCTTTTTAGAACACAGAGTCTCCAATAAAGTTATTTCGAATAAAGGGAATGTATAATAACTTGTTACTATCGCGGAAAATGCCTGAGTAGAGATGGAATTCTAAGGCACACGAGCTCGTGCTTAACGCTCTGGCATATTTTGAGAGGGAAAAAGAACAAATGAGAGCCCTTTATTACCTTTAACTGCTGTTTACCAGGTAGACATCCTAATACACTCATAATGATGTTTATAAAGTGCGTATTGTTGAAGAAATAAGTAAGCGAAGTACTTGGTGTAATTCAGCAGACTGTTTAGGATATCAAAAAGAGAAAATTGAAAAATTACCCTGCTTCACCGCGTTGTGAAAAGAGACGATGTATTAAATCAAAAACAATGGATCTGCTCTCTTTAAATATTAAATCAACATAACCTCAAAAAATTCCGGTAAATTGTTTTCTAGGCGGCTAATTACTGTACCTGTAAAAGTTATTTTTTAACAATAATTGGCTCTAGAGGCCAATTACTGTATTTTCACATAATGTTGGTTTATTTTCCCAAAATTGCTTCAAGGGTTTCCTGTTTGTGTGTCCTTGCTTCATTCACAAGCTTCAAAGACAAGCCAATAATTATGTTACTTCTGAAGAAGATCACGACAAGATGATCGAAACGTCAAGTACCACAACCTTTCTACACGGCAGAGAACCCGAGAACCGAAGAGCAGCCATCAACAGCGGCCGTGAAAGCCTGAAGACTACATTAACACACCGCTACGGGGAGGAAACGTTTACGGTTACGAAGAGACTGGAAGATCTACGATTAAAGAAGTCAAAATTGCTTATAGCCAACTGGCATTTTTCAGCAGATGCAGAGACCAGAAGACGACACCATTGCTGAAAATCAAACACCACATCGAGACTCCTAGCGCCAGAAGAATACTTCAAAGAGCAATCGATGCCTTACTTAGGGAGAGGATACACTACGCCTGAACCCAACTTAATACGGTGGGGAGTAGTTTATACGAACTACACTTGCACCTGAGCAACATGCTGAACAACGACATCACTTCACTTCTGAAGAAGATCACGACAAGATGATCGAAACGTCAAGTACCACAACCTTTCTACACGGCAGAGAACCCGAGAACCGAAGAGCAGCCATCAACAGCGGCCGTGAAAGCCTGAAGACTACATTAACACACCGCTACGGGGAGGAAACGTTTACGGTTACGAAGAGACTGGAAGATCTACGATTAAAGAAGTCAAAATTGCTTATAGCCAACTGGCATTTCTCAGCAGATGCAGAGACCAGAAGACGACACCGCCATTCCTGAAAATCAAACACCACATCGAGACTCCTAGTGCCAGAAGAATACTTCAAAGAGCAAGCGATGCCTTACTTAGGGAGAGGATACACTACACCCGAAGCCAAAAAATATTTTACTTTTGAATTTGTCAGAAGAGTGAGTTACTATCGAATTACTACTGAAAAAAGTCTCTTAAGGGGGCCAATCACGACGGTTCTACGTGTACGACATATTCATAACCTTCCTACTTGTAGCCGTTCATCGATACGAGGAACTTCTTCTTCTTCTTCTTCATACATGATGCTTCGCCTTCTCTTGGTACTTCAACACTTCCTTCCTCGTCCTCTGGTAGCATATCCGGCAGTTTTTCTTCCTGGTTTTGCGGGTTAACTTCTTCCTTCTCATCATCACCCGTCTTCTCTGATCGCGTCTAATTCTTCCAATTTATCGCTGCCGTCCTCTGATCTCATTAGTCCAGCATGCAGGAACATTAACATCACCAATTTTCAATCCACAATCGAATCACCTAAAGAGCACATCAACAAAATAATCAAAAGAAACACCAAATATTCAGCCAAAGATAATAAAACTGGTAAAACTACCAAAAAATCTAAAAAAAATTAAGACGTTTTTCCGATTCCCAAAAGGTGGAATTTTGGTTTCATTGCCTAAAACCAACAAAATAATCACGAAAGAAACAAGGCATGTGATTTTAAAAATAATATTCAGCCAAAGATAATAAAACTGGTTAAAACTAAGCTGTAAAACCATTTTATTTCTAAAACTAAAATTAATTCATCATCAAAATTGTCTGTTTTTATGATTTCTATGGGCAAGTTTACAACTTCTTCCTGACTCTTATTTAAAAAAATCCAAATTTTTGAAAGACAATCTCTTTCAGAATTGTTTATAATTTTGTTGTCATTTTCAAAAGATTCAATCAAGCTGTTGCCAAGAAAACTTTTGAAAGTGTTATAATCGAGGACAGGTTTACTTGTAATCACACTGCGATCAATATTAATTGGTCCTTTTTCGTCATTTAAGTTTTGAAGAATTTTATTGGTCCCTCCAAGGCACTTTGAATAGTCAATAGTTTTTGCCCATGGTCCTCGATCCAATTCTTAATCGATAGTCCACTGCTTAAAGCCATCCCCCTGGAAAGATATTTACTATTGTAGAACTTTTTTTTTCTATTACTTTGGGGAGTGGGGAAATTTTCTTTTGTAAATTGCAGTAACGGATGTTCTCGCATCCACTCCAAAATCCCTGTTTGCCAGCCATTCTTTAAAGGTTTGAAGGCAGCAACATCAACAGGTTGCAGTAACCTTGTGGTATTGGGATAGAATGCAATCAAAATGATTACTAATCTGTTGCATAACTGGCTTATCTGTAATGTGAGATGAGTTTTATGTCCATCTACAAAGAGTATAATGGCTTTTCAATTATTTTCTCTTCAAGGTATAAATTAAATACATTGGCAAAACATATTCATAAAACAGCTCTCCATTTTTAAAATACCTCCAATTTATTAATAAACAACACTTTTAGCGACGCTCCGTGGCCTTCATTCGAATCACTGGAAAAAATGTGGCTGCGTTTTGTCAAGACAATTCTATTGGAATCGTTTAAAAATCAGTTTTATTTTCGCTAGCTCAAATTATCAAATCTGCTTCACGACACGTTTTCCATTATTCGAAAGTAGGTGATCGGATTTTTACCGGTACTCGTCCAGTTCTTAATCGATAGTCTCCTTGAGAATCCTTTTCTTTGACAGTGTGTCAACTAAAAGTAACTTCACAATTAATAAAACCTCAAACTACAAAGCAAATGAATTGCAAGGGGTGTCACAAATAGACTACTGTTTTTGCATTATGCGGCTAATTGTGAACATTCAATATTCTAATTGTGACACTAGTCTACTGATAATTAAATAGCTTGATAAACTTATTTCCATGTGATTTTTTTCTCAATTTCAGACATTCCACTCAATAGATAAGATGCCTGGAACTGAAAAAGACAAAAAGCGTAAGCCGCGAATAAAGTCCTATGGCAGGGCTGATATGGCAGCGGCTAAATCGTTAATCGAAAATGGCTGGACTGTAAAACGTGCGGCTGCGACCTATAAAATTCCTCAGACCACTTTAATTCTCCACCTTAAAGGATGGAAAAATCGAAATCAAACAGAAAACAAAAATGTAGGGAGACCAGTGGAAATGAAAGAAGTGGATGAAAAACACCTTGCAGAATGTCTGCAAACGATGAATAAATGGGGCTTCGGCCTATGGCGCAAGGAGGTCTTGAGCTTGGTCGAAACGTGTTTAATAGAAAAACAAAATAAAAACCCGTTTTGTGAACAACAGACCTGGTAAAGATTGGTTTATTGGGTTCTGTAAACGGTGGAACAAGTCCAGACATAATTTATGGTTTCTTTGATCTACTAGAAGAAACTATACAAAATTTGTCAGTTCAATTTCTGCATTCCAGGATCAATAGTGGAAGATAACCTTTAAATTCTGACAATGAGAACGAATCAGGACCAGAGATATCAAGACCAAGCACCAGCCGTTTTTCTGAAAACTCCGCAACGGCCTCAACAGTCTCTCTAGAGTCACTCTTGTTGAAAAAAAAAATTGAAAAAACGTCCAATGAACAGTCAGAAACGGACAAAGGTTAATGAAAAACACGCTGAGATTTTGACAGAGAGCAATAAATGGGGCTCGAAACCCTAGGCTGAAAGTGTTGCCAAGAAAAAAAGATTCAGGTTGTCTCTAATGAGTCGGAACATGAAAACTTTTGGAAGATGAAAATTTTTCATTGCATAACAGCAATTCTTCAGTTGGATCTTTTATAGAAGAACACGATTTAGAGGAAGATTTCCCCACAAATCTCTCGAGGATCGTGGTGTTGAAGACTATTCTACAAAAAAGGTCAAACGACACTATGTTGGAAAGAAGCAGAATCCAAAGAAAATGATGAAGCAATTGAAGTGAAATTTTTACGTAGAAAAGGAAGAGTTTTTGTTTGGCCAAACACGGAAGCAACCGTTAAAAAGGAAGATGTCATTAGGGTTTTACCAAGTCCAAAACAAAATCGAAGAGATCGTTACGATTTTGATGGCATTTCATTCGATGCCAGTGTTTGGTAGAATTTAATTGCCTTTGTTCACTGTACTTTTGATATTTTTATATAAATATATTATATATTTCAACATACTGAAAATTTTCATTGCCTAAATGTCACAAAAATCCTCTACGAATATGTCGCAATTAAAATATCACAGCCAAGGATGAGGCAAATGCACTTTAAGAGGAGTGTCACAATTAGAACTCGTTTGTGTCACATTTGCACGATTTGTCGGATAAATGTGACACTTGACACTATTTAAAAAAAATATATTTTTTAGAACAATATGTTTGTACTTGTACACTTGCAGTGAAGCATTCTTTAGAATAAACCTTAGACTATGACGTAGTAACAATAATATGTTAAAATTCCAGGAGGGGTTGGGATATAAAAAAAAAATAAGTTGAAATTAAAAAATCGTGTCACAATTAGGCGAATGTGGGCGAATGCACTGTAATCTACTGTAACAACAAAGTCCACGGTCATCCTAATGAACAAGAACAAGCGCTTTGACAACCCACCTGAACTAGGTATGCCCACTATGCCAACTGCACACAGTATATTACGTCAATATAGTTCAACGGTACCAACTTTCGTCTCAAGAAAATTCTGACACAATCAAATTTTCTCCACCTGTCAACGATTGTCGGTGAAGCGACATCTAGACAAGTCAATTACAACCATTTCATTTGACAAACGTCAAATGTTGCATCAAAATTTTCTTGACTCTTCAATAGCGAGTATTCGTACGAATAAGCGTTTCAATTGAAAAATGTTTTTGCACTTTTCATATTTTCCGGTCACAGTTGAGAACCGCTCTAAACCAAATTCTACCACAATCCTCAGAGGGCAGCTATTCTTCACATTATCCCTCATTAATATGCGTTTCAACTATTATTTAAATATTTTATTTATTTCTAAGTAGTCGTTGGCATGTCAGGTCGGTGAAACGTCAACGCTACTACTAACGTTATAATTTTTTCGAATTAGTCGCATTTATTATGTTACGTAGTCAAAATTTATCGACATGAAACTAGTACCGGTAATACTAGTATCACTCGTTCTCGTAGCGTGCCTTCAAGTCTCATCTTGTGCCAACTCAAGTCTTATTCCTTCGCCGAATCGCAAGCTACCATTTCCCACCAGATCCGACGCAAGTATAGAAATCTATTACATCAAAGGTATTCTGAACGGACAGAAAGTCATGTATCCGGCCGTCCTGATCAGGAAACACATGCTCGTAGCGGCCACGGGAGATCCTCTCGAATCACCGATGATCTGTCTCGGCGATGATTGCACACCACCGAAACAGTTCGTATTACAAAGAAGACATTACGCGTTCTGGGTTAAAAATACCAGTAATAATAACACGATCGTTCCGGAAATATTCACAGGGAGTATTACTACTGCTAACTGTACCTTAAACGACCGTAATGTGATCACTACATTTAGACACATCGCTAAAAGTAAAAACGTGTACACGTGTATTGGCCAATGTGCGGCCCATGATGTGGTGGTGTGCTATAATAAAGTAGCCGGCTTCTTGGAGAAAACCAACAAGCCTAGCGCCTTCATTTTCCGCGATATCACCAATATCCTCCAGGATTATTCTACAATTCGCAACGTAGGTTACCACACCGCGCATGTGAAATTGTTCACTGTTAAATTTTGCGGAAGCGATAAGAATAAAGAAGAACAGACGGCCTTCGCGGCGGTAGCCATCGACGCCAATACTTTAGTGTCGTACAGATGGATCGATATCAGTGGGAATAAGGTGAAGGTGTGCGGTCGCACCGTGTGCTTCACACCTTCTGGAATCCTAAGACGTAGCCCGTATATTTTTTGGAAGACGGATAAGGAGGTGTCGGAGAATACGATCCGGTTTTTCCGAGGGGATATCACGAAAGCTAGATGCAGCTTGAACGGCATCACTCACAATGTCACCTTCAAGTCTTTCTCGGCGACGAAACGCGAGTTCACATGTCACACTAGATGCAGACAGTCCGATTTCGTACTGTGCAATGGAAAGATAGCCGGATTCTTGACGGAGACGTTGATCAAGAATGTCTTCAAGGTGGATACGATGGCGCGTGTTATGAAATTCGCAGGCCATTTTACGAAAATTAAAGGAATGAATAGGCCTCGCAGACCGAAATTGGGACGCCAGAAGAGGAGATTGAAACCTAACGATGCGCCAATAACTACTAGAAAGGTGCACGTTCCAGTAACGCAAGCCGGAAATAAAAGTTATGATCAGCCGAATGCTGCTTTTGCTCCTGGTGGTGGTGGTGGTGGTGATGCTGCTGCTGCTCCTGGTGGTAAAGGAGCTCCAGGTGATTTTTTTTTTTTTTTTTTTTTATGTGTGGTGGGTGCTTAGTTGTAGTGACTCCGTAAGCTGTATCGCTTGTCTGACTATCACTGCGGTGTAGTTTGTGTGAAAAAATGTCACCGTCCCTCCAGAGAATTGAACCCCGGCGCCTATCGTCCTCTCACAACGATAGTCAGCCGCCTAACCACTGCGGCCATCGATCCGTTAATTAATTTAATTCTTATTTTACGCAAAATTTACCAACTTAAGGTCTATCATAAATATATAAATCGAAATCTACTGAAAATTTTGCATATTTCTCATCGGACAACTTTCTTGTATTTTGTCAAATAAGAGAGAGAGAGAGAGTGAGGAGGAGGAGGAGGAGGGGAGGGCTTTATATTGAAGAAACGCTTATAACTCCGGTTCCGTTCAACCGAATTTTACAAACTCAGTCTCGTTGAAAACAGCAATCTAATGCTTACAAATTGGAACTAATCTAATAAGTGACTTGCAAGCTAGAGGGCGCTGTTTAATTTTTTTCGGGAATTATGTTTTTTCTCGAAAATATTAAATGAAAACATATATTTTTGACAAAAAACTAAAAAAATCGGTTAAATTACCAACAAATCAGCGAAAACCAGGTATCGCTATCTTTTACCAATCCGAAGATATCTTCAGAAACGTGTCGATGGAAAACTTTCTCCTATAAGAGTGATTCCAAGGACTGTGGGCTCGTAATAACAATAAACATCGGTATCACCACACACCACAACTTTGATTAATTATTCGGGACACGTGTTTCGAAAACGCATGGGTTTTCATCATCAACCGAATACCGAATAAATTTAAATCATTCTGCTTTCCGTGAACGGAATTTAGCGAATTTGATAGAAAGGATTTTCACGAATTAGATTGGTTCCAATTTGTAAGCCTTAGATTGGAGGAATGCAACGAGACTGTTTTCGCTTGAACAGAACCAGCGTTCCTTCAATACAAAGTTTCCCCTCCTCCCCTCCCCTTATTTGACAAAATACAAAAAAGTTGTCCGATGTAAAATATGCAAAAGTTTCTGTAGATTTCGATTTTCATATTTATGATAGAACTTAAGTTGATAAATTTCGCGTAAAATAAGAATTAGTTTTTGGTAATCAGTTACGCCCTCTAGCGGTCATCCTACGCTTTTCTAAATAATTTCCAGGTGTTTCTAGGGATCACTTTAGTCAGTAATATTTTTTTTTCCCAAAAGTTGTACTGTAAACCGTTCCTGAGATATAGCCAAGCGACATTCTTAGTTGATCACCCGGTACAATTTTGAGTTACCACTCATTCCACAATGTTTGAAAGATGTTAGCTCCGTACGAATGGTAGCCGAGCGTTTAGCGATGAATAAAATGGGGACAAGATGAAAATTTAAGTCGAAAACAATGTTCAGGAAGACCACCAATCACCACGAAGCAAGAGAATGAAACATTATCAAATTATTTACGCAACAAAAGATGCTGCTAAAACAGAACATTCATTAAAGGACGCCTTTTTCAGCTTGAACGTCACATTGTGCAAATCCATATCAGGCTATTCAGCAGATCACGATAATTGTGTGGAGCAATCAGACAAAAGTAGATAAATCCGTTCTAAACAGTTTTGAGATATTTTCAACAAAAACCTATATAATTCCGTGTCATTTAAACAGAAAATAATTCATTCAATGAAGCTGAATAAAGCACCACTATTATTTATTATGAAACTGGTAGAAACAATTAGATGCAGATGTTTTTGATTTACAATTTTCCATTTTGCATCTTTGAGGTGTTTGATCTATTACCGGCCAATGACCAACTCCATCAAATCTAATGTCTTGTTGGGGCCTATATATATTTTTCAACCGTTTTTAAAGGTTTGGCAGATTCGGCTGAACGACGACCAACTTTTCGTTTTAGATGTCTCTCTCCCAAATTTGAGTAGCGATTCCGAAATGTCTGAAGTGAAATCTAAAAGATCCAATTGATCCTTAGCTGATATTTTATTTTGTTGGCAATCTCGACGATATTCTAGCCAACTATTTGTAACAGACAGATTCACAAAATGAATGATAATTCTTAGGATCCATTTTTTGGATCGGATGAATATTCTATAGAGCTGAATTCGGAAATCGGTTTTGTCCACGCCACCCATACTGTTGTTATAATGTTTTAGATACTTCAAGGTATATAATAATAGAATCCTTGATATTTACCTCATCCGGTGTTCTTATTCCTACAAAATTTGATGCCATGTGGACAATATTATTATCCTGCCATTCAGTCAAGACAGTATTATCGTCTGAATTGACAAATTCGCGCATTGATCCTCGGTCATCTTTGTTTTTCAGTCGAAAATTGCATAAATCTGTTCTATTCTTTCGAATAGTGCCAGCATATTTACTTCTCTGCTAACAATTTCACCAGGGATATTGAAGTAAAAAAATTATCAGCAAATAATTTGTAGTTTTTCTGTTCCTGGATTTGTTCTGCTAATTTCAATGTGACAGCACCTGTAATCCCATAATTTGAAACAAGGTCCTTGTCTAGTATTGTGGATTTTCCTTCTCAATGCTAAAAAGCGATTTCTAAACATGACTTTAGTAATACTAGGTATTTCAGAAATCGAGATCCAAAAGAGTACACTCTTAAGTTGAAACTCTTTCATTCTCCATTTTTCCCTTGCTCTCCTACTTCTTCTACATTTGAAATGTTATTTTCCTGGCCGTTTGCCATATCATTTTCATAATACACATTCTTTTCCTCGTCATCGTCGTCAATGACTTCTTGGTTTCCAGATAAATCATTGTGTATCCATCCTGCTGTTTCAAACTCTGTCACCAACAAATCTTCACTTTCATCGTCCGACATGTCACTATTACCTTCAAGTTTTTCTACGACAGCATCAATAGCCTCTTGCAACTCCTGGTCAGTAAAAGGACGAGACTGTTTCCAAACGTCATACCTTTCATAGAAAAAAAAAACAAAAACAGAAGAACTGTCTTTTACCTCTAACAATAAGTGTAATGGGTTTTAGAATATGCAATTCATACTCTGAAACTCACGGGTCACATTTGTGTACAACATACTTTACCTCTTAAAGTCTATGAAACCACAGAGTCAGTTTTACATTTGCTGTTAGTCTTGAAGGTCGTTTGAAGGTCAACTTTTCTTTGTAGAGTGCAAAACCAATTTCAACTGAGCCTCTTCCCGCTAGATCTTCGTCGGAAATGGGGGTACGTGGTAGAGGTTGTACCTGTTGCATGTCAAAACAAAGCCTTATTGAATTTGGGAGTATTTTTTTGGCTAACTCGTTAAAAGCTGTAGATCTCTTTTTATGGATTCTTAGTTCAATCATAATGTTTAAGATTTTTTCTTTGCATCTTTTTCCATCTTGATGATATGCTTGAGACGAGTACACAATGAACAACAATCTGCTGCAGGTACTTTTACAGTTTTCTTGATACTGTGAATTATCAATTTTATGTAGTTTTGCAATGCTTACATTAACTCTTAGTTTTCCAATAAATTTCCCGACTTTTTTTAGGTGATTTCCCTTCATGAATGGTTTTTGCGATAGCATTAATAATGCGATTTTTGGTAATCCCCAAAACCATGGTAAAAAAACTTTTAATCAACTTATTTTCTTTATTATTTAGATGGTAAGTGATATTAATAGAACGAGCTTTCGGTTCGTTTCTGACAAAGCGATTTCTTATTACTGAACAAACCTCCATCATATGATAAAGTTTCACATCCTGTGTGATTTTATCAGGAATACGAATAATCTTAATGTCGCTCAATCCAATTACGAGGATGATTACAAGGTCGTTTAAAATTTACCAACAAATGATCTTTACCGAAATACTTCTTTTCTTTCAGTAATTTTCGCTTAAAAGGAATTTGCGAAATTTTAGTCCGACTTCCTCGACTGCCTGTTGAAGAAAGCAGTCTTGCACAAAAATATCAATTCCTCCTGGTTTTTCGATTTTTAAATACTGGAGTCACCGAGATCTAAAGCTAAAGAAAATCTAACAACTTGACAGCTCAAAATGCGCCGATGCAACTCATAGAAACAGCATTAACGTAGTAATATTACACATGTAATATTCTAACATCGAATTTAACTGTTGTCGTTGAAACCTTAAGTCAAAATATATTTCAACGGATTTATCTGCTTTTGATTGTCTACTTTTTAAGTTTGCTTTTCAGTAGGAATTTAGCTTGATTCTGACTTCACCAATGGATTTATCTGATCCCCATTACTAATGGGTCATAGTCATCTCATTTTTTTTATGAAAAATGGATTTATCTGCTTTTGTCTGATTGCTCCATAATTTACTCATCATGTCACCATTTTTTAATCGACTAATTTAAATGTTTTTGATTTGAATAACTTTATTCAAAACATTCCTTTATTATACAGGCGGTGTGAACGCGCCCAAAGAGAAGGAACGAAAAAATCTAACCAGCGGAGAAAAGCACGAACCTAGCAAAGTTAAAGACGGATTAGGATCTGAAGATGTACAAACGTCCGAATCGAAACGTCGCAAAGGATCCCCAGTAACGAAGAATATATTGGGCAAAGAATCTAAACCAATAAGATCAGAGGACGACGACGATGAAATGAATAAGTTGGGCCCGTTCAAGGTAGGCAAACATGATTTGCGGGGCATGGAGGGTGACGATGAGGAGGAGCAAGAAATTAACCCGCCAAACCAGGAAGGACAACTGCCGTATATGTCGCCAGACGATGACGAAGACGATTCTGAAGTAGAAAGAAAAGGCGAAACATATATGGAAGATGATGAAGAAGAAGAAGACATGGAAGAAGTTTCTCGTATCGATGGTAGGATTCCCGAAGATGAAGGAGGAAGCGGTAAGGAGGAAGGTTATGACCAGATCGTAGGTATAGGACCGTCCAAGCGTACCGAAAAACCTGTCGATCAACCTGACTTTACTGTATTGCCACACGATGGTAGCACAGATGAAGTAGCTACACTGAAGGAACCTGAGACGGACATATCAGTCAGGGACACCGCAAGCTTGGCAGATACGAAAGCTTCATGTATATTAATAAATGTACCAGTTGCAATTGTTTTTCTATTCGTAAACGTTTGAATTTATTTATTATTTATGATTGTTTTTCTTTGTTTTTTTTTTAAATTCACATGTATTTATTTTTATGTTATCTAATAAAATGCAGAGTATAAAAATTCTATCAAAATTCATCTTCAATTTTTCATCTTCGTGTACAAATTTAACAAAGAAGTTGACAATGATGTCGCTTACTCTATACTAATTAGGTGCGTACTTGAAAGTCTCGCAAGTCCAATTTTTCTTAGAAACAAAAAGTAAACGATTTCTTCAGCTTCCTCCCTCCCCACCACCGCCCCGTAAAGCACCACCAGCATAGCGGCATAGACGACTCTCGCACCGTCAGAAACCCACCACCACATCGAAAGCTGCACGAACACGCTTTCCGATACTCACTTGCTCGGTAGACGCGAGTGCTATCAGATCGGCATACCCGAACGAACCGACTTTTATCGTAATAATAGAACCGGTTCGAGCACGTACATTTTAAAACATAACAACACTCACCAACGTCGACGATCTAAACTTTATTTAGGATTCCTTCACCGCGTCTTCGATTAACTCTATCAACGCTATTTAGGATATGATGATGGTTTTAGGTGATAATTGTATTCGTCTTTCGTTAGCGGCGATTCTAGCCGCGATGGTAGTTCTCTTCGCGGTACCCGCGGAGTGCGGTAGTTGTAGGGAAGCGAAACTCTGCTGTCCGGGTAGGGACTCATCTTGCGTTGTCCAGAAGGCGCCGATAAACGCGATTATCGAGGACTTGAGTGATAAACCGTGCTATTGTGATCATGCCTGTCTCAAATTGGGCGATTGCTGCGATGACTTCAAGGATGCTTGTGGTGGTAAGAGATGTTTCATGTTTAATGTAATAATTATACTATGAAAAATACATTTAAATTAATGATATTTACTTTATTAAAATAAAAATACTGTTGTGGTCTCGATCGGAATATAAAAACTTGCATGAACAGATATCACCAAAAAATAAGCTTTCCCGAAAAATAAATTGCAAATATAGATCTGAAAGTTTAGCAAACATGGTGTTGTTGTACAAAGAATTTAATTATCTTTCAAATGAGGTATCACTCGATCCCAGTTCCCTATGATAATAACGAAAGAGTTGGCCCCCTTGCTGTGGGGCATAATGTTGACGTGTTTTCTCTCTCGTTTCAGTGATAATTAATATTTTTTCTACACTAAACAAATTATTTCTTAGAAGATAAGTACGATTGGATGCTAATAATCCGGGGGAAAAATGCAATATGCAAGCAGATTAATTATCACTGAAGCGAGAGAGAAAAGACGTCAAATTTGTTTTGTAAGGGGACAGAGTTGGCCCCACAGCAAGGGGGCCAACTCTTTCGTTATTATCATAGGGAACTGGGATCGAGTGATACCTCATTTGAAAGGTAATTAAATTCTCTGTACAACGATAGCATGTTTGCTGAACTTTACTGAAACAGTGGATATATAATTAAATTTTTTATTAATTTTATACGACACAGAATTTTAGCTCTAAAAAAATTGAAAAGAATATGCAACTACAGTTGCATGCAAAAGTATCCGGCCAAAGACAATTTTATGATTAAGTAACGTTTAAAGGATGCAAAATGGAAACACCAATATATCATTGTAAAGTTCTTTTATTTTTTTCCTTTTTTCGTTACTATCCGGCCAAGCAAAAATGGATGATTTTCATCAATACTTAGTAGCCATACTCTTCGGCAGCACATCGGTGAGGCATCGATTCAATAAGTTTGATGATTCTACCTTGAGAGATATTTTTTCCACTCTCCTTGAACTTTTTCCCACAAAACAGCTTTATTGGCACAACTTTGAGTTCCTACTAATGCTCGATCAGATTCAAGTCAGGAGATTGACTCGGCCACTTTAAAACTCGAATATTTTTCTTGTTGAAAACCTGCTGAAGGAGCTGTGATCGATGTTTAGGATCATTATCCTGCTGGAAAATCCAACCTCGTAGCATGTTTTGACGAGCATTAGGCAGCATTTCTGCTAATATAATATCTCTATACATAGCAGACTAATAGATAATGCTGCCTCCATCGTGTTTCATAGTTGATGTTTGATATCTCAAATCATTTCTAGTACCTTTTGGTCGTCGAACATACCTTCTCTCATCATTACCAAACAAGAAAGAGTACTTTGGCTAATGTCAACCAACTTTTCTTCGCGTAATTCACGTGCGATGATTGCAGCATTCTGTTTTACGTTTTTTTTTAATCATTTTATCGACATGATTACTTGTTTTCCTAGTTCTCCCAGGACAACATTTATCTTTTAGAGTACTCGTAGTCTTGAATTTATTTATTATATCGTTAACAATCGATTTTCCAATAGTTAAAATGTTGCTATTTCACGTGAAACTTTTTCTTCGATTGCAACGTTTCGGCATCGTGACTGAGTGCAGCTGCAAACGTAAACAATAAGAAGCAAATTATATTTCCATGTTATTTTTGTTATAAAAGTTGTTACCTAATCATAAAATTTATCTTTTGACGGACACTTTTGCATGCAACTGTACATTTAGAAAGATTGAACTAAAACAATTGAATACACAGCATAATCATTAGCACAGCAAAAATTGTTAACTTTGAATATGTTTCGTTGTATAGAAGTTGGTGGTGCTCTTCTTTTTTATGGAACCATCTAAAAACTAATATTTATAAAACTCAAATCACTGCACAAATGCTCCAGAGTGTGCACCAACCTCTATACACAATGGAGTCTAAGAAGTCTGAAGGCGACTAATCATTTGTCGTCACATTATTGTCCACAATTTGAATAACGTCTAGCAAGTATAGTGTCGTTCACGAAGAAGTAATCCTCGTTTTGGGAAAGGAAATCGGTCTTCTAGCTTCTCTTCAAGCCTCCAGTGCTATCGTTGTATTACGAGTTCAACTAGCACTCTGATGAGGTTGGTACATTCATTTCTTGGAAGTAGGTTTTCACGACCGTTATTCATTGCTTTGAATGTTCATTTAAAATAAACTTTAAAAAAGCGCGAAAAAGAAAAAAAGGAGAAATCAATTTTAAGACGTTACTAACCACATTTGCATTATAAATTCACAACCGTCAGCAATTTAGCCCTACTTAAATCCGCATTTATTTTACGACTCCTTACCATAATTTATCTCCCAGAACAGAACCATTCAATGGCAGACTTGCGTTTGACGTCCGTACGAGACCGTCCAGGAATGAAAACGTTATCCTACCATCCTCCCCCCTCTAGTTAGTTAAACTCAATTTCGCTAAGAGAGCGAGACGGTTGCAGGGTGGGACTAGTTAGGAAGACTCGTAATAAGTTGACCGAGTTAAATTGTCCGAGGATTAATCACGGACGCATATGCAATGCAGATATGGTTTTAATACGATGGGATTATTTTCGACGTGGATGTACAGATTCTGCACATCCGTCGCACAACCCTCCTCCACCGCCGTGTAATTAAAGTTGTGAGCTTTAAAAGGTGACGTTAGTTAACGGTAAAGCTGTTTGATGTTAGTTTTAATCTCGATAGTTATATGTTTGTTTTAGAATGAAGTCTGATAATCCTATATGTTGTTAAATATGGAGCTTAGGCTTAAAAATTTCACAAAATAAACAAATAATCAAAACTACACCATTCCTATTCTAAAATCCGGTTAAACCATCAACAGTATACAGCGATAATTACGTTAAAATTACCCCGACGGTAGTTGGTGTGGGGTCGCCACTGTGTAACGACCGATTCGACGATTGGCAACCTACTACAAAGGCAACTAACTACTGCTCGGTAATCTGTTCACCGATAAATCAAGATGTGATTTAGCGATTACGAACTTGACACAAAAAGGGGTGGGGTGGAGGAGGGTGTACGAGGGGTGAAACGCACAAATAATAATTCGAGTAGAATGCGGTGCACGTCTTGTTACACGCCGATATGATTTTGTAATGGGTTTATTGACGCGTATTCATATCTCCATTAAGATTTATGGTGGAAACATTGCGAATTTACCATTTTTTTAAATATGTGTTGTTTAGTGTATTTCGAAATCTGTGTTAATCTCTTAGTTAATAAATTTTCATCAAGTGCCAGCTAGATTTTTTTGTAAACATGGCTTCAAGATAATAAATAATCAGTTCTAATCGAAAATCTGTTTCGTAGTTGACTACTCTTCGATATGATCTTCATTTTTATCCACCATAGAATTGGTCCTTAGGCTCAGATCGCTTAATTGTCAAACTACCTCTGCAATTCTTGCCGTATATTTTAATGTGTGTACTGTGTTTCTATGGCTTTGTTACGATTATTTTGAATTATATTTTTGCACAAATTTGCCGTCTTTTCAAGAGACATTACTGATTTCCCTTCTTTTGAAATCTACCACATATTTATCAAACCCTCAAGTTTAAGCGTAATCCGAGTGAGTTTCTCTGCGGTGTTATGTGACCGTTGATGAGACATGGCTCCATCACTATACACCGGAAACCAAAAGCGACGATATTTTGGGATTCGAAAGGCATCATTTGAGTTGATTATTTGGAGAAGGAAATAACGATAATAGGTCAGTATTATGCGAATTTATTAGACCGCTTCGACGCTCAAGTAAACAGTAAAAGGCCACACCTAGCGAAGAATCATCATGATAACGCCCTGGCCTACTCATCGACAATTGCAACAGCAAAACTCGTTGAGTTATGGTAGGAAGTGTTGCCCCATCCACCATAGTTGCCAGATTTGCCCCCCCCCCCCTGTGACTTGATTCTTTTTCCAAACATGAAAAAATGGCTTAGTGGAAAGCAGTCAAATGAAGAAGTCGTTACGGAAACAGGGACCTATTTTGCAGCATCCGCAAAATCTTATTATTTAGATAGGTTAAAAAAGTTGGAACATCCTTGAAGCGATCGTCAGCGATCCTGCATTACAACTCAACTTTAATCGTAAAACACCTCAGACAATCTAGTTAGTAAGGTTCGGAACCAACACCGTTGGGCATTACACAACACAGGTCGGTAACAGCAATCCACGAATTGCCCGAGCTAGATCGGTGTCTCCTAGTGTGTTTTTAATGTTGTTTTGGCAGTACAAAAAATGTCGTTAATATGACGTGGTTATAGAGACATTCTATTCTTACTGGTATATAGAAAGATGTCGGTTCTGCATGAGAACCATATGGAGCACAAAATTATAATTTAAGCCAGCAATAATAATGATGTGACTTGTCGAAACCACCGCCAGATTCTTCGCAATTATTGAGGTAATTTCCAAGATAGCTGGCAAGTGTAGACCTGTATTTATTAGTCTCGATTCTTCTACAAAAATTTTCGAAATCTCCACAACGTCCTTTGAAATTGAAGTTTCTCCGAATATAACAACAGGAAAGTTTACACTAAAAAAGATGGTAAATTGTGGAGAATTAATTGCTTCGTGCAAAATCCTTTACAATACATCGAAAAAATCGTGTATCGATAGGAAGACGACGTCATCATCATATCGCTGTTGCTTGACTCAAAACGGCAATCAAATTGGAAGCAAACGATGTGCCAATACGTTTAGCTGAAGTCTTTTCCTAACTTTGACAATCATGCCACCATCTCTGTGATTGAAAAGACAGTTTCCGTTGCACCCGGTCTTCAAACCTGGTGATGTGAATGGTCGATTCCTAAACATTTTAACAACTATTGCAACAAAATAATTTCACGAATTATTTTATGTACCAGTGAACGGGCAAAATGTAAACGACGTTTAAACAAAAAACGAGTTTCTTATTACAGCAAAGTTAAATGAATTACAAACAGGGCGTTTTCGGAAACTCAACCTGAGCGACCAGGCTTTCACATTTAAGTGTTCGGAAACTTAACCTAATCAAGTTACTCTTGTTCGTAAATAAACTTTTTCTTCTACAGGTTTTTGTAGGTTGACAACAACCCTATTAGAAAGTAGGGTAAATAATGAAGTAACAAACACCTGTCATTAATCTGTCATAATTACATCTGCAAATGCATACTACTCTATTCTATAGTTGTCATTGGTTGTCATTCTAATAATTCTTAAAAAAACTTCCGTAAACTACAATGCGAGCATTCTCAAGTGAAGTGTAGTGGTAGCATTAAAATCCCTGGTTCACTTAATTTGGTTGTTTTCGTTTGCTGTCATTTTTTTGTTACTTCTTAAGTATTATAAATACAAAGTTTTATTTTTTTGGTCTTCTATGTTTATAAATTCGATAAATGCTTCGTATTTTTGGAATTTAGCACTTTCATTTATTTAAACATAGCGAATTAGAACAGCTAACTGGTCAACTTTACCTATATCTTGAGTGCTATCGATTATGATGGAGAATTTTGAATGTCCTTTATAATTTTTTTTTACCGGATGAGAGATTATTTTTAACTCGAATGCCCCAACACTAATAATCAGATCATCATTTTAGCAAAAAAAAAAGATTTTGATTCGTTTTGATTATCATAAAAATAAAACATCTTTTATTTGAAACATTTTTTCGAATAAGGCACAAACCGACACAAATTAAAATGGCATTTAGAACTTGAAATGGAGGGGTTCCTAAATCCCAGTGGCACACAGGCCCACAGAGGTAATGTAACAAAGTCCTGAAAACACATTACCCATATTAAAATATACAGCAAGAATTGCAGAGGTATGAGGTCCAATGAGCAATTCCATGGCTCTCTTTCCATGGCATCCATGGCATCAAACATATCCAGCTAAAGATAATTTTGGGGTTATTCATCGTCGTCTTGGAGAGAGACACAATTCTTGGCAAAAGTTTCTTTCGACGAAAGGAGATTCTTGAGAATTGCTGGTGATGTTGGTATTTCATCCAAGATTATTTGGACGGTTCTTCATGACCAATTATTGTACCCGTTTCATGTACAGACAGTGCAACTTCTTTCAGATGAAGATTTCCTTCCAAGATTGCAATTTTGTCGTTGATTTTTAGAAAACTACAATGAGTGCAGTTTTTTTTGAATACAAGGTTTCCTAATCATTGAATTGGACGGGCAATCAATTAACATTTGAATATGATTTCGGGCATATGGCCACTGCGGCTGTTCTTGACGAAGCGCATTCTGGACGTCCAATTTTGTGCCAATCACACGAATAATGTTGGCCTCCAAGGAGTCAATTGTTGTTGGTTTATCAGTATAAATCAGTGACTTCACGTGGCTCCACAGGAAATAATCGAGAGGTGTCGGCTACTTGACAGGTTCATTTCAGAAAATCAAAACTTATCATTTTGATTTCGATAAGTCGATGGTTGGTTGGGGGTCTCGTCCGGATCAACGAGCTCCGGCTTCATTTTTGAAGAAATAAGATCCAATGATTCCACCAGCGTGTGAACCGCACCAAACGCTGCATTCTTCTGGATTTAATGGAGTCTATACGGTCTGTTATGGATTGGTTTCACTCCATATGCAGCAATTTTGTTTATTAACAAACCCGTTAAGCCAGAACACAATTTTGCGGATCAGTGTCCAACTGCTGTAGAACCCAATCGACGTAAAAACGACGCTTATGATGGTTTCGTGGCTTTAATTCCTGCACCATCTGAATCTTAGACGGGTGTAGGCCAAGATCTTTGCGCAAAATTTTCCAGGTAGTCGACGGACAGAGCTCCAATTCAAGCGACCGACAGTGAATCGATAAATTTGGATCTTCGTTCACACTTTCGTTTAAAGCGGCAATATCCTTTTCAGTACGCACAGTCCTTCGACGTGTTGGTGTTATTGCATCATTTAGAGAGTATGTGGTATGAAATCTATCCGCAATTCGACGGTTGGCTTGCTCAAATGGACGATTATGTGCGCCATACAAATAACGAAGTCGCCTGTAAGTTGCGCGAATTGATGATTGATCAAAGTAAATCTAGATAATTTGGTAGTGTTGTTCAAGCGTCAATCTATTCATGATGATAAATGTCAAAAAGTAAGCGCAATATGACAGTTCGTTTGACAGTTAACCCTTTCGTAACTTATTGTTTTGTAAATGAACTTTTATGATTATTTTGGTGTGTAGAACACGACGCTAGAGTTTGGCCTAATTAATTGGAAACGCCCTGTATATATTTATGTGGTAATAGCTTCAGATTTTAATCGGCGTTCCTGTACAAAACTTGTTCCGATACTAATTATACGACTGTACTTACCGAATTGTCAAAGTTAATTGAAGTTCTACATTCTACAGGATTGCCCATGTCTTCATTAGCACATTTCCAAGAGCAGTTCTGTTGGAAATCAAAGGTTTTTCTTATCAGAAGCTTTCATTTGATAATAATACGGATAAAATAACCTTTTTCGCTTCTTTTTAATTGAAATACTTGGAAAGCTAGAATAGTGGCTTCCCGGATTCTTTTGTAGAAAATGTCAGGCTCTATAATAACAGTCTTTCAATTATTTTAAATAATTTGTGCCTTTAATATTAAAAAATTAATCTCATATTCGAAAAACGCACACAAAACACCCAAAAAAAGATACTTTTTTCCAGCCAGCAATAAGAACAGAAGACTCCTAAATCAGGGGTAATATCCTACATGCACTATTACTGCAACATTAAAAACGTTAACTAACTTCGATTAACACCAATCAGAAGATAAAAACCTGCGTGTAAACTTGAATAAACTTAAACAAAAAATAAAATAAAGCTCAATTCTTCCACTCAACTTGCATCGCTATAATAAATCTTAATGAAGTTTGCATTTATAAAATGTAGAGCTAAACTTTGATAACTAAAACATAAGAGAGGAAACTCTACGCTCAACTTCAATTAAGGTTTCATTATGCTACACCATTAATAACTAAAACTAAACATCGCGCAATTTTAATCAGAACCACCCATAACGATTTTATTACTACATTGTTCCAGCCATCGTTGCAATTTATTTTCAGTAACATTCAAAGATTAATTTCTTGTTCAAGTAAAGAAAAACTTTCTTGTTGCTGAATAAATTAAATCAATTCAGATGCAGATGTTGCGTATAAGTCATCGTTTTCTGTTATCCACGCTCGATTTCCCCGGTTGAAGTCGGTTTCAATTGGTGATTCTCATATATCTAATTCGATTCACATAACCTCGATGATACTGGAAGTCAATTGGAAAGGCTCTTATCGGGAGATATTAATCATTCTTTTTCCGGTACCGCCCCTCAATAGGGTAAAAGTGAATGATGATCTGTCGGAAACGTATTTTTTGAGGGTCATTTCCGGCTCAACCTTTCCGAAGATTAAAATTCTATCGGCGCAGTAACAGTATTGTAAAATTATCCGGAGTTAATTTAAGACCGCGCTTTCGGCCATCTATTTTATTTATTTGAACTTGATGAATAAAAGTCGCAATAATGGCTATAATATCTCAAGACAATTCCTTACTATCAACTTCAGCAGCTTCATGTTCTTTATTATACTCATTACAATATGTTTTAAAAAATGCTGAAAGCACTCAATGTTAAATAAAAACATTCTTGTAATTGGAATCGCCTTGTAAACGAGTGAAATAAAATAAAGATCAAGTAGTACAAACGAACCACTTGGTTTCGACCTATTCGGTCTCGTCAGCGACATCATTTACATAATCGGCATCTAGAAACCTTTACCAGGATAGAAAGATGGACCATCATTGATGTGTCATGGAAATTGAGAGGACTAACTGTTTCATTTGGACGGAAGAGATTTGGACAAACATTTAGGTAAGATCCAATTTAGCAAAAGACGTCAACTTTCGCTACTGCTCAACTTTGGGCAGACCGATGCCGATTATTTGAATGAGATAGATAGACTCCAAAAAGTTTTTACCTAAGTGTTCACCACCATCGACCTTGAAAATAATAATGAGACAAGTAGTAGCGAATATAGAAGTGAATCTAAACTAGAGAAGAGATGACAAAAATAAATTCCTACCAGGAGGAGAAGGTGTTAAAGAGCAACAGGAAGATGGAGATGTTGAAGAACAACGCTAAGATGAAGAAAGTGATGTTAGTGCATATTTACAAATCGGGGTTGGCCAAATGTTAAATCATGGACGTTAAGAAAGATCGAATGATGTCTTTCCCCATAAGAAATATACCACCGATTCGCCGTAAGGACAGCACCCCAGAACACCAAACCGTAACACAGAAAAGACGCAAACAAAATAGTACATTATGAGAGGATTCAGACCACCTGCATCTCTCTGCGATAGAAATTCTACTAGTGTGGGCATAATAACCATTAGCTTTTATAACGCCAACAGTGTCCCAAGTGTAACCAATCTTCTTATTTCTCAAGCTTGACTATCTTTTCAATCTTTCGCAAACTCGTCTCCTAACACTGTTGACGTCTATATTATCATGGTCGACCATTAATTTGAGGAAATGATACCACAATGAAAAATCACCAGCATGAGGATTGGCCTAGCAAGCATGTATTCCTCTCAAAATGCTTCTGAGTTACTGAAAACACCTCTTGACGAACAAGCAAGAGCATGTCATTTATTGATACAATTTTGATACATTTTTCGAGATAAAGTATTGGTAACACCAACAATACCATATCGTTTCATTCATTAACTCGAAACATGCATTTCGGTATTCGATTCATGCTGAGAGCCTCCTGGGTTAATGAATTAAACGTTGTGGTGTTACCGACACACAATCCTTGATATCACATAGTTTTATGAATTATTAGCCTCGGCTTTCACCATTAGCCACTTACTAAACCCTAACGACCCGAAAGAACACAAGGCAAATATAAGACTCGCTTCACACCTGAGACCGATCGGGTGACTTTATAAAAGACATAACTGGTAGGGGAAAAAAAGGATAGCCCACACAGGAGAGATCACCTAGATTATCTAGACTGAAGATGATTATAAATCCTGAGCTATTACATAATTAATGTTCAGCATACTTAGCAGGTCTTTTAAGAGGAGGTCGATCTTGTCATTATATATTTCACAGCCAAATATTATGCGATTTGCATCTCCTCTTTGGTTTTTACAAACATCGTCTTCATACAATCTAATTCTATTAAGATGAGCTGGAACTCTACCATGGTTGAAGGTAAGTCTTGTTATTTGAGTATCCACATGGTTCCTAGTGTGCTATCGTTTGAATCTTAGTTGAGGAAAAATTAAATAGTAATTTGTAGATGTTTTATAGGTGTCATGATAAAGCTTTAGCCACTGATCTTGAAGTTCTTTTTTGGACAGACTAGTGTAGTCACTGTGAGGAATTTTTACGTCTTGTATAGGAGTTTGTTGGCACCCTTCTTTTGCTAATCTTTTACAATATCACCTGGTCTTATAGAAGTACAACCTGATATTTAATGGTAACTGAAGACCTGTAACTGTTTCGATATCCTACAACCACCCGTTAAAACCTAGTTTCAAAGCTAGTTGTTTCATCTCTTGATTTGACGGTTTGCAAGAATCTTGTGCAGCAGCCAAAAAAGGGTACATTTTTCGAACTTCGACGGGCCTTCTACGCAAACGATGTAGGCGTCATTAAGTTTGCTTATGTATCCATTAATTATCTAACAAGCTAAATTCTGAGCAGCTACCTTTTGTGAATCAAAAGCCAGCTAAGTCCACTCCAATCACAGTGATCATGTAGCTCTAACTGAGGTGTGTGTTTTTCATTTTCATGGGAACACCACCCCCTCAAAGCAGCGCCTTCAGCAACAATCTCGCCATTATTAAGGCTTTCTATAAAAAAAATTTCGACCAACAGCCTTTGTAGTGGTTTCCAGCCTTGTCATCACAAAAAATGAGACGCAGTCCTTCTCAGGAATACATTTTCCATCATATTTCATGTATAGGCTTTGATTTAGGACTGTATTTGAATTTCTGAATTTAATCAATCCTGTTTTATAGCCACTAATCAGTTAGACACAACAACAGTGTGAACAAAACTGGTTAAAGTTTCAATTCTAGTAGCTGGTGTCATCAGAAGGCATTCTATGCCGACTCTAACAGAGTCAGTTAACGCGGTCACGCTGTATAATCCGTGCATAGGTCACCAGTGGACACGTTGTATGAGGGTCTCCTACTGTTGGAGTTAGACCTGGGTTTGAAAACAGTTAATCTTATTTTGAAACTTTAGCGACTGATGAGTCATCGTGTGTCAGTGTATTGTGCTCGGTTTATACAGCGTGTCCACGTCAAGTGACTATGTTAGAATCGGAATACAATACTTACTGTCATAAGCAAACTTGCATGAAAATTTTGACAACTTAGCAGTAAAAACTTGAGAAAAAGAAATATATTTAAATTAAGTGATTAAATGAATCAAAGAAGAAAAATAATTAGAAGGATCACGTTAAGATCCAACAGGCAACGTCTATATTCTCCCATTTATAAACTCCAATAAACTTCATCTATAGGCTAAAGACAGCTGATGTAAGCATATTCGACTTGAACTTCAGGTAACAAAAGACCAATTTCCCCGATACTAACCGGTAACGAATCGTAGAACTTTCTTTTCGTTTCCGTGATGCGCTACCGCTTGAATTATACAGCAAAACCGAACTTTTGTCTTAACAAACACACGAACTATTGATTTAAACTTCTGCGAAATGGGGGATCTTTTTATATCCCCAGAGATTGGTTTTCCATCAACTTACATGTTCCTCCAGGCAGATGTATATAATCCACTGTTTGTTTTCCGAATAGTCTCGCCTCCACGTCGAAGTGGTAAGCGCTGCAACGTGGCGACTACCACGATCAATAAAAAATATATATAGTCTTATGGTTTTATTTCTAAGGGGATTTTGTTCTTCGATAAAAGCATACTTCCGGATTTAAGCGGTAAGTAAATGGATGTTTCGAGTTATAAGAATGGATTTGATATTTTCTTGTATCGATTCGTACGAAAAGGTGGCAACCTAACATGCAAATAAAATAAATGTAACATTGTATAAATCCCCTGCATAAATTTTTATACCCGACTCCACTCCACTCCGCACACAAGCAATACCTGAAAGTACTCCATAAAGTTTACAACTTTATATACGGTGCGAATACTAATAATAACGCTCCTTTGCTATTCGCCTATGCGAAAAACTTGCCACTCAATAAAAGTATTTTATACGACTCCCCCGGCTCACTCGAACTTCTTTTGTATGATTCTTTTTTTGTGTGTGTGTGTGCACCCTCTGCACCGTACTAATGTATACGGTAAGGAGTCCTGTAGCTTGTACGACGTTTTATCGCGCTTATTTAACGTTTACGACGTACGAACTTAACGACTTGCCGATTTTATTGTTTAAGTTTTACGATAAGGCGGAGAGAGACAGCGGATAACATTACAGGGAGTATAACCGCAGGTACGGCACGTAGGGGACATCAAAAAAAAAGTGTATGATTACAAGAGGGAAGTGTCAAAGTGTGACGAAAACGAAAAGGTAAATTTAAAATGGATTTTGTAAGTTCTGCTTTCTGAATCGAAGTTTAATTGCTACACAAAAGCGCATTCGACAGGTCACTTCAGATATTTGGCCATCGTTAAACGAGATCCTGAACACTTCCTATAAAGATTCATTAGTGTGGACGAAACCTGGGTTCACCATTATGATTCTGAATCAAAGCAGAGCATGGAATGGAGCCACAAGGACTCACCACTCCCTCGAAAGTTTCGTGCAATACCACCTGCGTAGAATATGATAAACACAGTTTTTTGGGATGCCGGAGGATAACTCAAACGTGGTGTGCTGTTTCATCCGGACAACCCCCTTGCTCACAAGAGCTGTTTTAATGGCCGCAATTCATAAAGCAAGCTTCGACATTTCCCCAAATTCAAAGAACAGCTTCGTGGGATCCACTTTCAGAACGATGAGATGCTGCTGATAGAGGTGTAAACGAGTGATTTGCAGCCCATGAAAAAACGTTTTCTTGAGGGTGTTAAAGCTCTTTTCCATCGTTATATCGAGTGTATCCAATGTCTTAGTGAACTACGTTGTAAAATAAAAATCATCATCTTATTCTACTGACATTAACCTCAAAATTACAAAAGTTACGCTCCGCCAAACTAACAGCGTTATAGACTTATAATTTGTTCTTGTTTCTTGTTTCATCAAAAGAAAAAAGTCGCTGAAAGTCATCGTTTGTTGGTAGAGACTTACGGTGAGCATGCTCCAACCATAAGAGCATGTGAAACGTGGTTTCGACAATTCAATTGTGGCGATTTCAACGTTCAAGACAAAGAACGTCCTGGTAGGCCAAAAACTTGGATGAAGACCCAACACAAACTCAAAAACAATTGGCAGAAAAGTTGAATGTAAGCCGAGTAGCAATTTGTGAATGATTACAAGCGATGGGAAAGATGCAGAAGAAGGGTGCCACGTGAATTGAATAACAGGCAATTGGAAAATCAAATCAGGAAAGTCATTTCTGCATCGAATAGTAACAGGTGATGAAAAATGGATTAATTTTGAAAATCCCAAGCGAAAAAACTGAACTGTTGAGACCTGAAGTAACAGTTAATACTGAACGCTAACTCATGTATTTTTGGTGCCATCCTCTGTATACCACGTGTTCGAATTGGCCAACATAAAGAGCTCTCCTAATATTTATTTCTTAAATTTTAATTCTTAAATCTTCACTTCAATGCCAACACCACATGGTAATGAAGGTGGATTTTTTTCCTCCTTATGGCAGACCCATCTGAGCTATGATCACCGGTAAGGCACCGCAGCCTTTAGGCTTATTGTGCTACGTCTCTGTACTCAAGTCACCCACTCTAACACGACAGTCCCCTCCACTAATTTGTACAGGTCTCTAACCGAGTGGGTGAGGTATGTCTCTGCGTCTCCTATCGTTCTCCCAAATAGGTTTTGCCTTCTGCGATCTAGTACCTCGCAGTCGCGTAGTAAATGATCGGCTGTCTCTGGTTCTATCTCGCGAAGACTTTGTGTCCCCGTTAATGATAGAACGTCCACAAAGAACAGCTGTTCCTCCACAACCACTGCAGAAATAACTTGCCTTTTGCTGTTTTTTTTACATATCACACATTTTCATTGAAGACGTTGCTTTTCCGTCGTTGTACTTAAGGCAATAAGTGAGTGATTTAATAAATTTTGGTTGCGAAAGCCCATATTTTGTTCAAAACAACTTTCTTCAAGTCGTGGGCGATTTACTTCATTTACTTCAACAGACCAGTCTTTCGTGACCATCTGGTAACTTAGGTTTTCAGTAAAAGCAGCATGGATAATCTTGTTCTCTACTTTGAAATATTTGTACACCAAGTAGGAATTTCTTCCTGCATTAACTAACTCGATGTTTTGCGATGTGGCTTTAGCAAAAACTACACTACCTCGATTTGGAGGACATTTTTCCTTTTAGTGCTGTTGTAGGGAATTGCTTTGTAGCAGTTTTGACTATATCAATGAAATAAAGGCCGCTTTTGTTGAGCTCTACTGCTGTCTTCACCGATGCGAACCAAGAATCACCTACAATTATCTTTGCTGATCCGAACCAGGGTACCTGCACAGAACTCCTGTAGAAATTTATTATTTCCCATATTATCTTTCCCTTCATTTATTTCCATACGCACTAAAATATTGTTTTGGGCGTCAGCTAAAGTTTTTATTTCACATCCCCTTTAGGTTTCCTAATTAGTTTTACAACTCTGAGGTCTTCGTTTGCTCTAAGGCTGGACTGACGTGTCCCTAAGCCTTTTTGTCTCTGGGAAATGGCTCGATGGGAATTGCTTTCAATTTTGCTCTGTCTTCAGTTGGACTAAGATTCGCCTAGTGGCGACAAGAGGCGGTGGTCTGTCTGGGTCCAGCTCCCCCAAATGCTGGACCAATGGGTTCTCCGACCGAGCAACCCTTTCAAGGGTTTTCCTGGCCAGCGCCATCGCATGTTGTGATAAAGTTGGTAGTTTGAGGTCTCTGTGAATTTGAATGTTGGACAGGAACCAGGGTGCATTGAGGATGGTACGTAGTACCCTGTTCTGTACCACATCGAGCCTCTTCACTTGATATTTGCAGGCGCTGGACCAGGTGAGGGCGCCGTAAGTCAGTATCGGTCGGAGAAACACCATATAGATAGATTAATTTGACCTTAAGGCTCAAGGAGCTCTTCGAGCATATAAGGGGAGCCAGAGCCCACCTCGCCCTCAAAAAACGAGATATTATCATCGAAAAGTGGTGGCGAAACGTCAGCTTGGAGTCAAGGACCATACCGAGGTACTGGACCCTCGGGCTCCAAGGTAGCTCGCGTCCCTCTACGATGACATGCGAGGGAGGTGGATTTCGTTTTCTAGAGAAACGAACCGCCACACATTTATCGGGGTTTATGAGAATCCGCCACTTCCGGGCCCACTCTGTCAGCTGGTCGAAGTTTTACAACTACATGATTGCCTCGACCGTCCCAGGAGAACAGATTCATATTCTCATTCATATTCTACACACAGCTTATATTCTGGCATAAAAACATTATTCCACTTGATTGAACATATCTATCAATACTTGTATTTTCATTTATTTACTCATTGTTAAAGCAAACCAATTACTTTGTAAAATTCCCCTCTATCTACTTTCTCCTCTGTATCCATCTTTTCTTGAATTGCATCTAGAATGCTCTGGGTATTTTTCCTTGGGAAAAATAAGCACCACATATCTAACTCTGACATAACTTGAATATTGGCAGCATGGAGCTTTGGTTCGTACTTTGCATCTGAATATCTGTTTATTGTGGTTTCTATTCCAAAACTCCAAACCGTATCATGCTCAAAAATATCATCAAAATCAATCTGACGATTCGATGCAATCCCTTCAGATTCAACTTCTGACTCACTTTCTTCCTCGCTGTTGGAAGAACTTGAAAAAAAGTCATGCGGTAGGGCCCTCTGGGCGTTCTATCATTAAACACTCCGATTTTGTGGAACTTTGGTCCATCCCCTTTTTCTTTGTTTGGGTGCAACTCCACTGAGAGGGCTAAAACAGCATGAAGGCACAGTAGGTCTTTCTTTTGATCAAGTTTGCCTTTCGGGGTCGTCCCACCTGTAGAAGAAGAATTAGAAGAAGACTAGAATTTTCAATTTAAAGCAAACAAACACAATAATTATCCTTGTAGTTATTATCCTTTTCTCGATGTTTACGTTTGCAGGAATTAAAGTTCTTCAGCATTAACGTCAAGTCCTTCAAATTTTAAACCGGTAATACCTTCCTGTAATACTTCACTTGGAACACTTTCCAGACAATTCCCACAGATCACCCGCGAACGTAATCTTAGTTAATTCCATAAAGTAACTAAACATCCACCGGAGATAGTATTTTTGGCGTCGTTCCGTTTACAATATCCCCCACCGACTGAATTTATCATCCCTAAAACCGGAGAGAATACGAAGCTCACATAACAATTAAATGTGGAAACGTTTCAAACCAGCACCATCTTCATTATTTAGTGTCAGAATGAAAGCGAAGAGATATATCGGCCCATTTAACAACACGGCAACTCTCTCTTTACCAGTTTAACAGTTCAGCTCTCGTCGCCCTAATACCATCAGATATTACATTCTCAAGGTGGAAATTTGTTCGCGTTAAGGAAAATTCCGTTCAAATTTTCCGCTTCGCGTTCCGGCTTAGTTACACTGTTGTGTTGTTTATTTTTCAGAGAAATTAAAAATTTTCATCCCTGTATTGTGAGTTATAGATTTCTAATTCAAACCTAGATACTCATCAATAACAATCAACGTTCACAACATTATTTATTCGCGTATCCGTATGTTGGCGTTTGGAAATTTTTAAAAAGGACACGCATACATCATCACACACTTGATATAAAACACAAAACATATCGCTGAATGCATCCTGGTATAACAAAAAAAAAAAACACATATATGTACATAGCTCAATTATCCGAATGGAAATTTACGAGGTGCACTAAAAATTGATGCTATTTTTTGCCCCACTTCACCTACCCGTCGGTATTGCTTTGAAAACTAGATAGTTATCGAATTTCAGTTGCCGAGTAACCTACATATACAGCTACGTACACGGTAGGTCGTTAATTAAATAAACAGTCGAAAAAACTGGAGTTTCTGGTTTTACCCTGTTCGCAGTTACCGTACAAATTTTTATAACTGTCGGAATAAACATTGTAAATGTCTTTTTTTTCCAAATTGAATTTGTGGGGATAACGATCTCGTTGGTTATGCTGTCTTGTTTGAACAAGAACGAAACGCTTTAGTTTTGGAAAGTACTCTTGATAATTGATGATTTTTTTTTTGTTTGTAGTATTGGATTAGTAAACTTAATAATAGAATTTATAACTGGCGTGTGTGTGTGTATGAGTTTAAACTGATTCCATTGCTCGCAATTATTGCTAGAGTTGACATTTGCAAATCGTCCACCATCAATTGTAACACAAGATTTTTTTGTCGTTAGCTGTATTGTTCAAATTGAAAATGACTCTTGTAATGTGGACTAAAATGGAAAAAAAAACCACTGAGAGTGTGACCATTTTAATGACAATCTTAGTAAAAAAAAGACTATAAAGCTTGGTTTGTAGTAAGAGGTTTTGCTCGAAAGAAAACGTTTCATTCATTCCATTGCCTAGGATATCAATAATCAGAACTCTATTAGCTGTAGGAAATCAAAAGGATATAAACCTCAGAACAGGCTCCTTAAATGGTGATCAAATAGAAAGTGGTTACGTTTATCCCGTGGATAGGGTTGGGGATAAGATGGGCATCCAAGTATTGGAACGACAAGATTAATATAGACTTAGATATAAATCTTTAACTGACCCATCATCATCCAGTGTGACGTATGAAAAGTTAAAACATTCCTATGGGAAACATTCTTTATCCCGAGCTCAAGTTTTTCGCTGGCAGAAGATGAACACCGTTCAGGGAAGCCTTCAACTACTAATACCGATGAAAACATTGAACGTGTCAACGCTCTAGTAAGATTTAGACCGTCGTTTAACATTAAGAAGGTTGAGTGAACAAACAATTAAATTTGAACAGATTTACCGTTCATCAAATTTTGACTGAACATTTACACACGCGAAAGATCTGTGCCAAAATTGTGCCGAAAAACCCCACAATTAAGCAGGACATTCGAAAAAACAAGTGTGTTGATCTTCTTCACAGAATCGCTAATGAGCAAGATTTCTTTAGCCGTGTGATCACAGGTGATGAATCATGGATTTTTTAATACGATCCTGAGACGAAAAGGAAAAAGTCAAGAGTGGCACACTGCAAACTCTCCTCGACCAAAGAAAGCTCGAATGAACAAATCAAAGATTAAATCAATACTGATTTGTTTTTTTTTTGACAAAAGAGGAATCGTCCACAAAGAATTTTTTCCTCCAGGAGAAACTGTCAACCACGTTTTTTACTAATTCGCGTGAGACCAGACATTGCAGACAAATGGATGCTCCATCATGACAACGCCCCATGTCACACTGCCCTCTCCGTAACAGAATTTTTGACCTTAAGCTTTCGTTGGGCGCGGTATAATCGTAACAAAATCGGGCGCGGTGTATCAAAATGATCACTTTGCCTATTCATTCGTTTTCAATTGCTGATTTTAAGTAAATAACTTTGGTTGGTGTAATAGGTAGTACGCCTTCCGATCAACCCAATTATCAATCACGTTTTCGACTGTTTAGGCTTGAATCATTGATCATCGATTTCGTGTTTCAAAGCTGCAATCGTCTCTGAATGGGATGGTTAGTAAAACATTTATCCTTAAAGGGTCCTTCCCACAAAAAATAGACCAACAGGTTCAAACCATAGCTCCGAGGTAGGCAAATGAATCAGAATTTCGGCTGATTATGTCCAGAAATTCAATTGTTGCCTTGGCTGTCTGGCAAATCGTCCAGCATCGTTCTATTGAAATCAAACGTCATCCATGTCATCCTCCTCAATTCGTGGAAACAAAAATCGTTGAGTATGGCCCGATGGTCACCATTGATCGTAACGGCGGTTCATTGCTCATTTTCGAAGAGTCATGCCAAAATCTGCACCAAACAGTCAGTCGTTTTGGATGCATCGGCTCCTGAATGATGAGGTTTAAGTTTTTTGAGCCCCGAATGCGACAATTTTGCGTTTACTGACGTTGCCTCCGATGTGAAAATGGGCTTTTCTGTAAAAATTCTCATCTCCAGCCCTCCAGCCTTCACTTCTTGGACTAATTGAACTTTATAAGTTTTCATACCAAACTTTGTAAGCTTTCATACCAAGGTCTTCATGCAAAAATTTCCTCAGAGAAGTGTGAGAAATGTTTAGAACCTTAACAACGATGACGAGTCGATATTTATGGATTTTCACCCACACTCTGGGCAATAGCAGCAATATTTTCCGCTGAGCACACTCGACGAGAACTGGAATGAGTTATTTTGTCCAATAATGATCCAGTTTCACGAACTCGCTTCACGAATCAATCCACAAATTAAGTTGAAGACCTATCATTCATATTAAAACGTCACATGATTTTTCGTTGGTAATGCTTATCCCCAGCCCATTGGGCGAAGTAAAAACGCATTGAATGGTAATGAGGCTTCAGTTCTTGGATTAGTTGAACTTTGTAAGCCTTCATATCGAGGTCATTATTCAAAATTTTCCTCATTGAAGTACGAGAAATGTTCAAAACGTTAAGAACGATGACGAGTTGATTATGATGGATTTGCACGCACATTCTGGGCAATACCAGCAATATTTTCGGCTGAGCATATTAGACGAGAACGTGAATGTGTAGTTTTGTCCAATAACGATCCAGTTTCACGAACTCGCTTCACGAATCAATCCACAAACTAAGTTGAAAACCTATCATTCATATTAAAACGTCACATGATTTTTCGGTGGTAATGCTTATCTCTAGCCCATTGGGTGAACCAAAAACGCATTGGATGGTAATGAGGTTTCAGTTCTTGGAGAAATTGAGCTTTGTAGGCCGTCAAAACGTTAAGAACCGAGATCATCATGGAAAATTTTCCTCAGAAAAGTGCAAGAATGAATACCAGCATATTAGACGAGTTCAGAACGTTGAGAATGATGACAAGTTGATGTTGATGGATTTTGACGCACACCTTGGGCAATAGCAGCAATGTTTGTCCAATAACGATCCAGTTTCACGAACTGGCTTCACAAATTGATCCACAAACTGAGATGAAATTGTAAGATATTACGCTAATAATCTCTTTAACAATAATATATGACGAAAACTAAAATTCAGCTTTCAAACATTGCACCTTTCGCATTTCATTCTGGTATTTTTATGGCACATTGCGCAGCGGCTTTGTCTATCATTTTTTACAATATGATGCATCTTACCATCTAATCTTCCATCCTCTCGGTGCCTTCTTCATATCTTTTGGATCTTTCTAAGGCACATAAAGAAGGAAAATAATTATCCATATAGAAACTATAACTTTCATACGCTAGTTTTGATATGAGGTCTAAAACTACAGGGCCACCAACCCCTAGTTCTGGGTGAGTATTTCCTGTGCTTGCTCCTTGATAAAGCTCTCCATAAATCATATAACCGAGACGAATACAGATGGACCATTTTTTACAACAGAATCTAATGGTCTTTCCATCAATATGCTGTTTTGCACCATGTTTTCCATAATATGGAATCATAGATTCGTCAATGCTTAGGCTTTCATCACTGGGATAGTATTTTAGCCATCTTTCGTTGCATAAGTTCCATAAAGGACGAACTTTGGCAAACCTATCATGTGGAACCAGATTATTCTTTCTTCGATAGTAATCCTGAAACTGTGATTCCCTTTTTTGAACGGCGTTCTTTTCAGTTTCAAAGCGAAGAAGATCAAAAACTTCTGCATCAAAGCAAAGTTCAAAAAACGTTAGAGGATTGTCAATTTTTGATCCTTTAGGAAATTACGTTGATTCCATTTTTTAGTGCAATTAGGCACCTTTTCTTTGTGGAACAGAATTACGACTGATGATGAAGTTGCTTCGTTGGTGTCATCTTCCATAAATGACTTTAGATGTCTTGATAAATTATTTATGTTATAAGACTCCTAATCACCACTGCTATTATAAGTAACCAATCCAAAAATGGAACATTAGGATGATATGAATTCTGATTCACCTTACCGGATCAATAGTATAGTATAGTGAGTAATCCCCCACCAGAAACGGGCAAGTACCCATTAAACATTTCGTTTAGTATACTCGTAAACTATTTTTTTCCTTTTTAGTTTCCACGGTATATTACCCTAAAATGCTCCAAAGTACACTCTCAATGCACACCATTTTAATATAGGGTTTTAATCGCCCATTTAATAATGTAATAAAAGTCGGCGATCTGTGGAATTTACGACTAAAAGCAGACATCTTGCCCTTTCTGAAATGCGTCTGTAGTCTTTTTGGTTTTATTTTTTGAAATTCGAAGCGAATATTCCAAACGATGTAAAGAGCAGATTTTGTTCTTTACGACTTGTATTAGAGGTAATGGCCTATCGCCTCTGTTTGTACGCTTTTAATGCTTCGTTTTTTTTTTTTGTTTTGGTTAACGTAATATTAATATTTTCTCGTCATAAAGATACTGTATCATCTCCGCATTTAATACGACTGTCTAGATAATGTGTCGTATCAGACAAGTGAATTTTAGTTAAATATTTAAAGAAAAAAATACGTAGCGCTTTAGATAAAAATTTGGAGGTTAATAAACTTCTAAAAATGTAATGTAGGTATATAATATTTTACGACAATCATTTACATACATAGAGGAATAAATACATTTCAACAAACATCTCCCGAAATTTGCATAAACCAACGCAACATTCTCGCGATAAATTACGATCATATCTCGGACAATCTTCTTCTATACCAACATTAACCCCTTGTGGAACTTTATAATACCCCTCTCGCCCCATCTTGCATTGCCTTTTCGATCTCGCCATCCGACCGCACGTTCGCCATTCTTATCTGTTTACCACGGCCACCCCCAAACCTCAAACAACAAGTCGCCTCCCCACCGTAGCCGAAATTCGGTTTATATATTCCGCTTGCCGATTTACATTTGGCGCCTCCCCCCTAACATTCCGCGATTTATTACCAACTTAACCTCCCTAAATAGTACCGAAATTTCAATTATCGGGCTCATAAAATACGTAGTAAAAATGATAAATATTCGGCGGCGACTCCCTTATTTGATATGCGGGTTGTGTTAGATATCCCCGGGTAATAATCGTGAAATTAACATAACCTCTATAATATTTTTGTAAGTACCGTAACCGTATACAGGGTTTCCACGGCCGAGTGGGACATAGGGAGAATAAATATAAAATCGGTTTTCGGCGAATATTATCTCCCTAATACTGCTTCATCTAAATTTAAGTGCCGAATATTATAACTGGGTTAACAATGAATATTTTCACAATCATAGTACAGAGAAAGTCATTTTAATAAAGCCAAAAAAATTATTATTTTTAAACCTATTGTACGTGAATTCCTAATAAGGCTTTTAACACGTGAGTTTGTGCAAGCAAATGACTTTCTTTGTACTATGATTGTGGAGATGTTCATTGTTAACCCAGTTATAATATGCGGCACTTAAATTTGAATGAAGTAGTATTAGGGAGATGATATTCACCGAAAACCGATTTTATATGTATTCTCCCTATGTCCCACTCGACCGTGGAAACCCGAACTCGAAATTAAATTCGGACACATCTGGAATATCTGGATAAACAAAAAATGTTTTATTTGCCTTTGTCTTTTCATCGAAGGCATCACTAGAAGAAAATTTGCGGTGTAATTTTCATCGATGGATTGAACTCCACCAATCTACTTTTGACTAAAAAATTGAACCAATATTCAATCGTCTATTTTTATAGACTGAACAAACGTTTTACCATTCTTGGTAACAACACACTCAATAGTGCAAAGATGTTCATTGACACCACTGGTGTTTGGTCCTTGAGAAAAATCAAGAAGACTTTCTTCGTCATCTTCGCTGAAATCACCAGATTTGGTTTCATTAAAATCTGTAATCCCCTTTTCGCTGTTGCCTTGGTTTAGGGAGATTCTCGTTTCTTAATTCTTTTAAAATACCAACTATCGAATCTGTTAAAGCTTCATTTTCCGGAACTTTTGAACCTGATGGTAGTCTTGATAATATTTAATTTGGATTTATTCGCACAATTCCACATTTTCGAAAACCTGTCCTAACATTTTCAGCCGCATTAGGTTTAATGGCTTCCAACAATAATTTGAAGAGATGAGGAAATGTGGTTTTTTTGGCATGCTCGATTCTCTTCGACCCGAGCCTTTTTTCCAGTCGGTTAAGCCTCCTTAAATGGGCGAAAAAACGCCAGATCCAAAGGCTGAGTCATATGGCTGGAATTCGCTGGTAGAAACACGAATGATATGTTGTACTTTTCACATCTTTCGACAGCTTCCAAAGAGATGTGCGACGAAAGATTGTCCCCTATTAACACTTTTTTTTTCGGGTAAATTTCGAAAAATTCTGAATGGCAATGGTTTCAATCCAATCCTGGAAGCAGTTGCTGTCGAACCAGCCAGAAGGGGTTGAACTGAAACGAGCACCTGGTGGTCCCCCTATCTTCCAACTTTCGTCCATTGTTAATGGATTTGCCGACTACTTTGAATCCGTAGTCCTCACAATGATGTACTGAAATCCATGAAAAATACTTTCACTACTGGAAATGCTAACGTCCCTAGTTTTCTCGTTAAGGATTGTGCTGGTGCTTTAGTTGAACCACTTTGTTTTCTGTTTAACCTGGCATTAAGTTCGTTTGTATTTCCTGACTGCTGGAAGATTACACGACTAACTCCTGTCTCCAAGAAAGGCGAATCTGATAGAATTGATAACTACAGACCTCTAGCTATTATCAGCAATTTTGCAAATGTTTTTGAAAAATATCCATTCATCAGCATGGGTTTATTAGTAAACGTTCTACTGTCTCTAACCTTGCAGTTTTTTCTCAATATCTGTGTGAGATAATAATGACCAAACTGATTTCACGAAGGCATTCGACCGAATCGATCATAACTTATTGCTAAATAAACTTGAAACAATAGGGTTCTCACCCAAATTGGTGTCACTCTTTCACTCATATCTTCAAAATAGAAAACATGGATCATATTTGGATCAAAAATCGCACCCATTTTAGCCATCCTCCGCCGTTCCTCAAGGAACTAATCTGGGACCACTGCTCTTCTTACTTTTTATAAATAAATGACCTAGGTGACCATCTTTTGTGCGAAAAAGTATTGTTTGTTGACGATTTAAAAATTTATACTCGAGTTCGTTCTGCTGTTAATTGTGAACATCTACAAACTCAGATTTGAAAGTTTTGAAAGTGTGGTGTGTTTTCTTTAATATTAAACAAATGAAGCATGACAAGCAAAATTTGAAAATCGATTCTTAGTGAGCTTTTGAATCTACACCTTTTTGCTAATTTAACCGTCTCTCTGTCTTTAAATAAAAAAGTTACCCATGTTGTCCTTACGAAATCCGGGCACCCTGTATACATATTACGAGGGCGACCTGAAATGTTTTCGGAATCGGCAAAATATGGCGGAGGAAGGTGGAAATGTCAAAATTTCAGACTTCTTCTGTCAATAATTTTTGTTTAAGTGTGTGTGTTTTGTGTAGCAAGCAAATGGATAAAATCGAATTTCGTGCGGTAATAAAACACTTCTGGATGGCTGGGAAAACGGCAATGGAAATTTGAAATATTTTCCTAGAGGTTCATGGCGGATCTATTCCATCATTTTCGACCATCAGCTTCTTCAGGTGAGCGAGTTCAAACGTGACCAAAAATCGCTACCAACGATGAAATGGTCGACAAGATTCATGTTGTCATGTTAGCCGATCACCGATTGACGCTGAAAAAGATAGCAGAGACAACAGGCATCTCAGAGGAACGCGTTGGCCATAACATTGCCACTAAATCGCCAAGTTCTTCATACTTTCAATTATAAAATTTATTGTAGCGCTGCATTGATGATTATAAAGTCGTTTCTTTAAATATTGTTTAGTTTGATCGATATAGCATTTATTATATTATAGTTTTTGCCGTCTAATTTATTATAAAATATTCAATTACGCTCTGAAATTCGTTCGCTTTACCATCAAAAAAAAAAGAGAGCAACACCACCTAGAGTCCCTCATCAAATAAAAACCACTTTTCTTTCGAACTCTCAGTGACACTTTTCTAAATTAGCCCGCGCTCAATCGATCCCCATCAAATAAATAACCACTCGAAACAAAAAAGAAACACTCGACACGTCGGCCTCCCGTCTGTCTCGTTCTCTTGGAGAATTTCATTAGGAATCGCTCGAGGTCTTAAGAGAAATTCTTCAAGCACTCAAAAAGAAGGCAAACTTGCGTCTCGCCTGGCTTGGCAACGGCTTCAAGGCAGCGGAGGACGTTTTTCCTTTTTTATTCGCATCTCTCTCTATCCCCCATCGTTGCCTTTTATAGGTTAAGGTACTATTACATAGAGTCTTGTTATTAATCATTTTTAAGTACTTCGTCAAACTTGGACGTTTCGGTGACGTCGAGGAGGAGGGGAGGCCGGCCGTTGCGCCTCAATAAATCAAGCGCGGCTGTCGTTTGTGGAGGCCCGGGCGGAGTTTTCCTGCGACATCTTTCGAGAAGTTCGGCGGAATGCCGTTGCGAGATTGTGTTTAGTATGGTATCTTAGCTTGAGAGAGGGTTGGATCATTTTTTAATGTGGAATTGTTGCGATAGGATACCCTTTCGCTCTCGGGGAATTTAATTAAAATTTAAGCGTTTATAAAAAAGGAATTGCCGTCGACAAATTATGGATGAGCTATTCGTTGTCGGAGAAGTTGAGCCATCCATCGAGAATACGTTGTGACAGCTGATTTTCTTAAATCAAGCGTAATAAATAAACTTAGATCTTGGAGAATCGTAAATGTTTTTTATATTGCCCTCCTCCAATGTAAGGAGGTGTGTAGAGTTGTGAAACTTTAACAAGATTAAAACACCCTGTATATTCTAAGAGGGTAACGCACCTGTAATTCAGTTTGAATCCATAGGAAGGATACGTACCATTCCATTCAATTAGTATAATGGCTCATAATACTGAATCTATAATAGCCATTGTTTGATGATACCCCTTGAATACGAAAGACGTTTCCGAGAAGTGTATTAAGGCTGATGAATATGTAATAGTTCGCGATTTACATCAAATCGAAGAGCCAACAGACTGTAGCACTGATCGGAAGGTATTTGTGCAAGTTCCTTTGCGGAAACAATGCGTACGAATCGATGAATATAACTGCATGAAGATCCATTACCACTATGTATGTATTGTTATATTATGTTTTTGAAAATGAACACAAATTTCAGCAATGTCGAGGATGTCCTCCGTGGGTTTCAATGATAGCTTGGCAACGTCTTTGCATGCTGGTTATCAAATTATTAAAGTTTTCTTGGGGAATCTGCTACCAGAGTTGTGGAAGCAAATTGTTCTATTGTTTGTGGTTGGGGATTATGATGATCCAAAGCTCTCTGCAACTTATCCCAGGCGTGCTCGAATCGAATTTATATCAGGGGATAGAGCAGGTATGTATAGCTAAATGAGGAGTTCCATGGATCGGTGTGGACGAGCATTATCGTCCAGAAAAAAAGAAATCAGGAGCATGAAACTGTGGTACAATGTTGTTGATCACCTCATTCATACATAAACAGTGCCTCCTCTGAAAGTGAACTTCTTGTACTGATCGCTGGTGTCTTGGGACCAAAGCTTGTGTCCAGACACGCTTTCCACGACTATCCCAAAAACGATCCTATCTAGATTCATCAATATCTTTTGTTCAATTGAGACGCCCAATGGTACACCTCTAAAAAGTTGTCTAAAACGTAAATTTACATCCCATAAACCTCTTCTGACAGTTTGCGATGATATTGATGTTCCTGTGGCTTCTGCGAGCCTCCCACTCAACACGGACGATCTTTCTTCAACAGATCCAGTTTCTCAAAAACGGTTAAACAATCTAAAAATGACACTTTAGCCAATTTGAAAAAAAGCTGCTAAGTACGTCACATTGTCGTTGACCACTCTGTAGCAAACTAATTGCTCTAATTGATTCCGTTAGAACGGGTTTGAACGAGAAGAACTTTCCACATCTCACTACTTGCAATATAATCTGGACCAACAATTACTTCATCCCACGCTGAAGCAATCCACTAAGTTACATCTTAATAATTCCTTCGTCTAATATTGCAATCAAGCTTTAAGGGTGCTGTCCATCCATGCACTTCTTTGGTTACATTATTGTGTGTGATATTTTTAAAGGCTTTTAAGTTTTTAGACTTTCGGAAGCAGTTCTTGTGAAGACCAGTTTTGTCTGAGTTAATATTTGATCTGACGTTAACTCTCTTAACAACACCTGTGACATCCGTTGTTTTTTCCTGATCTGAGATAGTGGTCACCTGCATGCAATTCCATTCTCTGACCTTCTTGGATCATAATCTTGATTAATTTGACTAATTCAATAGTAGGAGCAACATCCTCTGAAGAGATGTACAACAGAGGCGATCTTGAACATATGTGCAGATAAATTTTCGATTTATTGGTCTTAGGAAGAGAACAGGTTTCCGTCGAAGAAGTAGGTATTCTTCCAGTATGCCACTCCAAACATTGAGAGGTAGGATTCATGTTGGTCGATTTTGTTGATTGCCCAATTGCAGAAATTCTGCCTGGTTTCAAAATCTTGAGGTTGTAATTCCTGATGCAATTGAATTTTAAATAGATGCAACTTGTACTTCTGGAAAGTACGTTGCACATAACGTATTGAAATATCAGTGTTCCTACTAATTTGAGGATGATGATTTGAGCTTAAAGCTTTTTTTCTACGGTCAAAACTGACTCCGTTCTCACTTTCTCTCTTTGCTCATTGAACAGTGCCAGTAGTTGTAAATCTATCCAACACCTTTTTGAACGCACGTGGGTTTGGACACGTTCTGAGAGGATATCTCTCAGCGTACACTCGTGACGCCAATAAACAATTTTTAAAACATTCTCCAAGAATAAACACCATCGCCAATCGGGACAGGTGTTTCTAGAACGTGTGGGTTCTCATCATCAACCTCATCAATTAAACGGGTCGATGGCCGCAGTAGTTAGGCGGCTGACTATTGTTGTGAGAGGACGATAGGTGCCGGGGTTCAATTCTCTGGAGGGACGGTGATATTTTTTCAGAGAGTTTAATCCCGGATCGACTTGCCATTCGCTGTTGGGAGCAATGTGATTAACAGCGCGGCATCATAAAAGGCGATATGATGCTGTCACAAAGCCATTTAAACACAACTTACACACACTAAACTACATCGCAAGAGTTGCAGTGATAGCCAGACAAGTAATACAGCTTACGGAGTCACTGCAACTAAGCACCCACCACACATTTAAAAAAAACGAATACTGAATTGGGTATCGAATTGGTACCGAATTCGGTTGATGATGAGAACCCATGCGTTCTCGAAACACGTGTCCCGAGTAATCAATCAAAGTTGTGGCGTTTGGTGATACCGATGTTATATCTGAATAAATAGTAATTTGCTACATTTTGCTGCAATATCAGAGCTATGAAATGCTTTACAGCACTCACCACAAAATAATGTTCAAAGTTGATGGTTGTGATGCTTCATCTCCTTCAGAGGTGGCTGCTATATTACTACCACAGATTCCTGATTTTTTTTTTTTTTGAGGTAACGTTTCTTGAAAACATTAACGCTTGTAATCAATTGACTATTTCTAAAAACAATTTCGAAAATTATGAAATAAACCATATTTATAAATAATCGCACACTCATGATCACCACATATATATTTATGAATATAATTCTAAACATTACAAACTCCTCTATCTTTTATTACCCAAAAATGACAGAATCTACTCCTACCGGAAGCGCGAATCGTTGTATTTTTCCGGTAATTTCCCTCGAGATACTAAAAGTCTAAACAAAATCTACTTTATCTTCAGCATTCATCTAAACTCAACCGCCGGTTATCGTAGACAATGAGCACGGAGAAGATTCGTATTTTCAACTCGACAACTCGGATTTTATTCCTATCTAGAAGAGTTTCCCCATTACTACTTTATTTAATTCAAATTCTACGTATTCTATTTTTGGATAACCACTCAATTCGAAACATGAAAAATTGTTTTGTGGTATTTATTTTGTGGTATGAAGTGGAATGGAGAGATAAAACTGTTATGAATTATGCGGTGATCCTCGTTAATAACTTCCTTTATTGTGGCTATTGTGGTATTTAAAAAAAAGAACGATAATTCGATAGTCTGCTTCTTGATACTCGAAGCAATTTAACCGGAATAACAAAACGTCGTCTTCGACATTAAAGCAGCCTGCGAAATACGTAGCATTCCTTTTGTTCTATCTCGTAAAATTTTTGTTTATTCCTGTCGTAGAAGGCATCCAGAACGTGTCTTCTTTATAACTCGAGAAGAAGAACCGCCTATAGCCACGAGAATGTAAGAGAGGTTATTTTTAGAGACGGACGGACGAGACTTGATTATCATCGTGTTATTGTCGGACTCAACGCATCCGACGCATAAATTGTAATGTTAATATGCATTCTTCCCTCGTTTAAAATCATCCACGAAAAAGCGTAAATTTTGCGTGAATAAATTACACGTCTTAATTCTGTTACATCGATCGCGATTTAATTGATTAAATTCTAATTTATTCTACGGAGGTTCCGAGAATGTGCGATGACGTTACCGGTATATTGACTATACGGTCGCTAACCTCCCTGGATATGTGCCAAACGAAATACTGTTTGTTCTTTATGTCATTTCACTTTTCCTTCAAACATTACGAGCGTTGAAATGCGTAGAATGTGAGCAGCGATTACGTAATGGGTAAATAAGGAAATGCAACTTCTTAACAGGTGAAATTACGTATTATTTCACTTAAATCTTAAACCTATAAGGAGCATTATTGCGAGATCTCTATTCGCGTCACGTGTACTTTTACCTGATGGGGGAAAGACGGCGTTCGCTGATAACAAAAGGGAGCGACGTTAGGGCGCGTAACTTCTTTGTTACAAACAGACCTAACTCATAAAAGGACAATAGAAACACGATTCGACGAGATATTGGTGCGGGCAAAAGTCGTCTTGTCACACGGAGAACAATTCATCAAACGACATTTCCTGCGATGTTTTAAAGGTACAGCCAAAGCTTTTGAGTTTATTTTTCTACACAATACTTTATTTTTGCTATCGTCTGGTTCTTTTGCGAAAACTTAAATTAGAATTGAATTGGAAGTAATTAGATGAGGCTGCAATTTATCCTGTCAATCTTCAGAATTCCTATAAGTCTAGTTTCATAAAACCGTTGTCATAATATTATTGTTACTTAGCCTACTTTATGCAAATACAGGAGAAATATACATTTTTCTCTAAAACGGCTGAAGATAAATGGGTACATTCTGATATCAAAAGAAAGAGAATTTAATTTTACATCCAACCCTCTAAACAGATATAGGGTGTCCCATTACATAGCTCATTAACGAGAGCGCTGCAATTGCAAAATTTTTGATAAAATATTTATTTTCTCGAAAACTAAAGCACATAGGTCTAGAAAGGTCTTAATAAAAGTTAATTAAAATATCATGTAGAATCTAATCTATAGGGTGTTTTATTTAAAATAATAAAGTTACATACGCTTTTTCTATAATTGGGACACCCTGTATATTTGAAAATATTTTCTAGCTATGCATCGTATAAATAGGGAGAACTTTTATTTGAAACTTTTTTCTCTATACTGAAAAAATAAACAAATCATCAAAGAAACCGCGTTAGCTGGGACACCCTGTATATTGACATGATTTTTAAGGCGTAAATTTGATACTTAGTACCTTTACCGTCAAGAACTTACGACTTGAGTCAATGTGAGGAAGTTGTCTGACTTGAAAACTCTTCAACACTTCGAACACAATTACAACAATATACATTTAAACACAACTGTATTACTTGTCTGGCTATCACTGCAACTCTCGCGATATAATTTCGTGTGTGTAAATTGTGTTCAAATGGCTTTATGACAGCATTATATTGCCTCTTATAATGCCGCCCTGTTAATCACGTTGCTCCCAACAGCGAATGGTAAGTCGATCCGGATTTCAACTCTCTGAAAAAATGTCACCGTCTCTCTAGAGAACTGAAACTCGAATCCTATTCCCCCCCCCGCAAATTAAATTAAATTCCATACATGTGTCTCTATTTTCCTCCATCGTCTGATAATAACCATTCTTGAACTGCTTCTTTCACTTCGCGAATTTTTTGCCGGCGAGGAACTCTTTTAGGTAGCGGAATAAGTGAAAATCACTCAGCGCCAAGTCTGGACTGTACGGTGGGTGATCAATCTGTTCCCATCCAAAAGTTCTGATCAGATTTTGGGTGTGAATGGCATTGTCGTGCAGCAACAAAACTCACCACGTCACTGCCACGTGCTGAGATTGTCTGCTTGGCCTTGACTCTGACTGGTGATGTTGTGTGACGCCATTCCATTGAGCGACGTTTAGACACTGGGGTTTTGTGATAGATATCGATCCAAAAAATCAAGAGCACAAGCCATTCTTTCAAGTTTGTGTTCCTCAGTAAGCAGCCTGAGAACCCCCAAAGTACGCACAATTTGCGAAATTTCAACTTTTCGGAAACGATTTTGTGCAAAGTTGTTCTTCCCACATTCGGAAATTCTAATGCTAAAGTTGAAATTACCTTTTCATCCACGGCATTGACCAAATCATCTGTGATCATTGATGATCGACCTGAACGCGGTTTATCATGAACATTTTCCCGTTCGTTATTGAAAACTCGGTAAGAACTTTTTGGAGATCGCTGGATAGGACGTGGTGGGCCTTGGGCGTGGCCACCGAGATCGCCTCATCTCACGCCAATGGACTTTTATCTGTGGGAAAAAATAAAAAATGAAGTCTATTTCGACCCTGTTAATAGCAGGGCAGAGCTTGAAAATAGAGTTCGCAATTGCTTCGGGACTTTACAGGAAAACGAAATTTTACGCGCTGCAACAGATGGTGTAATGAGTCGCTTAAACCGCTGCCTAGATCTAAATGGAGATCATATTGAACGATTCAACTAAGGTTTCTGTTTTCGTCTACTTGTAAATGGTATAGGTACCATGCTGTTTTTACCCATTTGTTTCTTCAGTATCGTATTGGCTTTCTAATTTGACATTAAAAATAATACTCCTCCTCATACCTGTTTTTATTATTTATGCCTACTTTAGTATCACTCCGAAAGTGTGTAAATCCAACAGTTATACGTGACAACTATTGATAAACAGTGTTAAATTAGCTTTAGTGAAATAGTTCCCTCTAACTGTCATTTTATAATTCATGGCAACTTTTTTTTTTCAAATATCAGTCTGTTTTATAAAAATCATAAATACCTAACTCAAAAACCTTAAGAGTGAGGTATAGGGAATGTAAATACAGATCAAAAGTGAATAAAAAGTCCCAACTATTGGCCCAATAAAATACAGGGTGTTCCATTTGAAATAAGCGACTTCCCAAAGTATGAAGTTGTCTACATTGGCAAATGTATTTTGAACATCCTGTGTAAGATATTAGACTTTTTTCCAATAACGATTTACAATTAGACCTTAGTACTCATCATAAAAATTTTGAAGGCTCTAAGTCAAACGTTGTCTGAGAGAGGCCGAATGACGCCCAGCAATGATTTGTAGAATTATAAAAAAAAAGTGGAATTATTCAAAAACGGTGCATTTTAGACATAAGGTTTTTTTAAGAAAGTTAGCCTAAAATTTTGCGTCAAATCCAAAAATCCACTAATATATGGGGTGTTCCATTTAAAATAACGAAGTTCCTACCGATTTCCGTTATAACCGGAAGTCGGCCATCTTTAAAATTATTTTATTTAAAAAGAGCATGGCCAGAAACCAAGGCAACCAAATTTTTAGGGCTCTCTTCTTTAGGAAATATTCTAATAGGCCACTCAACTTGGGACACCCTGTATATCGCAGCAATTCCCATTCTTGTAAACTTACACATAATCGTTACGCATTTAATTGTAATTAAGACGTCGTATACCAGTGGCACAACTCCAGTTCTCGCAGTACCGTCGTCGTATCCGTTTAACCACCATCCAACGTTTTATTTGACGAAGTTCAGTCGACCGTACAATTATTTGGCGGTTTGTGTAGAATCCGACAACCGTATATAGTAAACTACACTACTACGCAATTCGTGCGGCCGTAGTATATGGTAGTGGAGAAACGGGAAACGCTAACGTTAAGGCAAGACGACACTTCCCCTGAGGGGATTATAATCGTCTCTTTCTCACGGAGACGTATGCTGTACGCTAAAGCTCCCCAAGATTATGTCAGAATGTAAACGGCAAAGTTAAGTTGATACCTTGTTGGAAGATGTAGCCCGATCCCGTGTAATGTAATTCGGTTGTAATATGCGATGACGTCTTAAAAAATTGGTGTAATTTAGTTGTAATGGAAAAAAATAAGCTCAAAGCACGTATCAGTTGTGTTATGGGGTATGTCACGGCGGTATTGCGATTCTCCCCTCCTCCACTCCCCTCCAGTGAGTGAAAATTATGCAATGAGTGACATTTTTTCCAGGCTAGTCTTGTCCGCTTCACATTCCACATCAGACTCGTGCAGAACTGCTTTAGTCCCAACATTATACGAGCTATACCAAAAATGCACGTTAGAGGGGAAAGAGGATATGGCCCCAGGTGTGCACGCGTTTTGGGACTTCAAGTATCTGAGCTTGGCCTACCGGGAAGGGTGAGCCTTGGAATATCCAACCAGCCACGCAAATTGGTACCGCTTTTTTTCCTAGCCGGATCTAGGATAGGTTCATCGCGTTGGTAGTTGGTTGATAGGAGTGAGTAGCATATCTGTTCAGGTACTGATACTGCGTAGCTATTATAGTAGGGAGTTAGATAGATTCCTCCCTTATTATGGTGGTATAGGTAGATAGGACGCGCTGATTGTGTGTATTTCTTATTGGTGGGTATTGTCCTGTTAAACATTTAAAGAATTCATATTAAAAAATGCAACCATCGTTTCCAAAGCGAAACAATCGGGAAAGGACAGGTCTTAATTAGCTCGCCATACAAAAAAAAAGATGGATGAGTATCATAGTTGAGTAGATGATGATGGAAAGAAAAAGTGTTCAAGACACCAAAGGTGAAACCAGCCTCCAATACAAAGAAAAAGAGCTCATTAAAAAGAGAAAGCGTGGTGAAAAACGTCAAGCAACGATCCAATTCAGACATTAGGTCTTCTTATTTGTTAGATTGTAAGAACTATGTGTAGCAGAGCTTGCAGATGGTTGAGGACTACATGGTGAAGTCACTATGGATGCTGATGAAGAAAGAAAGCAGATAGTAGCAGTTTTTAAAACATCTGCAGTAATAGTTTCTACTGTTTTGCCACACCTTTCGAAATCATCTATTAGGGATGGCTCATGGATCTAATCTAATCATTTAAATGCCATCCAAAATTAATTTATTTGGGACTAGAAAAAGTCCATCTTCCAATGTACGAGGGCGTATTTTTATGTTATCTACCTAGCTATTAAACAAAAGAGTGACGATGTCAAACAAATTATTGAAAAATTGCTGTCACTGTTAGCTAAGTTGTGTTTATTTTGTGCTGTTTAGACGAAGATGAAAGAATCTTATTTTCAAGTAAAATAGTGGTCTAAACTCTTTCGATGGGGCCAAGAGTCAATCGATGATGACCTAAAGTCCGGACGACCTGTTCAAGCTCGAACTGTAGATTGGCGTGTAGAGATCTCTGTCATTGCCAATGAAGTCTGTATATCCGAGACAAGTGTTCTCAAAATTTTGCATGACGATTTGGGTATGAGGAAGGTGTAGATACCCAGATTGCTTCTTCTTGTTTCTCAAGAAAATTTGGCCGAGCTGGGGAGGAATATATTTCGAATTATCACCGGGGATGAAACTTGGCTACATCATTGGGACCCTCCTACTAAACAAGAATCCATGTGGTGGGTTCATAAGGGCTCTCCACCACCAAAAAAAGGCCAAGACACGATTTTCTGGAAAAAAAAAGTGATGGGAACTGTTTTCTGGGATATTGAAGGAGTCTTGCTTATTGAATATATGCCAAGAGGGTCTACCACAAATGGAGAGGCCTACGAAATTTTTATCCACAAAAAAAAAATTGCCGGGTTCATAAGGCAAACAAAGTTCAGCAGATAATCCATGAGTGTGAGTTTATAGAGTTAAGGCATCCACCTTATTATAGCCCCGAACTAGCTCCGTCAAACTTCTTCTGATTCAAAAATTTAAAAAAGCATCTCAGAGGAAAGCAATTTTTTTTGTGTGGGTATAGGGCAATTGGAGAAGAGATGGAATAAGTGTAGTAGTGTTGAAGGGAGTTATGCTGGGAGTTGTTCTCTTATGTGCTTTTTTTCATGACTAGGTAGATAATATAAAAATACTCCCTCGTAATAAGACTTGAATGACGCAATTAATTCTTGGCCTAACTTTAATTGATCAATTATCAATTATCCTTAGCATAAAGTCTAATTAATACAACATCGTGCATTTATTTCAATAATTAGAAATATTTTAATTCAATTTGTAATATAAACTAATTATTAATACCTGAGAAATTTACATTGAATTTAATCTAATCTCGCGGAATCTTCGGTAATCTTAAAATGGTCTCGAAAGTATAAAAGGAAATATGAAGAGAATGCAAATTCCGACACAAACTCACTAAAAACTGCGTTAAATATTAAGACACCCTATCGCGAATTACACCTCCCAAATCTCCTCCATACTACCGACCCCCTTTAATGAAATTTCATAAATTTTCATTAATCCCAACCCATGTATAACCGTAGTACAGTACCGTGTTTTCGCCAAATTGAATTACACCTGTTTCCCCGAACATTAAGACAAGCAGCCAGCCAGCATTTACCTTAGCTTTGATGAGTTCCTTTACTCGATTATATATACCATACTTTCGTCTTTATACGCAACGAGAACCGAATGTATTAACGAAATTTTGCGGGTATTAAAAAATTTTTAATTAGAAAAAATTGCTGATTTTTTTATACACATACAAAATCGTTAGTCAATAATAATACCACTCAATATTTATACAAAAAGCAAAAGCGTTACAGGCCAGAGACCTCCTGCTGTGTTTCACTGTCGCCCATTAACCCCCATTACGGTCACCAGTGACGGAGCATTTAGTCACATAAAGAAGCGAAGGCATTTCAATTTCAGAATTCAGGTATGACCGCACCATCCCTTTCTAAAACTCATTGGCAGACATAAATTAGACGAAGCGTGCGCCCCGGTCTAGCACGTCGGTGTGTCCGGATGTTTGTGTGCAGGTCGTACTTCAAAGCACGCGTCAAGATTAGGTCGGAGGATTTGTCACCCCCCGGCTACGACGACCTAGATTATTATTCGAAGGGTTCGTCGTCGTGTGTCGGCTTTTATGGCGTCTTAAAGACCACCTGCTAGTCCACTTAGGAGATGAATACGCTTCCTTTTTTTTCCCCCTGTTTTGTTTTGTTTTGTTTACGAGACTGAAGGAAGGTCTATTCTGGATTTAAGAGGTTGGGCGTGACGAATGTATTGAGGACAATTTTTTTTTTTTTTTTTGAATTTTTGAATAGGTGATTAATAGGGTCGCTAAGTCGAAGTAGTTGACGTTTTTTCTTGTCAATTAATTGCGGTTCTTTATTTTTATAGCCAATATTTCGCATACATTGTACGCTTCTTCAAGGCTTAAAATTCGAACACATAAGTGGAAAACAGAGAGAAAAAGAAAACAAAAATTCATTTTTAATCTTTCCTCAAATTATCAAATTTTTAGAACAATTTTTAGAAAAACTAGACTTGAAATCCACTTCCACTTAAGAAGTCTTATTAGTATTTAGATTACAATTTGAATTGCTTCAAACCGCATCTTAATATCTCAAGTAACAAAAAAGTTACGGCAAATAAAAGAAATTAGGAGATTTCAGTTTTTCTTCGATATTAAACAAATGAAGCATGACAAGTAAAATTTGAAAATGGATTCTTAGTGAGCTTTTGAATCTCCACCTTTTTGCTAATGTAACCGTCTTTCTATGTCTTCAAATAAAAAAGTTACCCATGTTGTCCCTACGAAATCCGGGCACCCTGTATATGTTCTGGAATAAATTGGTATTTAATTAATTCTTGTTTTATTGACCTACAAGTGGAAATATTTCAGGGATTAAAAGATAAGTACATAAAGGTCACAAAATAAATATATTAATACGATTTCTACATAATATTTGAATCGTGCCATCTCTCATCAGTTGGACGAACTCATTGATTTTCTAAATTTTATTTCATTGTACAGTGACCTTCAAAGGTATCCGGACACGACTAGATAGAGAAATACCTGTAGCGTTAAGTGAGTGAAATAGTTGTTCTATATCACAAATATTTTTCGAGTTATCCATCTTAATAAAAATTAATAAATATGTACAAATAGCTAATCATTTTAATTACTTATTGTATAAAATGGCGCAGTCGAACGTAAAATTATGTATATAAATGAATAATAACCAGTCAAATAATAATCTGTATAAATAATAACAAAAATGATAAATGTCACTACATTTTGACACTTGATGACGTCACTCATTTATTGAAAGCATAAATATAGTATAATTTTACTACTGTAGCTTCAGACTGACTATGATTTTTGTACATAACGTTTTGTGATATCTTTAATATTGATGGATATATTGGGCTTTGACACACTAATGCCTCACCCTGTATATGCATTTATTTGTATATTGCAATGTTCTGCAGGTAGTAAGCTGGCCCTGCTGCTCTTTGGAATAAAGTATTGAGCGCAAGGTATTTCCCTATCTAGTCGTGTCCGGATACCTTTGAAGGTCACTGTACTATTGTAATAAATAAAAAATGGTTTGCGAAGCTGCTCTTAAGCAAGAGACCCTGACATAACCTTTCCTAAAAAAATCGAAATATTGAAACGTTTCAAATTAGCTTAATACACGTCATGAAAATCTGTAGAATGGTGATCCAGCAGAAAATAATAGTATCTCTTAAACATAGAAGGAACAGCATTAAGCATTTCAAAAAATCAAGCTAATAGTAGCAAAAAGTAAATGGAATCTAGTTGCTTTTGGATTCGGATTTTACTGCAAAAAGAAGAGTTGTCGTTCCAATTGTTGACATGAGTGTCAAAGCGAAATCATTCAATTTGGAGCTTTATTTTGAAGTATTTGTTTTATTGGAAATGTCATTTTATGATTCATGGCAACTTTGTTTTTTTTTTAAATCTCAGTCTGTTTTATAAAAATCATAAATAACTCAAAAACCTTAAGAGTTAGGTATAGGGAATGTAAATACAGATCAAAAGTGAATAAAAAGTCCCAACTATTGGCCCAGTAACATACAGGCTGTCCTATTTGAAATAAGCGACTTCCCAAGGTATGAAGTTGTCTACATTGGCAAGTGTATTTTGAACATCCTGTGTAAGATATTAGACCTTTTTTCCAACAACGATTTACAATTAGATCTTAGTACTCTTCATAAAAATTTTGAAGGGTCTAAGTCAAACATTGTCTGAGAGAGGCCGAATGACGCCCAGCAATGATTTGTCGAATTATAAAAAAAAGTGTTCCATTTAAAATAACGAAGTTCCTATCGATTTTCGTTATAACCGGAAGTCGGCCATCTTTAAAATTATTTTATTTAAAAAGAGCATGGCCGGAAACCAAGGCAACCAAATCTTCACCGCTCTCTTTGGTGTACTTTAGGAAATATTCTAAGAGGCCACTCAACTTAGGACACCCTGTATAAAGCTTGTGTCTCTTTTAATTTATCGGTTATGTGAATTAAAACAATAAAATTAAGTTCTAAGTTGTTATATTCTAGAAATAAATAGTTAGCGGATTTGGAGCAGTTTCCAAAACAGTTCTAAACTTGATTTAAACAGAAACGACCACAAATAAAAATAGAAACACAATTTCAGTAGATATCGGTATTGAATAAAAAGAAATAGTTTACTTGCCTGCCCTAGTATAATATCAAAGAGGGTTAGTGAAGTGAAAGTGTTCCTATTTAGAGACAAAACATACTCACAGTCTATCTCGAAGTAAACAGGACGATGTCAATAGGGACGTTTCTGGTGGCGCCACCTACAACCCAGATAGCACAAGACATCTTATGGATGTCTTATTTAGCTCTGTATTATGTCTGAACGCCTAAAGATATAAAAAAGACATCTTATGGACGTAATTTTAAAGACGTCTCTCGGATGTTCATTAACGTAGACCATAGGTGAGGTAAGTTGAGCAAGGGTATGGGGCAAATTGAGGACTTAGAATGTCTAGCCAAATGAAGGGCTGAATGCTAACTAGACATGGAATAAAATTTCTGTTTGATAATCAACCTTTTATTAATAGTCTTCTAGTGACAAAACAACTAAATTAAAAGTAATTTTCTTTGAATAATAAACTGAAAATAGAATCAAAAAAACATCAACGTATCTTAAGCTTAACTTTGGAATTAGTTTCAGTCTTTCTGATCAAATTCAGACTTGAATATTTATATTATTATCAATAAAGGTTATCTTAAGATAAGAAAATATCAATGTATAAAAGAAAATATTAATGAGATATAGGAAACTTAATCGTCGTTGTCGCTGTTGCAATTGACACAAACGAAAGTAAGACCTGCATCTGGCGCACATTTTGTCCATTGTGCCCATTCCTTGCAAACTTGACATTGGATCCATGTTTCTCCTGCTAAACTTTCAGAATAGGCATCGCAACAAATCAGACAGGAATAATCATCAGCGTTGCTTTCCTCACTTGACTGGAGTACTTTTTTAGAAACTCTCTTCTTTGCTTTTTTATCAATTTTTTTCCTTGGCTTTTTAACATTTTTAGCAGTTTTATTTTGTTCCTCTTCTAATGCGTTCTTTTCGGGGGTGTCTGTTAGTTGTTCTATCAGTTTTGGTTGATTTTCTAGGGCCTGCCTTTGAGTATGGTCGAACAATTTCTGCGGAAAATACGTTTGCTAGATCAACTCATCCGCACTAAAAATGTTACCAGTCTTTCGGAAACCGTTAACAATATTTATACTTGTCTGTGCAAACGGCAATGAATCAGCGATAATTTTTGGTATATCATAAATAGTTAGGGTCTTTCCCCGGTTGTAGATATGGGGACATTTCTTCAATGACGAGATGATCAATATTATTGTGCAATGTACCAATGAGTACATTGAATCTGTTGCCAACAATTTTGCTCGCAGCAGAGATGCACCGCCAACCAATCCAATTGAGATTCGTCCTCTGTTTGGACTACTTTATATGGCTGGTATATATAATGGAAATCTTCTAAATGGAGAAGATTTGTGGGCTACCGATGGGTCTGGTGTAGAAATATTTCGCCTCGCCATGAGTCTGCGAAGATTTAGATTTCTACTTCGTTGTCTAAGATTTGATAGCAAAGACACGCGAGCAATTCGAAGAGCATCAGATAAATTGGCACTTATAGGTGTTATTTTTGACCAATTCGTTGCTAATTGTCAGACTGGCTACTGTCACTCAGAGTTAGTAACCGTGGACGAGATGCTTCCAGGATTTCGTGGGAGGTGCAGTTTTCGCCAATTTATTCCTTCTAAACCAAACAAATAGGGGATAAAAATTCTAGCATTATGTGATGCAAAAATGTTTTATACAAGCAAGATAGAAGTGTACGTCGGAACACAACCAGAAGGACCCTACAGAGTTTCAAATAGTCCTTACGATGTTGTTCTATGACTTTGTGAACATATTGGATAATTGGATCAGGTCGTAATATAACTGGTTCACATCCCTACCTCTCGTAAAGAAACTATTCATTTACCATAAGAGCTTATGGTCAGTACTTGGAACTGTCAGAAAAAAAAAAAAAGAATTGCCCTTAGAATTCTCCCAACCGGCTACGCGACCAGAACATTCCAGCATGTTCGCTTTTTCAAAAGAGTGCACTCTTGTTTCCTATTTTCCCAAAAAAAAAGAAGAATGTCCTGCTATTTTCTAGTATGCACTTTGATGATGAAATCGATGGAAGAACAGGAGACGCGCGAAAACCAGTGATGATTACGTCTGACAATGCCACTAAAGGGGGTGTAGATGTTGTGGATAAATTATGTGCAATATGCTGTTCCAGAAACACCCGCAGGTGGCCAATGGTCGTTCTATATTCTCTTTTAGATATAGCTGGCATCAATTCGCAAATAATATACCTTTCAAACCACCCTTACATCAAAATTTTGAGAAGGAATTATTTGGGACAACTCTCCAATGAACTGCTGAGACCTCATCTACAAGTGCGTTCCATTATGGACAACATTCCTCGAAGTTTGAAATGTAGGCTAAAAGAACTATCGGGGGTAAATGTAGAACCTGAAGTTCCAGATAATGGTGTAGTGGGTAGATGTTTCTACTGTACCGCGAAAAAAAAAACCGTAAAACACGGTTTAATTGTCATAAGTGCAAAAAATTGCCAAGAGTGCCGAGAAATGCTCTAAACCATTTTGACCCACTTAGACAAATGAGTCAATATAGCTCAATATTTTTTTTAGTAAACCAATTGTCACCGGTGCGACTACTCATGTCTTGAACTTTCTCGCGACTACTGGAAGGTTAAAAACATCGTAAGCCATTCTTTTCCAGCCATCTTATTTGCAGTCCAGGAGGATGGAATATTATTGTCAAATTTAGCAGCACACTCGTAGGCAAGGCGACGAACGTTTTTTGGCGAATATCCATAGAAGGTTGAAGCCATTTGTAACAAGTATTTCTTTAAAGAGTCTTCTTGCGTGGGAGAAAATACTTGCCTCGGTGTTGTATAATCACCACCTTCGTTTAATTTCTTCAAAAATCTGGTCAAAGTCATCCGTTTGATCCCGAATTCTTTTGCGGCGGCATTCACGCTTTTTCCCTCATCGTTGACCGCCTTTGCAGCATCATTTAAGTTTTGAGTAGAGTAAGAACATCTTTCTTTTATAAGTCCGCATCCTAAAAAAAAAATTAAAAATCATATATTACTTTAGTTCTAAGGCGTGGGGTTAGTTGAGCAACTATAGCTCAACTCAAGGATTTAGACATCTTATGGGCATCTATAAAATGTCTTTGTGCTGTCTAGGAAGCCAATATAAAGCCAATTTCTTCCCCGCTATCCTCTCCGACCTATAAGGATCTACAAGTATTTAATGAATTAAATGAATTAAACCATTATGCTTGTTGGACCTCCCTTATTCTTACGACTACACCAACCCACGCAGAAGTATTTAACATCTCGAGAAAATATGACGTAAATCAAAATTGCACTTGCCTTTACGTCTCCTGATCGAATGAAGACATAAAATAGCGAGAGATACTTAGTTGGTTTCTTTAATTTTAACACAAGAGAAGAAAAATCGTGGGCGAAACGTTCCAAATAAAGAAGTTAAGGTCGCATCAGATATCACTTACGTTGTGAATTTAATCTACGCCTCATTACCTTACGAGGCTTGTAGCAATTTAGTTGACACTTAAGACATATAACATTTTAATGGTACTATTAATTATTAACGAGGGAAGAAGTTCAACGCGCTACTGTGGATGCTACATAGCTGAAGATGGTAATTTTCTCGTTTAAATTCATTTCGATATTATTAATATGTAAAGCGAGGTAATAAAATGATTAAAATTAAGATGCATCTGCTGAAATTAAATCTGTTTGGTTTTACGGTGTTAATAGGACGCGATGTGGTAGTAGTGAGTCTAATATAAAATAGAATGTAATCTTTCTGGTTGATGTCTGAAGCATTACTTCCGTGTCTTGAAATAAATAGGTTTATTACGCCTTAAAGTAGTGAAAAATAGATTCTACTCCAGATGTAAGCTGTTAAATTGCATTAGGTAACAGTCCCAGTTCGAGTAAGATATATTATTTGAACTATATATAAAATTAACTCGGATTTATTTTTGCAAGTCTACAAAGTGCATGCCAAAATGACACCAACTTCTCTGGCAACACTCGTGGGAAAGTTACTCAAAAGAATATTTGCAAGAAGGGTTTTTGGAACACAATGCCTTAGGATGTTGTTGTCGCATCTTTTGCCTTCAAACAATACATTGTATGACCAGTTAGAAGTATCCAAACTGTAATGCTGTGATACCATTTAAAGATGCATCAAAGGAAGAATCCAGAAGTGCTATTATTTTCGAACAAAAAATGAGCTTTAAGCTCGTGTTGTTCTGAATAAAGAAATAGGACCCCCGAAGGCATCCAAAAAACTTAACATTCGAAGATGAACCATTACAGAGACTAGAAGAAATGAAGCCAGTTCAGTATTGCAAATTGGCTTGATTATCAGCGACGTTAATTAAATGATCTACCACCAGCTTGCCTTGAGAAACAATATTCCTCACACCAACATATTTGGGCGAAACTGACTGAGTTTGTTTTTGGAAAAGAATGCTTCCCTAATCGATAATCAAAACTCTACAGTTATTGTCAATAGCCAGAATATTAAGGTTCACTAAAGAAAATGTGAAACTTTTTTACGCCATTTTTAAAGCTAAAATTTAGAAATTTATTGTGATGCCTTCTTGGAAGATGTAGCCTGTTCCCATCTAATGTAATTCGGTTGTAATATGCGATGACGTCTTAAAAAATTGGTGTGATTTAATTGTAATGGAAAAAATAAACTCAAAGCACATATCAGTTCTCTCCCACCCCCCTACTCCTCCCAAATAAAAAGAAAACAAAATCAATACATTTTCCATTACAGGATTATCGTTTTGACAACCAGACCAAGAAGAATTAAAAAAAGACGCAATTTACCACCACAAGCGAGGTTGAACAAGAAAAAAAAACTTATCAAAAGGTATATTGCAATATGGTTTTATTGTAAACCGATGCGCTTTCACCAAAATACGGTTGCTTTAGCGAAAATGCCTAACTCGCTTTCGGACCGTATTGAAAGTCATGACTTTCGGGGGAGAGATGCTATCAACTGGATCTGGGATAAATAAGTCATGAGGTATGCCGTACACTCGGTGTGCGTCCGAAGATATACTGCCCGCAATATTTTATCGAAGGAAAAAAAAACCGCGCACACAACATAAGTCCGACACGTCGAGTAGGACTTTGCCGGCGCGACGATGCTACTAGGAGGCAAGAGGTGGATGTCATTTGATAAAAGAGAAAGATTAATAACATCCATTGAGCCTCTGCTGTGGACGATCTAGCCGCTTTTGTTCTTATTCTTTTTCCGGGTTTTGTTTTTGCCGTTTGAATTTCCTTTTTTTTTCGCCTCTCTCATGCTCGAGCGAGATGATCTTCACACCGAGAAAAAGAAGGTGTTAAACAGAATCAATAATGTAGGGATTACATTCGTGCTACCTCGGATTCTGATCATATATCACGAAAATAATGAACAGTTATAAAAGTTTATTTTAAAAATTCCATCGCGACGCCCCCTTCTACCCTCTTAGGCATTCGATGAACATCCCTACTCCATCGGCCAATAAACTAGGTTGCCTGGATCGAAACTTAGGGGCTTTTCAAGGCTGAAATCCGACCGAAAAATCCACGTGTACCCTTTACATTTTATTTAGACCTAGAATCAGACCCTAAGAACATCAAAGTTAGCGTCACTTCATAGAGTGGTAGTGCGTACAGCACTGCATCAGTAGGGGCGGTCGCAAAGCTACCTCTAACCGAATTCACTGCTTGGAAGGGGTTCGCTTGATATACAGGAACCCCTAAGCAGGAGGCCAGAGAAGAACTCATACGAAAATGGTAGGTGGCATGGGATCAAGGTTTCTACGATCGATGGACGTACCAACTCATCCCAAATATCAAAGACCCTCAATGCGAATGCGATTAGTTCACCCCACAAGCGTTATAAGCTCACGGATGTATCCGGTGATAGCTGTACCAAAGTAGAAAAGTGCCTGCGATAGATGGACAAGCATCAGAAGAGCAATGGATTTAGAAAACACGCGAACTGACTTGGTATCTCCTCTGTACAGATATTTGGTTCTAAATTGCTTCGCTAAGATCATAAAGTTGAAAGAACAGGAAGACAAAAGAAGGCGTAGAGACAGGAGACCGTACCTGGTTGATGGCAGATGCATCCTGCATTGAAGCAAAATAGAAATGGTCCCAGTATACTGATCGTTGCGTGTACATGTTGTAATCCAATACTTCATTTAGGGTCATATTTATAATCCGTGCTTGTGATTGTGTTAATGCTTGAGCACGCCATTTTGACGTAAATGTCATCAAATTTGTCAAAATCGCGTGCTCAAGCATCAGCACAACCACAACCACAACCACGGACTATAAATATGACGTTGCTAACGTCAGATCTGATCATCTGTTGTCAACATCAACTCCGATGTGATGCCTTTTTTAGTTCGATTTGTCGACACTATCCAATAATACGTTACCACCTTATTGTAGAAGACTGTCAAAGAATACTGCTTGTGTCTTCGAAGTCATTGTTGACATAACTAGATCTCTTGCGACTTCCTTTGATATCCCCTATAGGAGTGGCGACCGCCTTTGATGAATTCTAATCCTGGTAATGGGTGTGTGGTTTAACTTCCTCACTGTCATCAACGTTTTTCCACAATCCTTAGAATTTTCTCAATTCACAATGCCCTCGTACTACATAGAGAGTATCAGCCACGAGGCCAATAGAGACATGCTCCTTTCCTCCCCACCTCCCTCTTCCTCGTTCCAATAAAAACGCAGCATTCAAATATGCATTAAATAAAATATTGGTCCTGAGATTGTTCCCTGTGAAAAGCCAAAAAAATTCTAGCTTAACACATTGATATCTAAGGCAAAGTATAGGTGGTCATTAATTTCATCCAAAGTTCTTCAAACGTCCTCCAAGTTCGTAAAGTGAAAGTCAAAAGCTTTGCTAAAGTTTGGCAATTCCAAGCAAGAAAGAATGACGCTAGATTGTATCACTTTTAAAGTTGGAAGGTGGCTGAAATTGCAATGATTCCCAAGCTAGTGGAGTCACCTTGTTAACCATCAATTTGCTTGGCTATATATCCGAAAAATGTTTAGGATAAATCGAGAGGAAGCCTATTCTATCTGGGACCTGTTTTTTTGTCTTAACCATCACAGTCAGGCCCGCCGTCGGGGGATGGAGGGGGGCAGAGGGGGCAAAATTCCCGGAACTAATGGCACCAATATTGGCAATATTGCAAGAAGATACCCCGTTAGGAAGATATCCTTGATGCCTTGTCAAGATTAAATTAACAAGAAGCACCTGAAAGCTGATTTCGCGGACGACATTGGTATAAATACAGGGTGATGAGTGAGTTGCACATGGTGGGTCTGTAGAGAGGAAAGTAATCAATTACAGTTGAATCCGTGATGTAGAACTTTAAACATCATACGTTCATCTTACGACGCTTTTATGCAAACGGCGAATGAGTCACCCAGACCCAACGAAACTTTCGTGTACATTTTAGGAAACTCCTAGAATCCTCGAGGATGTTAACCAAGTACAGATCGCAACAGAGCAGAGTCTTAACATCCATAGAAGCTTGCAGTATATCAATTGAGTCAATGATGGAAATCTTAGATGAGAACGAGACAGCTGTCACCCTTTTGAGTGATGAGGCTCATTTTCATATGGACGGTGGTGTAAAGAGACAGAACTTTCGATTTTGGTGTCCAGCAATTCCACGGTCCACGAGTGAGAGACCTCTACTGTGTGGTGTGCGATTAGTGAAACGAGGATTATTGGTCCTTATTTTTTTATGGCCAAGGATGGGAATGTAATTACGGTTAATGCATGCATATGATGACAAAATTGACCAGAAAATGTATGAAAGTTTGAACGGTCACAGCGCTCAAACGCGTTAATGTGCCTTCCTGGGGGTTTGTCCTCTCGTTTAGATTAACAAGATGAACCATCTGGCCGAGAGCGAAGTAGATTCATCAAACGGTTCTCGAGGAAATTTATCTCTATAACCTGTTAATGTGCCTTGCTGGGAGTTTGGCCTCTCGTTTAGATTAACAAGTTGAACTTACTTGGCAAAGAGGAAGCAGATCCATCAAACGGATATGGAGCTAGGTAATATTTATATGATGAAAAAGTTGTCCAGAAAATTTATGAAAGTTTGAACGGTCACAGCGCTCAAACGCGTTAATGTGCCTTCCTGGGGGTTTGTCCTCTCGTTTAGATTAACAAGATGAACCAACTTGCCCAGAGCGAAGCAAATTCATCAAACGGTTCTCGAGAAATTTTATCTCTATAACCCGTTAATGTGCCTTGCTGGGAGTTTGGCCTCTCGTTTAGATTAACAAGCTGAACTTACTTGCCAAAGAGGAAGCAGATCCATCAAACGGATATGGGGCTAGGTAATATTTATATGATAAAAAGTTGTCCAGAAAATTTATGAAAGTTTGAACGGTCACCGCGCTCAAACGCGTTAATGTGCCTTCCTGGTAGTTTGTCCTCTCGTTTAGATTAACAAGATGAACCAACTTGCCCAGAGCGAAGCAGATTCATCAAACGGTTCTCGAGAAAATTTATCTCTATAACCCGTTAATGTGCCTTGCTGGGAGTTTGCCCTCTCGTTTAGATTAACAAGGTGAACCTACTTGCCGAGGAGGAAGCAGATCCATCAAAAGGTTATCGAGCTAGGTAATATTTGTATGATGAAAAAATGCACAACGGCATGCTGCTGGCATTTGTATGGACATTCTCCGACGAACATTTCCTGGAAGAGTGATCTCTCGTTTTGGAGATATCATTGGTCCTCTCGTTCACCGAACTTTACAATTCCATTTTTTTTATAGAGACATTTAAAATCTGGGGTTTATATTAACAACTCGCGCACTATGCTGGACCTTAAAGACGCAATTCGCCAAGAAATATAGTGCGAAGCTTCAATCAACGTCTTCAACGTTGTGTTCTAGTAGAAGGAGACCATCTTGGAGATGTAATTTTTAAACGTAGAAGCTCTAGATCCAAAATTTTTTGGTATTATAAGTCTTTATTACAGGTTTATTGCTACTGATATCAATTATGTGTCATATCTACACAATACTTTATAGCAAACTAGCTAAAGTATATAAAACTAAATATTGCTTTCTAAGAAGAACGACACTAACCCGTTATCATCCCCATATTACATTCCTACCGAATATAATCTCCGTCATATTTTAAATTTTATGAGTTGAGAACTGCGACAATATATTAAACAAAAAAAGCATATAGAAATCTTCAGGAACTATAAAGACGAGCTCGTCCTTTTTATAGCTTTTATATTATCTCTTCTCTATATAAAGCAAGAGTTTCCGCGTGTATACTCTCCGATGGAGTAACTGTAACTTTTTCCGAGCGACTCCCCCAAAAAAAAAAAGGAGAAAGAAAAACGACGAGAAGAAAGAGAAAACATAGTCGAGATAATATCTATCTCCGAGGAACTCGGCAACTCTTCTTAAGTTCACTACCACATACTGCGTCCTCCTGACAAAAGAAATACTTTCACCAACAACTAAACTTTTGCTTAATGGCTTTTTTCGCGATCGCCCGACGTTGTATAGTGGCCTGTAATCTGTGTTGGACAAGTTTGTCCCCGTTAACGATGACATGGGAATTAACTCCCCGTGATCCTTACGAATTGTGTTAAAGATTAAGACTTCCTGGAAGCGTCGATTCAAATTTATGTAATTGCAACTTAGAACTTTTGATGAAAAATAAACAAGATTCTCTCGACCACCCTTTATCTCATCAATTTCAAAATCATGAATGCTACTCGATTCGGACCATCTACGATCCGACAACTTTCCAACACTTAATGGTATCGCATTAATTATCGAAATTTTACTTCAGACAGCGGCAGGGGACGCACCAGAAGTTCTTAAATAATGTTCCTCGGCGGCGTAGGGTACACGAAACCGAGAGAATTTCCAACATTCTCCAAAGACGCATTTGTCTAGTTCCTTTGACAAGCACGTAGAGGCATGTCTTCTCCGGGAGATTGAGGTACCTCTCTCTACCACTGTTGTTCGGTGGAGATAAATCCGGACAATTCGGACGTTTCGAAATTGTCCCCTTCAACATTTCCGCGTTGATAGTTTATCGTAAATCCTGCGTTAGTTTGAATATTGATTTAAACTTGATTGCTTTCTTCTGACGAAACAGCAATAGAAATGAAACGTCAGCGTTTTTCTTTTTTTCTCACTCTCTCTAAATTCTACATCAAAACCATTCGTGTTAGCGTTTCACCTACATATCTCCCATATCCTTCGCTTCCGTACACATATTGCTTACGCAGTTCCATCCATCGACGGAGGAGGAGAAGGAAGGGGTGCGTTTTATTTGGTCTTTGGCTTTTACCGTTTGATCGTCGTAGAAGAACGCGTTGACACATCCCCCGATTCAATTTATTACGGCGATAAAGGTTGACACGTCGGATGATAAATCACAACTCTTTTGGGGAGTGTCTGATCCGCGCTTTATATTTAGGAAGCTACTGATATCTGTTACACGTACCCACCTCTACAGATATAACCGCCCGTTATTTCATCGATGTAAAAGGCGTTTCAGGTCGAGGAGACTCTGCGCGGAAAATTTGATGTATCCGATGTCGGTTCCTACGTTGAAAAATGTGCCTTTTCGCTCGTGATAACGTGTTGGATTAGAGATTAAGGAGATAACGTCATTCGCAGGTCGTAAGTTATAACCCCTGTCCGTCTAGGGTGGAGTTCGATTGTAATTCAATCAGATGGTGTAATTAAATTCAGTTCTTACGGATATCATTAATAATTAATGATAAATATGATCGGTTGTCTTTGGAAGCCTCTCCAAAGCAAGAATTTTGACCCTCACCAACTTCGTGAATGCTTCCTTTAAGCCGGGCCACTCCCCCAAATCCAATCACACCATGATGGTTCTAATATATGAACTAGAGAAGCCAAAACATCAAGTGTATGCTCACAAGCCGGTATCCCTTTTGTCATTACTGTCTAAGGTCGTGGGGAAAAATAAATTAGTCTCCAGGATCAATGAGCACCTACAGCAGCACAACATCCTTAAAGAACAACAAATAGGATTCGGAGTTACCATCAGTGAAGGGCATGATATATCTATCCTTGTTAGGACTGACGATGATACCTACTGATTGTGTTTCGTACAAGTTAGAGACGCTCAACTACAATTTCATTGAAGCTTGATGGCTAAATTCTTGCCCAATATGAGTCAACAAAGTATCTATGCATGAATTTGCAGGAAAACCTATTGCCCACATCAACTTCGCCACCTACAATCAAAACTAGAGCTTGAACCAAATCAACCAATACGGTCCTGTGAGCCCTAAACACAAGAAACGCCTTCGATTAGGTCTGGCACTAGGAATTAGTTGCCAAGATCACTGTGGCCGACATGACTTCGTTCTTATTTTTAATCTCCACAAAATGAATTCTTCCGACTCTTCTTCCTTTCTACACATGGTAGGTGGGCTATTGCCTATTTCCTTCCTATGCCTCTTGGGATGTAGATGTCCAGCGTCTTTCCAGCGTTTTGATGTCCTGCTCTCATTTCTTTTTTCAACTCATTTTCTTATCCATTTCCCCACGTCCTATATTTTGCTTTGTTGTCGTAGATTTTGGCTTTTGATTCTGTCAATTTGTATTTACCCATGAAGACTTTGCATCATTTGCTGTGACTTGAAGGGGATTTGGTCTTGTTTCAGCAGAGTATGTCATTACAGGACTAAGAGTGAAATGAATTCTGTTCTGATGAAGATCATTTTTAGCTATTTTCATGATGTATCTTTGATCTTACGCCGATAAAGTTTTTCTAGAAATATTCCATAAATCATAAGATCGAATCTTGATCAATATTCTCATATAACACATCTCATAACCCAACTGGTTTGCATTCAAGATACTACGTGATTGTAAAAATGTTATCGGACCGTCCTAAACCAAAGAAAAGTTTACAGTAGTGATAGACAGCCATTTCTCCAACCTCCTCATTGCTCTTGACGAGCTTGCCGGGAGTCACAGGTCAAGATCAATGAGGAGGTTGGGGAATCGACTGTCATGATTTAAGGACAACAGACCCAACCTCCTCATTGGCCTTAATCCTGTCAGGAGGCATAGTTCAAGATCAATTAGAAGGTTGGGGAATCGACTGTCATGGTTTACGGACAACAGATCCAACTTCCTAATTGCCCTTGACGACCTTGCTGGGGGACATACGTCAAGATCAATAAGGTGGTTAGGGAATCGACTGTCATGATTTAGGGACAACACATCCGACCTCCTCATTTCCCTTGACGACCTTGTCGGGGGTCACAGGTCAAGATCAATAAGGAGGTTGGGGAATCGGCTGTCATGATTTAAGGACAACAGATCCAACCTCCGCATTGCCCTTGACGACCTTGCCGGGGGTCACAGGTCAAGATCAATAAGGAGGTTGGGGAATCGGCTGTCATGATTTAAGGACAACAGATCCAACCTCCTCATTAACCTTGACATTGCCAGGGGACATTGGTCAAGTACTGAAGCTAAAGACCCAACCTCCCCATTGACCTTAACCTTGTCAGGGGACATAGTTCAAGGTCAATTAAGAGGTTAGGGAATCGGTTGTCATGATTTAAAGACAACAGATCCAATCTCCGCATTGCCCTTGACAACCTTGCCGGGGAATATAGGTCAAGGTCAATAAGGAGGTTGGGAAATCGGTTGTCATGATTCAAGGACAACAGATCCAACCTCCTCATTAACCTTGACATTGCCAGGGGACATTGGTCAAGTACTGAAGCTAAAGACGGATCAGGATGTGAAGATGTACAAAAATTAACATCCGAATACGAAAGATCGCAAAGGGGCCGCACTAAGAAAGGGCATGTTGGATAAAGAATTTAAACCAATGAGATCAGAGGACGGCGGTGATAAAATGGATTAATTGGGCGCGGTCAGTGAAGAAGAAAGGGTTGTACGGGGCCTGGAGGGTGATGACGTTAAAGAGGAAGAAATTAACTCGCAAAACCAGGAAAGAAAACTACCGGATATGCTACCGGGAGGATGAGGAAGGGAGTGCTCCAACTTGTCAATCATGTCACGATTTTTTAATTAATCATCTATTTCGTCTTCGACCTTGACAGAGGACATAGGTCATGTTGAATGAAGAGGTTGGAGAATTAATAGCACAGCAAATTGATCAATACATCGCATCAATATCAGTGCACCTATATTGTTATATCCCCAAGAACCATTTCGTCTCAGATTCAAAATCGTCTTTCACTTTAAACTAGGCTAAGCTCTATCAACATTCAAACAGGCCATGGCATTCTAGAAAATTCACGATTTTCCGCTCTTCAAAATCTAAACTCTTGTGTCTCACATTTCCAATCACTTCTTTGGAAGTGGAGAATTGAGTTAAACCCTACCAAAGCCCAAAATCTGATCCTCATTATGATTATGCGTTAAGATGTCTACCTCGTAAATAGTACTTCAAGGTAATAAAGGGCCCCAATTTTTCCTTTTCCTCCCGTACTATGGATGACAATTGAAGTATTGTACAAAAGAGTAATATATAAACATTTCAACAATAATAATATTTATATTAGGCTGTAGTACAACCGCACTTGTTCGAAATATCTTTTACACATCCCCTCTATTACATTTAAATTATTCCACTGTCGTTCTTAGCAAATTACCCAGATAGTAGAGTGTTATTCCAAGCTTCCCAAAAACTTCCATACCTCCTAGTAAGTTTAACAGACATACAACTAATTAATCTTCGGTGCCAGCAGGGAAACTTGCATGTAACACAAATAATTATCTTGAAACGCTATCTTAGATAGTAAAGGATGTTGTTTCAACTCTTATATACCTTACCTCCTACAACCCCAACGTATGCGTTCGCAGTTACGTATAATTGCTCGCGATAAAACTTTGCCTTTACAGAATTGCTGGAGCGAGATGTCTTTACTACATGAAAGAAACTTATTGCTAGAGATGTTTTACGAGCAGAACTAAAACAAGCTGTTCCTTCCATTTTATATAGTTCCCTCTTACTCGAAGCACTTCAGTTTAATGAGTAAATAAAATACGTTTCTCGCAATTTTCAATCGAACCCCCCTCTCACCCTAATTTATCTCTTAATAATTATATCAGTATTAATCCTTACATCTTAAACCCATGTCGGGAACCGTCTGCGAAACGCAAAATCCTATCCCCCAATAAATTATCAATCGGCAAGGACAGGGAGTCTTTATTAAAATCCGCTTACTTCACGTCGAAATGGAAGTACCGGTACAGTAGGATTTGCGCTGTGGATCGTCTTCCAGACGATGCGACGTAGTAGACGATTTATATAGCCGACTCGATCCGATCAGTGGATTAATTAGGGCAATAAATTCACCAAAAACCTTTGAATATATTGTACAAGAGGTATCTGGTACGTCGTCTCGGAATCCGGGGACAAATCCGGGGTACAGATGCGCACCGGGGAAACTGAACGGAATCAGAAGATTGGATTCGCTGCTCGAGTAATCTTTCTAAATATCGGCGGATGAGTTTCGCATGGGAAAGAATGAAAGATGTTGGGTGATATATATACGAGGTGTAGCAGAAAAGTTACCAATATTTTAATTTTTTTCAAACATCATTCAAAGTAATTCCTTTGGGCAGCTACACATCGATGGAGGCGTTGTTCCCACTGTTGGTAGCAGCGCCGGTATGGTCTTCAGTGTCTCACTTTTTGGGATCTTGTCTAAAGTTCCGAAATGACGTCCTTTTTCAGTTTAGGAAAAAGTCACAGGGACTGTGGTCAGGTGAATAGGTAGGGGGAGGGGGGCTGGGGAACCACAGTAATGCCTTTTGAAATCAAAAATTCTATTATGGAGAGGGCAGTGTGACATGGGGCGTTGTCATGATGGAGCATCCATTTGTCTGCAATGTTTGGTCTCGCGCGAATTACCCTTTTTCTAAGCCTTTCAAGGATGTCTGTATAAAAAACTTGGTTGACTGTTTGTCTTGGAGGAACAAATTCTTTGTGGACGATTCCCCTTTTGCCAAAAAAAAACAAATCAGCATTGATTTTTAATCTTGGATTTGCTCATTCGAGTTTTCTTTGGTCGAGGAGAGTTTGTAGTGTGCGACTCTTGACTTTGCGTTTTGGTCTCAGGATCGTATTCAAAAATCCTATTTTTTTTCTAATGCTCTTCTGCTCAATTGTGAGGTTTTTCGGCACAATTTTGGCACAGACCTTTCGCATGTGCAAATGCTCAGTCAAAATTTGATGAACGGTAAATCTGTTGAAATTTAATTGTTCACTCAACATTCCATTTATTTCCTAGTAACATATGCTAATTACATTTAAATTCGTATCGTTATGTTTTTTTTGGTTAAAAATTTATCCGACGTTAATTGGGCATTAGGTTTGGTTTGTTTCTCCTGGTAAATAGCTCGATAAGAAGCTGTATCTCTTTCAACTGCTCTTCGTACTTGTGAATGTCGCTCTTCATTGGAATCATTCTCTTCTATTATATTGAAACATTTTTGCCAGCGTAAGAAAGCTTCTTGCAGATTTTCTAACTTCAATTTCGGGCCTATGGGAACATCATGAACATTATTTTCTTTATTTATCGTATTCATATTTTGAATTTCAACCAATTCATCATTGATCAATGTGTCGGAGTGTGCTCTAAAGTCATCAACTCTGTTCATAAGTTGGACAATTTCAGTTGTGACACTCTCTCCAAAATCTTCAGGATCAGTTGTTTGACCTGGACCATGATCATGTGATCCACAACTTTAGAGAGTACTCCATTTCTTCTATCACCCTATTTCGCCGTTTTGATATAATTTTGGACGAAACACTACCAGCTATTGCAGTAAATACTGAAAATGACCACCGTTGACAACTTGGCAGTGTCCAAGTCTAGAAACAAATTTTTCTTGAACATTTTGTATCATTTCTGGTAAAATATTTCATACTTCAGTTCTAATGCGGCACTTTAGATCATCAGTATTTATGGTCTATTTAAAAAAACTTTGGATTTCAAATAAGCCCAGAAAAAGAAGTCCAAAGGGGTCATGTCAGGTGACCTGGCGGGCTATTCAATGGGATTCCATCGCCCAATCCATTTGCCTGGAAACATCAAATCGAGATATTCCCGAACTTCTCTTGCATAGTGGGTCGCGGCTCCATCTTGTTGCAGCCAAATTTCTGGCTGGTAGAAGTTCAAACTGACAAAAATTTTGGTAGACTTCACCAGTAAAATTTTCGTGAAAGAAAAATGGTCCTATCACTCTATCTTTGAATATACCAGCCCATAAATTAAGTTCCCGTGGCGATTGAAAATGAATCCAATGTGGATTTTCTTGAGACCAATATCGAAAATTTTGAAAATATTGAATTTTTTGTAATGTTTTGTGGGGTACTGTTAAAAATAAAATCTATGGCCCTACATATGTTAAAGAATTGCAAGAAGTAATTAATCCCAATATTATCCACAAAGTAATAAATAGTATTCAGAGACGGTGTCAACTTTGCATTGTAAACGATGGTGATTTATGTGAGCAATTTAATATTGTTGTTCATTATTTAGTAGCATAGTTGTATTTTTGTTTTATTAAATATTTAAATTACCATCCGAATTAATTCAAACCGAGTTATCATATCACCTAACAATTGGTTAAAGAAATGTTTTCTTAAAAACGCAACAAAAATTGCATAGTTCAAATGAAACATTTCGAGGTGAGATTAGAGGTTACTAATAATAAGCACACATGAAATTTGTGTTATTAAATGTTAGTATTACGCTTTTCAAACTGTTGATATACTTACAAAATAGATCGTATTTTTCAAAATTATCCGTTATAAATTGAAGTAATAACATTGACACTTCTGACAGGTTCATATCATGACAACCGTGTTGTTTTCACAGATAACGTGATAAACAAAAAAAAATTGCATATCATGTGATCACATGATTGTATTCAGGAAAAAATCTTTTTTTAAAAGAGCCACAACAATTACACGGTTCCAATTTAAAATTTTGAGGTTAGGTGAGGTTACTAAAAATTTGCGCAAGAGAAATTTGTTTTATTAAGCGCCAATAAAAGTATTTAGATTACAATTTGAATTGCTTCAAACCGCATCTTAATATCTCAAATAACAAAAAAGTTACGGCAAATAAAAGAAATGAGGAGATTTCAGTTTTTCTTCAATATTAAACAAATGAAGTGAAATTTGAAAATGGAGCAGCTCTTTTTTCATTTTCGGAAACAGGTAATAATCACTCGGGGCCACGTCTGGGCTGTAGGGTGGGTGATTCACAATTTCGAAACCCACCTTATGCAGGGCAGCTAACGCAACGCGGCTCTTGTGGACGGGCGCGTTGTCGTGCAAAAGCAGCACACTTTTCGTCAATTTTCCCCGTTTTTTCTCTTTAATGGCTTCTTTTAGTCGCTCTAATATTGAAGTGTAATATTCTCCGGTTTTAGAAACACCTTTATCGTTATAATCAATCAACAATATTCCTTCCGAGTCCCAAAATACCGTTGCCATGAGTTTCCCAACTGATTGTGACACTTTAAATTTCTTGGGAGGTGCTGTGCCCTTTTTATGCCACTCCATGGAGTCTTGTTTGGACTCAGGTTCATAATGATGAACCCAAGTTTCGTCGACTCAATACACCATCCTTGTCTTCATTACAGAAGTCCAAAAATGCACGCGAACACTCTACGCGCTGTTGTTTTTGCGGCGGCGTGAGCATACTCGGCACCCATCTTGCGCTGATCTTAGACACGCCGAGATGATTATGACTCCTCCAAATGATGGACATGATAGTGCAGAGGATAGTAGCGATGAAGATGGCAATATTGCCAATATAAATAATTTGAATGGTCTACAGCTTCAATCTCAAGCAGTAGCCAAAGTATCTCATCACGAGCGTACATTTAGTATTGGAGATAGTAGTGACAGTGATGACGAATATAATATACCTTTAGTAGAACTACAAAGAAAAATTGTCAACTCCAAACAAAGAAGATGGACAACAGAATTATGCTTTTAGTTATAGTTCATGTGACAGTACATTTCCTGTACGACCAACGACTAGATGGGTGTCAAAAGAAAAGAAAAATTACCAGCCGCCCAATCAAATGTTGTATTACAACATAATAAATTTATGGGAGGTGTTGATAGATTGGTCGAAAATATTACAGTGTGGCAATAAGATCAAAAAAGTGGTGGTGGCCTCTCTTTGCTTTTGGAATCGATATGTGACTGTTCATAATGCATGGCAAGTTTATATAGCACGCTACGGTGACAAATATGATTTACTTGCATTTCAGAGGAGAATTTTCCAGGTATATTTTGCTAAATATAGTACACCCATTTCAAATGGCGGCAGACCTGCTTCAAGGAAAGAATTAACTTCACGGGTTTTCAGTGAAATCCATTACAACAGACTTGGCCACTCGATAGTGAATGCAGAGAAACAGAATAGGTGCGCATTGTGCAAAAAATTGTACGAAAGCATGAAAAAATTTCACGTAAAGGACTAAAATTATAGGCTTCTATTTTTTTCTATACATATATGTATACAGTGAAGCATTTATAACACATAACACATAGCCACATAGCTATGTTCGATTTTATTTGTTCCATGTCAACGCATAGGCAGTTATGCAACCAACATTACTCCTATATATTTATTGGTTTCTACCTGAACATCTTATCGATAACTGTCAAAGTCGTGACGAGATAAAATAATCCATAAAATGTAGAAAGCCCAATAGCAGCAAAAAAATAAGATTAAGCTTTAAAGCTTTCAAATTTAGTAATCACCAAGAAGTATTACCTGAAGATAAAATCAAACGCATGGATTTTTGTGAATCCTTATTTAATACAATTGAAAATGGCAAGATTTTAACAAAAGAGCAAGAATGCAAGAATTTCCTAATAGCATATTGTATGGAATGCAAAGGTGAACATTTCGAACATTTATTAAAACGTTATTACTTTTTTTTTTATTCACTGTTTGATGAGGTCTTTTAATTTTATTTTTTTGACAAATAGAAGGTGATTTATTTACGAGATTATTTTTATTACGTAGTCTCATTGTAACAAAGAGGTTACTATGCATGTATACGCCCTCTGTTAGTCAAGTATTCAACATGTAAAAACGCATGTTTGCAATAGGAGTAATGTTGGTTGCATCACTGCCCATGCGTTGACATGGGACAAATAAAATCAAACATAGGGGCTATGTACAGTGTTATAAAAGCTTCACTGTATATATATTATCCCTCTCTATGTCTTCAAATAAAAAAATTACTCATGTTATCCCTACAAAATCCGGGCACCCTGTATATGTTCTGGAATAAATTGGTATTTAATTAATTGTTGTTTTATTGACCTATAAGTGGAAATACTTCATTTCAAACATTTCAAATACTTTTTTCTTCATTCACCTCAAAATAAGAACATACCACGATATTATTTAATATCCCCTAATTCAACAGAGCAAAGCACAAAATCCTTCAATTTCAATTTACACCTCAAGGACTTTAATAAGAGCATATGCCTTTAGCTCTCTCCCGCGAAGTTAGACACAATATGTTACCTACGTATAGACATTTCTCAATGTTATTTTGCCCCTTTTACTAGACTACATCGAACTGAAATTGCGGACATTCTACGTGGTTCCACGAAACGATTAATACTACATGAAATTTTATTGATTGAATAGCTTCCCGGCTCTAGACGGCATGTTCCAATATTGCATTCTTGACGCATCGTTTTGATACATGTCCGCTGTAAAATTACACTGAGAGTGTCCTCCCTTTAGTGCCACGATTAATTATTTTTAAGCCGCGCAATTACGCTAATTTTTCCTACTTTTATCTCAGCGTTAGCGGAATTAAATGCAAGGATGCAATTGCTCTTATCTAATTGCGCCATTAAATATATGTAGCTAAATTAGTCAGGCAATTCGAGTTTAGTAGTTTCGAGCGTAGATTTTCACGACCCTTATTCACTTATACAAGAGAAGGAGTAATCCATCAAACGTCAAAATGAAAAACACGAATCCTTCCCAACAAGAAATTACAATTCAAAATTAAGACAAGCCGGTCTCAACGTTCCCCTAATCAGGCAACATAATTAATTATCATCGTTCCTCGTCTTCTTTTTTCTTGCGCGACGACTTCCACTTCAACTAACTTTTAATCGCATTCAAATGTGGAGAGACCTTATACCGGCTGTCTTGCCTAGATGCTTGCCGGAGTATAATAACGACCGGCCTCCTTCCTATAAGAAAATAAGTCCGAAACACTTCCTGCTTTTCGCGTCGTCATCGCACACCGGAAGGAGTGTGGACGTTCGCGAGTCCTGCTAAAATCTTCAATCTTCATCTTCACGTGCCTATGTCAGTCGTTAATGGAATTAAATGAGGGATGGGTGTCGTTGAACGCGGGTCCAGACAAAAAATGAAACAGGGAACGGGTGATGTTATCGATTCGTATGTTTCGCTAGTAAACTAATTCTGATAATGCAGCCACTTGTCCTGTATTCGATGTTTTTAACCATTTTGACATCGATAAAGTTTATTTATTTGACAGTTGTAGTTTTATGAATCGTGAAATCGTTTCTGCAATTTTGCACCACACACATAACATCTAGTTTCTACACTTTTGATGGTTATAACTGCAGATAATGCAGAACTGCATATATTTTTGACAGGTATCAAATTTAAAAATCAAAGATGCTTTTACATATATTTGCATTGCGTTCTAGCTATTAAGGGACTTGAAGGACTGTCAAGTTGTTATGTACGTGGCAGTTGTATTTGCTAGATAATCCTGGCAGCTGTCAAATTAAAACTTGAAGATAATTTCAGGGAGATACTAACCTAACAATATCGTTGCGCCTTTTCTTGTAACGTCAAAATAAGTTAGATATTTCAATTTAGATGGTTGTAAAAGGAAACGGGTAGCTTTAATATTCTTGACAGCTGTCATATTAAAAAAAAAACTAAAAATGCTTCGATATCCATCTTGTAACACAAAAATAACACTTACTTCTTATAATTTTGACAATTGTAACTACATATATAGTGGGACGCAGACTAAATATTTCTGACAGCTGTCAAATTCGAAAACTACATTTTGTGTAAATACCATTCTGATGTTAAGGAATTTAAAAAGCTGTTATCACATTTGCTCGCTCGACAGTTGACAAGATGTTATTAACCATAATTTGATATTTGTTATTTAATTGCCAGCTGCAATTGTTAGATATTCCTGACAGCTGTCAATTTAAAAACTAAGAAATAATTCCACGGATATTAGCCACCTAAAAATATCAAATGGTTTCTGCAATTTTCTAACACACACATCACGGCTAGTTTTTACAATTTTGATGGTTATAACTGCAGGGAAAAAGTCATACATTTTTGACAGGTGTCAAATTTAAAAATCAAAGATACTTTTACATTTCTTTGTATTGCGTTCTAGCTATTAAGGGACTTGGAGGACTGTTAATTTGTTATTCACGTGACAGTCGTAGTTGCCAGATATTCCTGACAGCTGTCAAATTAAAAACAAGCAAATAGTTGCCCGGATCAAATAGTTTTTGTAATTTTTTACTACAATTTTTTTACTACGATTACTTTTTGCAGTTTTGATGGTTATAACCACAGGGAAAACGTCATATATCTCTGACAGCTGTCAAATTTAAAAATGAAAGATACTTTTATATAGATATATTTGTATTTATGATTTCGGATTTTGGATGAATTGGTTAATTATAATAATAGTTATTTGTTATTCACTTGACAGTTGTAGTTGATAGATATTCCTGAGAGCTGTCAAATTGAAAATAGTTGCGTGGATGTTAGTAACTTAAAAATATCGGTTAGTTAGTCAAATTAAATAGTAAATGTAACATCAAAATAACGATTAGATCTTTCAATTTTGACGCTCGTAGGAAGAGGAGAGTAGCTTGAATATTCCTGACATCTGTCAAATTTCCAAAAGTAAGAGATAATTTCACATATGTTTGTGACATAAGGGGTGTGAAGAGCTGTCAATCTAGCAAATATGAGATCGTTGATTGGTTCCTCCTGACAGTTGTCAAATTAAATACCTAGAAACTAGTTCTACAGATAAAGCTGTCAGTTATTATTTTTATAATTTTAACTGTTTTTGGTCGGCGAGGAGGTCGCATAATCCTAACATCTGTCAAACCTGCAAAACACAACATAAAATAGCTAGTTTGACAGGTATAGCTAGGAATATGTTTACCAGCTGACAAATTAAAAAAAAACTGAAGATAGTTTAGCATGGCGGCTCTAACTAGATGGCGGATGATTTAATATTCCTGGCAGCTGCCAAATTAAAACCTAGTTCTACTGATAAAACTATCGGTTATTTTTTGTAATTTTAACTGTTTTTGGTCGGCGTGGAGGTGGCATATTCCTGACATATGTCAAACCTGCAAAACACAACATAAAAATAATGGTTAGTTTCACAGTTATAGCTAGGAATATTTTTGACAGCTGTCAAATTTAAAAAAATGGAAGATGTTTTAACATGTGTTAATTATTGCACTTTTGGCGGCTCTAACTATATGGAAAATTATTTAATATTCCTGACAGCTGTCAAATTGAAACTTAGAAACTAGTTCTACAGAAAAAACTATCGGCTATTTTTTGTAATTTTTACAGTTTTTGGTCGGTGAGAAGATTGTATGTTCCTGACAGCAGTTTGATAGTTATAGCTACGAATATTTGACACCTGTCAAATAAAAAAAAAATGGAAGGTGGTTTAACATGTGTTAGTTCTTGCACTTTTGGCGACTCTAACTAGATGGCAGATGATTTAATATTGTTGACAGCTGTCAAATTTAAAACATAGAAGCGATTTAACGAGTTAAGTCTCAATGTTAGCCAACATTTCGTATATTTTCTTTACGATTATTAACTAATCGAAAATAATCTACCCTAAAACATTTCCGGTTTGTTGTACGAGACAATCAAGCTACCGCGCTTTTTCAACGGAGTCCCAAATTAAAGTATGCAAATTGCAACGTTTCCCGTAAAGCAGAGATCCCTCTCTACCCGACGACGGTTCGATAATGTCTTTAATTACTGCGGACGAATGTAAGGCGGAAGGAAAATGGCGGAATCTCGACGGAAAAATAAAAGAAATCACGAGAAAGAAGAGCGCTAACGGAAACGAAGTGAGCGCAGTTGAAGCAGGACGGAACGACTTAAAATATCCAGAGGTGATGTTAACAAGTAGTCCGCAGTGCTTTCGCTGAATTCGCAACTAGTCACGTTTGACTCATTGACTTTACTACTATCGGAAGATGAATGCGAGCGAATAAAACTGCCGTCTCCTGGTGGAATGGGGGGAAATAGAATGGCAGAATGGATGCGCACTCTTAATTGGTTTTTCATATCAAACGGTAGTAAAAGCTGTAGTTTGAATCTGCGATAAATATTGGCAATATTTGATTCGAATTCTGTACCTAGTTCGCGTTTATTAAACGAAATTAAACTTCAATTGCACAAACTCGTAATGGAAGATCCTCAAATTAGTTCAAGGAATCTTACAGTAGTTCCTTTCAAGATATTCTTGTTAGAATTCAACTTCTTTCGATTTAATCCAAACTTTTTGCAATTGGAATTCCGACGATGGCCGAGAAAAAAGAAACACAATACTTTCGTCGGAAGAAACTCTCGAGAAACATTTCGTAGGAATCATATTTGTTGCGATGAGCAAAACAGGGTGGCTGTGAAATGATGCCGATGTGAGGGCAAGCTTTTGCAATTTAGAGCAAACTACGGGACAATACCGCGAACGTTAGTGTAAAAATAAAGGATAGAGTAGGAAGAAGAATCGATCGAAAACTGCTTTTGACGTCGATTTCTTTTTGAAATGATGCCGCCGCCGAACCGAGGAAATATATGAGTCTGATGGAAACGTTAATTGAAAATTCTTTACTCCTTTCGTTTTTTAATCTTTGCTTACTTCTTTTTGGTCGAACTACAAGAACGTCTTTTGTCTGTAATTAAACAATTACCCATTTTGTTTAATTAATTTTTTAATCGCTATCTGAGCTCGATGAATATATTTCAGAAACGACATTAGGATTTGCTTTATCTATTAGTATGTTCGGCTCAAGGCCCAGGGCTCAGAGACCTACCACCACCCAGGTAGCACACTAACGTCATAATAACGTCCGTCTCTCTAAAAGTGGTAATTAATGACAAAATTATACCACAGACTAATAACCAAATTATGACGTCAAAACTACGCCAGCTTTCTAGCAAGATACCTACCACTACTTAGTCAGGACACTAACGTCATAATGACGTTCTTTTTTCGCCTCAGACAACACGTAAAACTGGTGATTAAAGACGATATTATGTCGAAGCCTAATTACGTCATCTTCGGACGTCAAATATACGTCACATTACGGATTTGTTCAGATGTTTTGTCGAAAAACTATTCCAATAAGATCTAAAATTTCTAATAGTTGTCAGATTTAAACAATGGAAGATGGTTTAGCATGTGTTTGTAGCATACAATGAGTTTTTGGAATTTTGACAGCTCTAACTAGGTGGCAGAAGATTGAATATTTCTAACAGCTGTCAAAACACCCTAATGACGTCATTGTCGAACGTCAAACATATGTAATGTTCGGATAGAAAATATAGATCACGTTTAGACGTCAAATATACGTCACATTTCGGAATTATTCAGATGTTCTGTCGAGAAACTATTCCAATAAGATCTCAAATTTCTAACAGTTGACAAATTTAAACAATGGAAGATGGTTTAGCATGTGTTTGTAGCATACAATGAGTTTTTGGAATTTTGACAGCTCTGACTAGGTGGCAGAAGATTGAATATTCCTAACAGCTGTCAAAACAGCCTAATGACGTCATTTTCGGACGTCAAACATATGTAATGTTCGGATAGAAAATATAGATCACCTTAGGCGTCAAATATACGTCACATTTGGGATTTATTCAAATGTTCTGTCGAAAAACTGCACCTTTCCATTTAATAAGTTGTTAAACTCTATTATAATTGAACAACTTTTCCACTAAGATCTAAAATTAGCCAAAATTCCATGTTTGACCTTCAAATCCGCCAATAACGAAACGGGTCGATGGCCGCAGTGGTTAGGCGGCTGACTATTGTTGTGAGAGGACGATAGGCGCCGGGGTTCAATTCTCTGGAGGGACGGTGACATTTTTTCAGAGAGTTTAATCCCGGATCGACTTGCCATTCGCTGTCGGGAGCAAAGTGATTAGCTTTGGCTAAATTGGCTAAATGTATACTTCATTCCTGTTTAGCTGTGAAAACGTATTTTAATGACGTCATTAGGACGTGCAAGAATTTAACGTTATTGACACGTCAGTTCTTAAACCAATGGCGCTGTAGAAGTGAAATGATTGGAAAATAACATTATTTTGATGTCTGAAAATGTAGATCAGTACATTGATACACAGTTAACAGACTGACGTAAATTTAACGTCATAATTCGGTCGTCAATTACGCGTAATTATGTAGGAACTATTAAAGAAATATACGATAAATGAGTTAGTATAGATTTTCTTCAGTTGTGATTGCGAAGTTTGTTTATCAATTGAGGAAAAGTTTCAAATAAAACGTAAAAATGACGTATACTCACTTACGTCATTAAAACGTGTAACAATTCAACGTTATTGAGGCATCAGCAGTTCAGTTGGTCCTTTCCAAAGTCTTTCATTAGTGAGTTGGAAGTAGCATAGATGACTACAGTGGCATTTAGCTAGCAAACTGACGTAAGTTTGACGTCATAGTTAGGTCGTGACGTCTGTTAGACGTGGTACTCACGTATAAACGTCAAATTTTCTAAACGTTGTTTTAAAACGTTTTCTAGACCTGATTTTGTCTCACCCATCGTTACTATTTTCTTTAATCATACTTTAGATAGGCAAAAACAGTTGCAGTAATATTTAACGTATACGGGGTGTTGTTGAGCGTAAAAGCAAGTATCTACACCATCCCCCCATCGTGGATTCCCTGTCAAACTGTCTGATTTGCTATGCATATACGGTAGAAGAAGTTTCATAGAACTTATCCCATGTTTAAGTACCTAATACTCTAAGTTCTTCATACCTTTTGTTCTCCATTTTGTTAGAGCAACTACCTTCGCTCTTAAGCGAACTTTAACATTCTCCAGTTCACGACAAAAGGTGCGGATATCTTCTTATTCAACCGCAAGTAGAAGCTTGCAGTTTAATAAGTGCCTACACGGAGAACAAGTTCGGCTTTCTAAGATTCTAGGGCATCGCGATGAACTTACGGAAGAGGCCCAAAGTTTTAAGTTATTGTTTGTTACGTGTGAGCTTCGTTCGCGTGTGCATCAGTAACTAAGTAAGTATTAAAGCGTCTAGTGGTATTCTTCGGTGTTATTAACATCCAAGACCATTATCGTGTGTTCGTGACGGTATTATCCCTTTTGTTGATGGGAGCTGTTTTTTTCGAGAAAAATAGCTTTGTGTGTCGGTAGAAAAATAATTTTCGAGAAAAATGAAAAAAATATTTTTATCGATTTAGCAGTGTTAAATCGAGTAACAAAAACAAATGCGATACGTGACGCTTTTCCATCTTAAACGCGAAATTCAGAGACTGGAATACTCATTAAACCTTTTGTAATCAGAGCTTCGGCAAAACTCGAAACCGATTTCAAATTTAATACCTCCAATATCGCCGGTACTGCCCCGCATTCGATTAAATCTAATCTTTTTAATCAAAAGAATCTTGAAATATTGGCGCAGAGCGTTGGCGGGGCATATCTACTACGTGGAGAAAAAAAATGAATAAAAGAAAAACTTCAAAGCGAAACCGAAATTGATACTCGATGGGAAAGAAGTGATTTTCCGTTCCTGATATTAATTCGACGATGGAATAAGGGGACTCGGATGGATGTTAATTGAAAAGTTTCTTTGTTTCATATTTTTTGCTCGTTTTGTTCCCATTCTTTCAGTTCTGAAGTTAGTTTTCGCAGATCAATCTCGAACTTTCAATCATTACTATTTGCGCAATAATATTCGTTTTATTGTGATGGAATTTATTGTATCTCTAAATTAGCCGATGACACAACATCTTTGGCTCTCTCTGAACATTAAGTTTTTTTTATTCAATTTAATAATTTCTTATAATTTTGGGTGATACGCAGCTCTTATCTAAGATTACCATTTCAAAATTCGATTAGTAACGGTTAAATATAACAATATATGAAATGTCTTTGACAGCTGTCAAATATATTTGATTGTTTTCAGATTTCGACAGCTGTTAGGACTATAATGACAATAAGAACTGTTATATTTCAACGAAAACTCCTTTGTTTACAATATGATAGCTATCAGAAGTCTTTTGACAGTTACAACTGTCAAAGAAGTCAGTTTTTATAATAGTGTGATAGTTTAAAATAAAATCTTAACACGCACAAGTGTTGAAAATATATCTATGTAATTTAACAGTTTTTGACATTTAATTTGACAGCTGTCGCAAATACTGTCACTATTACACGCCCGCTAGAAAAACAAAATAAATGCTTTCATAGTTTGACAGCTGTCAAACACATTTTATCAACTGTAATTTTCAAATTTTAAAACAAGTGTACTGTCAGAAATATTCTAAGTGTTGCCTTCAATAAAATAATACGTAAATAAGTGCTTTTATAGTTTGACACCTTTTAGAAAAAAAAAAACATAACATATGCAGATGTTTATAATTTGACAGCTATTAGAACTATTTATAATATGACAGTCAGTAAAAATATTTATAATTACGAAACTTGCAAAAAATAACAGATTTAGCAATTTGACATCTGTCACAATTAGTTTGCTAAGTATGGATATCGGAACCGTAAAAAATAACTGATTTTACAATTTTCGAAGTCCCAAACATATTTCGACAATTACAATCAAAAAAATGCAAAACAAATGAATATTTTACAATTTTGTAGCTGTCAAATATATTTGCAACAGTTATAATTGTCAAACGGCAGAAACAAGTGTACCGTCCATCTTGACTGTTACATGCTCGTAAAAAGAAGTGAAAAATTAATGCTTTTATTATATTTTATAATTTGACAGTTAAGAGAATTATTCTGACAGTTGAACTTTTAAAATAAGGAAAAAATGACTATTTACAATTTGACAATCAGAGAAAATATTTATAGTTACGATTCTCAAAATTGCAAAAAAATAACAGATTTAGCAATTTGACATCTGTCACAATTAAATTGCTAGATAGGGATACCAGAACCGTAAAAAAATAACTGATTTTATAATTTTAAAAGTCTCAAAAGTAGTTTGACAATTACAATCAAAAAAAAATTTAAAATAAATGAATTTACAATTTTGTAGCTGTCAAATATACCTATTTACAACAGTTATAATTGTCAAACGCCAGAAACAAGTATACAGTTCATCTGGACTGTTACACACTCTCAAGTAAAAAAGTAAAAAATTAATTCATTTATAGTTTGACAGCTTTTAGGAAAAAAAATTATAACAGATGCAGATGTTTTAGGTACAATTTGACAGCTATTAGACTTATTTCAATAATCGAAAATAATAAAAAACTCTTTACAATTTGACTGTAAAAAAAATATTCGTAGTTACGATACTCAAAATTAAAAAAAAAATAGGCAGATTTAACAATTTGACAGCTGTCACAATCATTTTGCTAAGTAGGTTTATCGGAAACGTAAAATAAAACAACTGATTTTACAATTTTGTATTTCTCAAATATATTTCGACAATTACAATCAAAAAAAATTAGTAAATTTACAATGTTGTAACTGTCAAATATATTTACATCAGTTATAACTGTCAAACGTGAAAAACAAATATGCCGTTCATCTTATCTGTTACACACTCGCAGAAAAAGTAAAAAATTAATGCTTTTATAGTTTGACAGCTCTTAGGAAAAAATATTATAACAGATGAAGATGTTTGACAATTTGACAGCTATTAGACTTATTTCGATAATCGAGCTTTAAAAATTATAAAAAGAGAACTATTTACAATTTGACTGTCGAAAAAAATATTCATAGTTACGATACTCACAATTGCAAAAAATGACAATTTGATCTGTCACAATCATTTTATAGGAAACGTAAAAAAAACTGATTTTACAATTTTGTAGCTATCAAATATATTTATAACTGTCAAACGTGAAACATAAATATACCGTGTTTATAATTTGACAGCTGTCACAAACATCTGAACTCTTACGCGCTCGCAAAAAAACGAGTAAAGAACTTAATTATTTATAGTTTGACAGCTTTCAGGAAAAAATATTACAACACATGCAGATGTTTTACAATTTGACAGCTATTACAATTATTTGGCAGTTGAACTTTTAAAATAAGAAAAATTGATCTATTTACAATTTGGCAGAGGGAGATTTAAAAATTTGACATCTGTCAAAATTAGTTTGCAAAATAGAGAGTAAACAAAACCATTGTCCTACAGTCAAATATATTTATATCAGTTATAATTGTCAAACAAGTGAAAAACAAGTATACTGTTTTTAAATTTTGACAGGTGTCATAAACATCTTAACTGTTACACTCCCGAAAAAGAACTAAAAAATTAATCCTTGTATAGCTTGACAGCCTTTAGAAAACTAAGTGAATTTACAATTCTACAGTCGCCTAAGACGTTTTGCCAATTATAACTGTCAAATTTCAAACCGAGTACTGTTTATATAGTTTGACAGCTGTCATAAACACTTTAATTGTTATATAAACAAGTTAAAGAAGTATAAAAAATGCTTTCATAGTTTGACAGTTCGAAAACAAATACTGTTTTTATAATCTAACAGCTGTCAGAAATATTTCTTATTATTGTTGTTTTGATAGATTGATAATTGCTATTTATAATTTGACAGATGGCAAATATATTGATAGACACAGTTATCGGAACCGATTTTTTGTAAAAATAAATTTCTCAAAAGTAGTTTAAAAAAGACTGAAAACCGATAATAAAGCATCAGCATCTCAATCTTCAAAGAGTTTTAAGGTTATGGTTTCAAGTTCTAATTACACCAGTAGAAGTATAAAATGCCATTAACTGAACCCATCTTACATTCCTTCAAACGCAAAAATTGCAAAATTATCCAAGTAAATCCCTTATACTAGCTTAATAAACATTTTAATACCTCCGGTAATTTCCCCTAAAGCAGAATTTATAGCAAACTAGGTATTACCAACCCTTCAACGAATAAAATCCATCCCGAAAACACGACAATTTTCAACGGAACTTGCTCGTTCCCGCCGTAAAACAACGTATCCTTATCATCGTAATTCACCGTCTCATTTTCCCTAGCAATATCTCCTTTCGCAGAACCCTTTCTATTCCTCTACGTCCTTAGTCTCGTTCGCGTCGTTCACGCCTCTTTCTTTCCGACGCGGTGCGAATTCCACGGAGCGGAGAAAATCTCTCGAAAATAGTTTACCGATCTTTCTTCGCAGGAGGAACGCTGGGCGTGATGCTGCGGTACCAAGATCGACAAATCTCTCCTGAAGATTCTTGATACGACGCTCTCTCCGCCTTTATCCAAGCTAAATGATTTAAGACGAAGTTCTGACTTGGCGTCGAGTTAACGCGGGGCACATGACGATGGCGTCTTGTTAGGGATGTAATTAACCCCCGTCTATGCTTACGTTAGAGTCTCGTTATCGCTTTAAGAGATTGTTCGGGGGCACTTCTTACTAGTGTTAAGCACTATGATCACAAGTGAAGGGAATTTTGTGAATTATATTGAGGGAGGAATTCTAACCGTTTCATATTATTATTTATTTTAGGATAATACGTTTTAGCAGTCCGAGTGAAGCGAATTCTAAAACGGGATATGCACGATGCTTTGACGAGCATCTCTCTATACCTTGAAGAGAGTGACGAACAAAGGATTATTTCATGTATCTAATTAATGAGGGAAGGGTGGAACGTTACTCTGTTAAAGGACGAAAGGGACCGCCGACTATGACGACGACGACGTGAAAATGATGAACACAGGTTCCGACTTATCTAACGCAGGACCCCTTCTCGCATTGTATGAATCCGAAACGCTGAACAATTTCATTATTTAATTTCTACCGCTGACTTACCAAGATAACTCCGTGAATAGTTACCCTTGTACGGTTCGGTTCTCATCTATCATACCTTGTGCATGTACGCGTGTACATGCTATGCGATAAATTCGGTTGATTTTAGCGGAATTAGGTTAGAATCGTCGTAGAGATAACTTCCTGCATAATATAAAAGTATTCAATAATTGCTTTCTATGTTCATTCTTAAGAATTCCAGTAATGGATTAAAACTGTGAGGGTAATTACTAAAAGTAACACAGACTCATCAACGTAAATGTTTCGTGTTGTTTTTTTCCTCCATGTTCCATTTGCGAAACTCTGAAAAGAGCGAATGCAAATTAGCGGAAGGCAGGCTCCACATCTGGTTGAGATATATGCCACCGATGGCGATGTAAAAAGGGAAATCGAAATAGAGATGCTGAAATCTCGTTGAAAGAGATATTTTACATCGCTGTTAAAGGGGGTAGGAATGAAGCATACATTTACATGTTGCGGTCTTTTTTTACAAGATATCAACGTTCGCAACTCGATATTCAGATGTTAATCAACGTAGAATGTATTTAAAATGATAAATAAACGCATCACTGTCGACATGGTTAGTTCTAATGTTGTGGATATTCGATCCAAACCTTAAATCTCTTGAAAATATCTGCCATCCTTTTTGACAATTGTTAATTGTTGGAAAAGAGTGGTTTCATTGCTACTTTCAAATAATTGCATAGTACTATCATCTAATGCTACAAAGCGATTTAAACATGTACGCTTTGACAGCCATCGAAGTTCTGTGTGCAAAAGTAATCTCATAAAATCTTCATTTTTATCCAGGCACAACTTATTTACAGCTCGAATTGCTATACTTAATGATGAATGGAGACTTTCACTTAAATTTTCCCCAAGAAGATATACAAAAAATGATTAATACCAAAACAATCCAAACCACCTCCATGTAGATTAGAACAAGAATACCATTCCGACCAGTAGGCAACACGAAAGGACTTACCAAACCATCAATAATAAGATAAAGATCTCCATAAGTAGCTTAACACTTATCCTAAGACAGGGCCGCGCCGTCCATAAGGGCAGGATGGGCAGTGCCCACGGGCGCCGAGTATCTTGGGGCGCCACTAGGCGCCACACTTTCCCAACATGATTTATTATTATTATATTATTATTTTATTATTTTTATGTATTTATTATTATTATGAAAATTTATAGAGCAAACAAAAATGTTTCTTTTAATATTAAAGATAACTATTAAAAGATAGTTCTTTGAAGAACATTAAATTAAAATAAATTAAAACAATTTGCACAGGTTTATCATGTTTATTACTAACGGGTCGATGGCCGCAGTGGTTAGGCGGCTGACTATTGTTGTGAGAGGACGATAGGTGCCGGGGTTCAATTCTCTGGAGGGACGGTGACATTTTTTCAGAGAGTTTAATCCCGGATCGACTTGCCATTCGCTGTTGGGAGCAAAGTGATTAACAGCGCGGCATCATAAAAGGCGATATGATGCTGTCACAAAGCCATTTAAACACAACTTACACACACTAAATTACACCTCAAGAGTTGCAGTGATAGCCAGACAAGTAATACAGCTTACGGAGTCACTGCAACTAAGCACCCACCACACATTAAAAAAAAAAGAATTAAGAAAAATCAATATTTAGTTGGCCCACCCTTTGCTTAAATTACAGCAGTAATTCTTTTGGGTAAAGAGCACACCAGTTTCGTACAATCTCCCGGACTTATAGCGTTCCATTCTAGGCGCAAGCGATCCTTTAACTCGTCTTTTGACTTCATTATGTGACGCCTAACTTTTCGCTTTAATATACCCCATAGATGTTCTTTGGGGTTCAGATCAGGCGATTGAGCAGGCCAGTCCAAGAGTTCAATCTTGTTTGTGTGGGCAGCTTTGTGACAGGGTGCGTTATCCTGTTCGAACTTAACGCCGACCATGCTTGTATCGCCAAAAAGTGAGGAGAAAGAGAGCCGTAATGCAGATTCTAGAACGTTTATGTATGTTTTGTAGTTCATACGTCCTTCACAAACCAACATTTCTCCAACTCCAGAAGCGCTCAGGCAGCCCCAGACCATAAGAATGTCGCAACCGTGTTTTAGGGTCGGTAGCACACAGTATAGATTAAATTCTTCACCTGCCCGGCGACGGACAAAAGTCACACCCGGTGTTTTCAGAGAGCCACGGCTTCTTCCTGGCCTTACAGCCTTTTAGACCAGCTTGCTGCAGCCGTCTACGAGTGGTCCGAGATTATGTTATTAAAACCTTGTGACAACTCAGCAGCGAGGTCTGATAAAGTTTTCTTAACGACTCTGCCAATATTTTACGGTCCTCACAGTCTGTCGTGATTCGTTTGCGTCCGGTTCCGGACCTATTAACATGCGATCCTGTCATGGCGAATCGCTGAATAGCATACTGGACAGATCGGCACGAACATTTCACAGTTTTCGAAATTTCTACCTGCGACTTCCCTTGATCATGCAAAAGCTTTATCTGGACACGTTTTTCTAAACTAACTTCGCTTTTTTTTGGGCATATTGAAACAATATCACTAAACACACACAAATCTAAACACCAAAAGCGCACTAGATTACCGAATGTATCCACAGTGAGCGAAAGCAGTGAACTGAGAAATAACCAGAGAAATTAAAAAATAACAAATTTTATTGCAACAGAGCTTTTATCGGTAGCTTTGACGTAAGTCATCCTTTTTAATACTTTTTAGAGGATGACAAAAGACTTCATAAACAGCAGGATTTATTCACTGTTATAGTTATCGCACACATGCAAAATTTGTAGGGTGTTCAATACTTATGGCCAAGGCTGTATATTGGCGGAGGGCGCAAACGGGGCGCATTCAAAGCTAGGCGCAGCTCTGTCCCAAGACGTGGACCAACATTCAGTGCAATAGCCAAACCTTCGATATGAACCGACCTACCAAACCATCAACAATAAGAACAGTTCTAATATGAACACTTTTTTGGCACTCTACAACCACGAATTAATCCAAACGGGATATAAATTAAAATGAGACTGTCCCTTTTGAGACTCTCATGGACGTCAAACCTCTCTAATCGGTTGGTAGACCCTCACGAGGGTATGTGGCGTCAGCGGAACTATGCCATTAGAGCACCCACCCGGACAGAATCCGAGTGTCAAAACAAAGAGAGAGAATCTGACGAACACAAGAGCTGTAGAGGGACAACTCGCACTAACGTACACCTCGTTGCATGAAAGCAAAATTTGAGTTCGAACTAGCGTTCATATTAGGTAGTTCCTTCATTTAATGCAATACACAAACCGTCTAACGGAAACGACCTACCAAACCATCAACAATAAGACAACGATCTCCTTAAGTAACTTAACACTTACTTCAAAACCATCAACAGTAAGACAAAGATCTTCTTGACTAACTTAACACTTATCCCAAGACGTGGACCAACATTCAATGCAATACCCAAACCTTCGATATGAACCGACCTACCAAACCATCAACAATAAGAACAGTTCTAATATGAACACTTTTTTGGCATTCTACAGCCACGAATTAATCCAAACGGGATATAAATTAAAATGAGACTGTCCCTTTTGAGACTCTCATGGACGTCAAAGCTCTCTAATCGGTTGATAGACCCTCACGAGGGTATGTGGCGTCAGCGGAACTATGCCATTAGATCACCCACCCGGACAGAATCCGAGTGTCAAAACAAAGAGAGAGAATCTGACGAACACAAGAGCTGTAGAGGGACAACTCGCACTAACGTACACCTCGTTGCATCAAAGCAAAATTTGAGTTCGAACTAGCGTTTGTCGACCTTAGGTCGTTAAAATGTTATTGTGACATCAATGTGACGTCAACCGGAAGTTATAAAAATGTCATTAAGTCTGTCTTGTTGATATTCCGAAATTTTTTCATTTTATAATGTATCGGGTAATTAAAAGTAAATAGAAAGAATAAATAATGTTCTATTCTATAGAGAAAGGGAGCGATATACAGGGTGTTTCAATAGTGCGGTGTCGGTCGGTATCTCGATACCTGTTGAAGATTAAAAAAAGCTTTTAAAATGCAACCAGCAACGTTTTAATAACACTTAATAGGATAAACTTTGATGGTTCGGTAAAGTATGTAATTGACATAACCACTGACATTCCTGTCATATGCATGGAGTAATACAAAAGTCATCCGCATAACTCAAGTCAAATGTTTGCTTTTATCTTCATTAGAAGAATTTTTAGAAGAAACATACCTTCTAATTGAATTTAGGCAAAAGGTCACCAAATGCGTCCAAGTTTTTTTGCCCCATACACGATAGCTTCAGTTTAAAAATTAACAAAAGAAATTGTAAAAGAGAAGACTTACTTAGTAACACCATCTTCGACATAATTCGCTCGATAAAATCCTCGATTATCTTCATCCAAAATGCCCGTATAATCTATAGTTACTTCCAATATTTGATCAACTTGTAAAGTTTCCACCATATGGATCCTGAAGAAATGAAAATTCGGTTCTGCGGCAGTACTTTCTTCCGTAAGCAGAGTTTGATCCAACATCCTCACATCAATAGTCTCAGACAGAGAAGTGATAGACTTAACTTAACTTCAATACATGGTTTGAAGAACAGCCCATCTGGTCCTAAAACCAACTCACCTAGTTTTAAAAATCAGGACACCTCGTCTAATCTTGTGACCTAAGTCACTATATCTAAACGGCATTCCTGGCGTTCGGATACTTTTGCATAATTTGCAAAAGTATCCGAAAGCCACTTTATCATAACATAACATTGAGGGTTTGGAATCCAATTTCATTGCCTCTCTAAATTTTGTCCAAATCGCCAGTAAATTACGATAAATAAAATAAAATACCAAGAGGGCACCACTATACATAAATTAAAAGGGGGCATCTAGTCCCAACCTAAAAAAGATAAAATTTTAATCCTTAATGAATAGTCCAGCCTTACAAGGAAATGCTATACTTTCCTTCGAGGGAGCTTTCCATTTACATCGAGAAAATTCAACGCGTACGATGAAGCTTTCAAAGTTTTATACGTTCTAAGACGATAATTGATTAGTTTAAACCTTCCACGTCGTAAACGAGAAACGGCTCACGTCCAATTTTGTATTTTTCATCAAATCGAAAGGATTTCCCTTCCGATAAAATTAGAAAAATCTAATCGAAAGGGAGCCGAAACGAAATTGAATGGATTAAAACTTAATGAAACTAGAATCAAACTGGCGGATTGTAATTAAATTGAGTTGATTAAATAATTATCCTTCTCGTTCCAAGGGGGCGGAGGTGTAACTTTAAAAAATAATAATTTAGTGTTAAATACGTTTTAAACTCTATAAATTATTGTAGCATATACGAGGTAACTTCATGCATATTTACTTGAAATTGTAAAGCTGCGAAAGGACGCCACCGTCGGTATAGGTCAGCAATAATTCAAATTTATTACCTCAACTAAGTACAGCATGTTTATTTATGAACGTATGAATGTGCATATCTAATGAATTTAATTTATCCCTTCTGCTTCATTTAAAAGGAGGTTAAACATTAAAAATAATAAATTTGTACATGTATGGTTTAAATTTAAAGGATTTAAAAACTAATTCCGCTTCTCTAATTTCAGTTGTTGATTGTGAAGTAAGTCCTTGGGGTCCATGGACGATGTGCGATGCAGATTGCGGACCTGGTACGATGTCCAGGACTAGGACGATTCAGGTGCAACCCCAGAATGGTGGGAGACATTGCCCTAGTCTACAGCAACGCCGTGGATGTCAGATGTCTAACTGTCATAATCATCAAGACCACGCCATTAAAGGTTTGTAAATTTTCTGACGAGGTAACAAAAGCTTGGACATCAACTCAATTAAAAACACTAATTGACCTATCCGCGAGTTAAAAATTCTCGTTCCCCAGCTGAACGCTGGATATATTCTGAGCGTAATTCTCGCACGGGTAATAACGAATATATTTACGAAGTTGAAAGAGCTCTTCATACGAATTAAATTCTTTCGTAGTATCCCGGTGAGCTGGCCCGGGGAAAAAAAGGTCGTTTTATATATTGCACCCCGGGGGCGCTAAAGTCAACTGTCGATGAGAGGACTTTAGAATCTTGCATACGTTTATGAAAATTAAACTCTTGGTGATAGTAAAATAATAGCTTCAGGTTTCTACAATCGAATAATGCAAAAGTTGGGAATCAAGTTTTTTTTTTTATTGCTGCAGTGCTGCCATCTAAGAATTGATTTAACATCTACTGTCAAGTACTAAAGAAGATTCCTGATCTGTCATATGAATTGTCAAACATAACTGTCACATTGACAGATAATGTACAGTGTGTCCCAAAAAGTTTTATACAAATGCAGAAAAGATTTATACTACATTTCACAAAAAAAATCTTGATAAAAAGCTCTGCATGATAAATCTTTCCACCCCCTCCTGGGGCTTAACTGCCAGCTACGACGCATACTGATGGAGTGATGGCACTTCCAAATTTCGGTGCAGGTCTGTTTTGAGTGTTTCTGATGAACAAGGGGGCATTTGGAATCATCCTTAGGGTCTCATTTTGCTGCGTTTCTAACCTTTTCAGGTAGATTTTGGCAAATCACCTTCATGTTAAGATTGAACGGGAAAAAAACGTAGTACATTCTAACTTTAAGCCTTAATAGCGATAATAAAGTCTTGGAGCAAAGGAATGGATAAACTATGCACCAAGCGGTCCCTTAAACTTTACTAATGTGTTGGCGAAGTGTGAGTTTCTTGTCCAAAATCATGCCAAAGTTGCGTAAGATGTTCAAGGTCATGTACACCAGGATAGCAAGTCTAGATTTAATTTACTACAACTCTGTAATATTGCCTACATTAACTACAACAATGAAGTCACATTGTTGATATTCGTTTGTTTTGTAAAGATTAAAACAAGATTGAAAGATAAAAACAAAAAAAAAGGAAAGCATGTCCGCAATAAATGTCAAATTGCAATGACACTGACAAGCTGTGATTGATGACAGCTGATTATGACAAGTGTTGGTAGAGGCTAAGAAATAATTTTAATCTGCACAACTTGATGCACTTAGTCTGCTTAGTCCCATCCTTCATCATTTATTGAAAAAATTTGACCGTCGAAGTGTTTAGTTTCGTGTCATTACTTTTGCTGGGAGACACTGGAGCTTGTGCTTCTTCATTTTTAATCTAGCTTGGCTTTAAATGCACCTTTCTTTAATTTATGAATGGCCATGCTTGATGTGATGATCACTTCTGAATCAGGACATACTCGTGTGCTATTTTTAGACGGACGATTTCGATTATTGTCTTGGAACTGTTTTCCAATTACAACTGAAAATACTTATTCATAAACTTGTTCCAACTACCTCAATTACTATTAATTGTCTTTCATTGGGTGTCACAATGTCACTGCCACATTGGAAGAAGAAGACCAAGAACTTGTCTCTGGTTTAGTGATCCTGATTCATTAGAAATGACGTCTAGATCTTCATTTTTTTCAAAGTTTCACAAAAAAATTGGATTTGGAATTGCAATTTTGGAGCAATTTTCGTCCCCTAGAAGGGGATGGTAACTTTATTATTCCTATGTCTTCTTTAATGACTGTTTCTAACGCTACCGTCTTATATATCAAATAATTTTTTACTTACGAGTCCTTTCATTCAATTGTTTTTGCTTGTTTCACAAGAAATTGGAAAACGATCAATTTTGGAGCAATTTTCGTCCCTCAGGAGGGGGTGGTAACTTTATTATTGTTATGTCTTTTTAATGGTCAATAATAGGAGATATCGACATGGAATCACCACTTGACTGCTTAGCAGATCAAGACACTTAGCTGGATTGACGCTCCATTAATTTTACAAACTGGATCAGTATCTGCTGTTACTGACATGAGTTGGCAGTGCTACTTCCAAAGAAATTGGAATTAAAACTGCAATTTTGGAGCAATCTTCGTCCCCTAGAAGGGGGTGGTAACTTTATTATTCCTATGTCTTCTTTAATGACTGTTTCTAACGCTACCGTCTTATATATCAAATAATTTTTTATTTACGACTCCTTTCATCCAATTGTTTTTGCTTGTTTCATAAGAAATTGGAAAAAGATCAATTTTGGAGCAATTTTCGTCCCCCAGAAGGGAGTGGTAACTTTATTATTGTTATGTCTTTTTAATGGTCAATAATACAAACTGGATCAGTATCTGCTGTTACTGACATGAGTTGTTTGGCACCAGGCAGTGCTACTTCCAAAGAAATTGGAATTGGAATTGCAATTTTGGAGCAATTTTCGTCCTCTAGAAGGGGGTGGTAATTTTATTATTGTTGTCTTTGCTTTAATGGCTATTTCTAACGCTTCCGTCTTAAATATAAAATAATTTTTGATTTACGACCCTTTTCATCCAATCTTTTTGGCTTGCTATGTTAGCGGTTCCTTTAAATTCACCTTCCAGCGGTGCTGGCCTGTTAACTATTATTGTGCCTAGAATTTTGGACTTACGGACATCAATTCTTAGATCTGCTAAGTTTCCAATCCTTTCAGGCTTTTCTTCTGGCGTATTCCACATTATGTGACATTTCTAGTTCTCTCCATGGATAACCATCTTTGAATTGAGATTCAAACTTATTGGACTTAACCAAGTTTGCAACGACTTCTATTAAAAGATTTTATCACCTAATTTTTTAACATTTCTAATCAACTGCTTAATCTAGCTTCATGCTTCAGCTTCTCAAACTTGATAGGCTGTAGTTTGGCTTACAAAATCAGAAATGGGTTGTTGAATGAGATCATAGCTTGTGCATTTTCGTTGGTATCATCTTTGCCTTGCATGAAAGCAGTGGAAAATGTGCAGCTCTGTACTACCACATTCTTCATCAGGATCCATTTCTTTCAAACCAATTTTATTGCGTGATGTCAAACCCGATTCCTTTATGTAATTTTTGGCAACTGGTTTGCTTTAAAGTTGCTGATTTTGTACAGGTTGAACCAAATTGCTACACACATACTGAACGTGTTCAAACTCGTTTCTGGGAAAGTCCAATACAGAAATCGAATTTTGATCGAAGATTTGGGCAAACAAAAGATCTGTACGCGCTTCATGCCACATACTCTGACTCTAGACGACTGAAAAAAATTGGAAAGTTCAGCATTGCAAAGGCATGTTAAAAATGTCCCAAATGAATGCGGCAGACTCCGGTAGAATCAGATGGTGAACGCAGAATATTATCTGGCAGTTCTACAACGATTCTGGGCCAGAATTTGACGAGTTCGACCGGAATATCGATCATCCAAATTGGCGATCAAAGGAGATCGTTTCGAAACCATTCCGGTCACACAAAAGGCATAAAAAGACGTTTCCTGCGCTGTATTGACTAATAAGGAGACCAGTATCATCATTTATTTATTTCTTTTTAATAAGAAAAAAGAAGATATCATTTTGTTTTGTTTATTTTATAATTTTGTTTAATTTAACAAAGCTTATAAGACGAACGTGACAAAAATGTATCAACATTAGTCTTAAACGACGACCTCTTTAATCTCACATTACACGATTTGTTTGAAAAACCGCTTTATTACATGTAAAACGTCGCTCGACTGATCTCGGCATATGCTCACCATATGAACTAGAAACGGTTTATCGTGTGTACATTACTTAAACTAAAGCACAAATAAACAATATGGGAATAAATGTGTCAACGAACTTAAGAGATAGTTTCGTTCTTTTTTTTTCTTCTCCTATATGAGTCTCCTGTTGTACTTATTTCACGCGAGGCTTGATTAATATTTATGGGTAAATTTTCATTTACACTATAATGGTAGCGTAGCTTGTGGTATTCCATTTTACATTCCTGATATGTTTTGCGCTCCCATCGCTTTTGTACTCACGACTAACGTTCGGAGTGTATCTAGACGATAGAGACGATCTTTTTTTTTTGTTGTACTTCTTCTTGAAGGAGTTGACACGTCGACGTTGTTTGGAAATGATGTATGATGCATCCATTTGCTTGCGTTCCCTTTTAAATTATCTAGATTAGGTTACATGGTAGTTTATATTGTATGATTAATATGAGAATTGTTATGATTTTTCTTGATATTATACTGATTGTGGGAAAGGGGATAAAGATTAACTGCATCGTTGCATTATTTAAAATAATTAATTAGGAATTCAAGACTTTGAATAAGATATGCTGGTAGGTAATAGCAGATGTCAAATTGTCAAACAAATCCAGTTTTTAGCCACACTAAAGAGCATCAATGATTAACTATGAACCACACTCCCCCTTTTGAAAGTGTACTGTCACGCTGTCACTGTCATGATGCCGCTGCAAGCGAGTACAATGAAAATAGATCAAGCATAAGAAGCAGATGAGGGTTTTGACCTTCCAAATCTCGTCAGTGCCCCTCCGAACTTCATTCCCTCTAGTGGACAAGATCGAAAGTAGTACTGATAGGAGTCAAACAACCCGGGTTAGTAACAGCAGATACCGACATGGAATCACCACTCGACTGCTTAGCAGATCAGGACACCTAGCTGAATTGACACTCCACAAATTTTCCAACCTAGATCAGTATCTGCTGTTACCGACTTGGGTTGTTTAACACCCAGCAATACTACTTCCTATCTTGTCCACTAAAGAGAATCGCTTTGGAATTAATTCATTGTTGCAGGTGTTGTAGAATGCAGTGAACTGCGATCAAATTAGGTCTTGCGTTTGAAGATGCACTGATAAGACCTGGAGGGCCGAAACCATGTAAACTTTTTGACCCACAACTTATTTTCAATCATGATTTCTTTCAGTTACCATTTTTTTCCATCACAATCACCTTTCTCTCACGAATCTTTCATCGATCAATTTCAGTTACAAATTTTTCTGCCACAAACATGTTGTGTCAAAAATGTTTGAGACACTAACGAGGGTTTTCAATTTCAGTTGAAGTTTTCAGTCAATTCTTCAGACCTTTCGTCAATTTGATTCAAATTTTTTGTGACATTTTTTTCATGTACAAGCATTCCTTCATATTAAAATGGAAAGCCATGGAATCACCACTGGTTTGCTTAGCAGATCAGGACACCCAATTGGATTGACACTCCATTAATTTTCCAAGCTGTATCTGCTGTTACCGACTTGAGTTGTTTGACACCCAGCTGTGCTACTTCCAATGAAATTAGAATTGAAATTGCAAGAATGCTCGAATATTATTACAACACCCTTAACACACATAATAGAACTTGTCCTTTCAAACGGCAACATTTCCTGAAGCTTTAAAGCGGACTCTAATAAAACCAATTTTTAAGAAAGGAAATAAAACTGGCTTTGATAATTATCTCCCGAAAGCCTTAACATCTATAATTTCAAAACTGATTTATTCAAAAAGCAATATTAAAACAAAATCAAAATGGTTACACAAAGAGAAGGTCTATATCGCGAGCAATTTTTCAACTACTTGAAGAAGTTACTCATGGTTTGAATAATCATGAACTAACAGTAGGTAGTTTTATGGATCTGTCTAAAGCATTTGACAATGTTGATCACACCACCTTACTGGCAAAGTTGGGATTTCGAGGAACTATTCTGCATTGGACATGCACTTTTGTCACTACCTTTGCCCTACTTTACAATTATATGTTGTTGTGCCTAGAATTTTGGACTTCCGAACATCAATGCTTAGATCTGCTGAATGCTAAATTCACAATCTTTTTAGGCTTTTCTTCTGACGTATTGCACATTATGGTGACACTTCTTCAACCAGCCCCAACCTTTCTTGGATTCATTAGAAATGACGTCTAGAACTATATTTTTCAAAGTTTCACAAAGGAATTGGAAAAAGATGTGCTATGTTGCTAACTGTTGTTGTGCCTAGTATTTTGGACTTCCGGACATCAATGCTTGGATCTGGTAAATGCTAAGTTCCCAATACTTCTAGGCTTTTCTTCTGACGTATTCCACAGTATGTGAAACCTCTTCAACGAAAAAAAGTTCTCTCCGTGGATAACCATCTTTGAATAGAGTTTCAAATTTATTGGATTTAACCAAGTTTTGCAACGATTTTTAGTACCTCCTCTTTTGCAAGACCGTATACCCTAATTCGAGGTCGAGAAATGCCACAATATTTAAAAAGAAAATTGTTGTAATAGACGCTCATGGTATATTGTTGGAATCACCATTGCAAGCGAGTCCAATATCCATGACCATGCGTTCGATTTTCAGGGTCTCGTCAGTGCCCCACTCTAGTGGACAAGGACGAAAGTAGCAGCGCCGAGTGTCAAACAATCTGGATCTGGAGACACTGGAGCTTGTGCTTCTTGATTTTTAATCCAGCTTAGCTTCAAATGCATTTTTCTTTAACCAATCAATGGCTATGCTTGATGTGATGATCACTTCTGAATCAAACCATACTCATGTGCTATTTTTGGACGGATGATTTCGATTATTGTCTTGGAACTGTTTTTCAATTACAACTGAAAATCCTTGTTCATGAACTTGTTCCAACTATCTCAATTATTGTTAATTGTCTTTCACTGGGTGTCACAGCTGCAACCTGGGAAGAAGAAGAAGAGGAATTTGTCTCTGGTCTAATATTCCTGAATGGAAATAGCCCCAACCTTTCTTGGATTCATTAGAAATGACGTCTAGAGCTATATTTTCTAAAATTTCGCAAATAAATTGGAAACGATCAATTTTGCAGAAATTTTCGTCCCCCAAAAAGGGGTGGTAACTTTATTATCGTTATATCTTCTTTAATGGTCAGCAATAGGAGATATCGACAGGGAATCACCATTGGACTGCTTAGCAGATCAGCATACCTAGCTGGATTGACACTATATGAGTTTTCCAAGCTAGATCAGTATCTTCTGTTACCAACTTAGGTTGTTTGACACCCAGCAATGCTACTTTCGATCTTGTCCACTAAAGAGAAAGAGGTTGGAATTACTCAATTATCGCAAGTGTTGTAGCATACAGGTTAAACAGCGAACTGGGATGAAATTAAGTCTAAATCGAAGGGGCACTGACAAGACCTGGAGGGTCAAAATTTTTTGCAATAGCAACGAGAGTTCTCAATTGGATCAATTTCAATTGAAGTTTTCAGTCAATTCTTCAGACCTTTCGTCAATTTGTTTCAAATTTTTTGGACCAAACTGTTTCGTCAAATGTTTTCAGTTTCTGTAACACTGAACCCATGATATTCTTTCTACAACTTGATGTTGTATTGAACATATAAGTGGTTCTATTTTGGGAAATGATTTAGAAATGCTATTTTCCATGCATCACCTTGCTCGTCCATTTATCAAGCATTTTCTTCCTAGTTTGGATCTGCTCTAAAGGTTGGCAATATGGGTCTGCCAGTTCTAATGTGATTGTCTTGTTATCCAGGTTTAGCATTGCTTCATATAACTCTAATAGTCTCTCAGATTTTCAGTTTACCTGCAATTCTTCATATTTTATACAGAAAGCAATCGTCTTCAACAATTGCTTCTTGGTAGATGGAATCTTTCAATTGCTCTTCTTGGGTGGTGGCAAACATGGTCCAGGTTTTGGAATTTAGGTTTCTTCCTTTTTAAAAATTATTATTTAATTATCCTTCTGTTAATGCTACTTTAGCTAGACTTTTGTCTTGGTATTGTTGATACCCTAAATATTTTTACAAGTTAATCTGTTTCACGTCCCCAATTCGATGGTTTTCGGCTGTAATTTGAAGTCTTGAAGAAAAGTTCGGGAAGCTCATCTGTATGTCTTTACTGGTGTGATTCGTGGCTTTTAATAAAGTCATTAAACATTTCTGATTGTTGCAATAGAGTTTGAGGTCATCCATATAGAGGGGATGGATGTATTCCTTTCTCTATCCTGGTCGTTCCTGCATTTGTTGAACTTAATACTCCAGTGCTGGCTGGAGTTATCTGGACCTTCCAATAGATTAGAGACTTTTGTATTCCCTTGTCTTGGGTGTGCATTACAGTCAAGCCATGGCTGACTCCAGTATAGTATTGGCACTAGGAAATTGGTTCTCTTTATGAGGTTAATTAGGATTTCTTCTTTGCATTCTAATACTTGACTAGTCCTTTCTTTATCTTGTTTCTCATCACCATCATCATTATCAGTTACTCGTTACTCTCGACGATCGATCATCGCGTTACATCAATCAATAATCGAATAAAAACGAACACGATAACAAAGTATGTACACAATTTCCATATTTCCCGTCTCCTATTAAGGTTTATACCTACAACATTACTACTCCGACCGTTTTCTTTTTTTTTTTTTTTTTTTGAAGAGGGAACGGCGCCTCGGATATTACACTCCATCTTCATCGCTTCACCCCTACACAGTTCGTTCTCATATACTACATCGCCAGAAATTTGTTTACCTTATTCACAAAGCGTTGAAGTCAATTTATATACCATCGCCGTAGAAGCCGGCATCGAACTCCCTAACGTTGTGGACCCCGCGGGTCGTAGTAGCTATTTTACGACGGAAAATTGCCATTTTCCATCACGATGTGTATCATGCTTTCAGCCCATCCATCTACAACGCGCACCGTGCGAAACCTACCCCGTTCTCTTATTTTTTTGTGTGCGTTTTACAGGTCCCTGTAATTGAAATCAAAAGAGGATGTAGTATTTATAATTAGCATAATTAAAATTCAAAAGATACAATATCACCATCACAATGTTCTGTACTTTATTCTTACAACATTCACCTCTCTAGTAGCGTTCTCACTTGTTCCTTTTAAACTTTTCATCATGACGATACTACTAGCGTTCGTTTCGGCGTGAAATATCGGTAGATGGCGCTCGTCGTCGGGGTATAATTGGGTTTTCGTTATTATTATTTTCGTTTTTGTGCACGCGGCATCTGTCAGCTGAATAGTATTTTAATGAGTTTTCGTTTTGTAACGCGCCGAATGGGGACACAGTCAGGACTCTCTGTAGATTCTCTTGTAGCATCTACTCCCTTGATGAACGCCATTGTTTATCTCCAGATCCATAGAAATACAAACTTTTATACTCTCTCGATTCTGTTCGCTTTTGTTCTATTCATTAACCGGAAAAATAAGCTGCTTATCTTCCTGGAAAACATAATTGAATGATATTAAGGGTTGGTATGGAATAGTGATGGAAATTGTCTTCAATATAGTGGACACAATTAGGATTCTTTGTAAGTTTCATCATAATAATGTCCTTCAATACCATTCACTTAACCAAGATCTTTTAGTGTGACCTGCTTTTCCCAATTCAAGCATCAGTGGAGGAAATTATTAGCAAAATACCAAATTGGTCATGTCTAATAAAGAAATTATTGATATCCTAACTAAATAGGGGACGCAATATTATCAGCGATTTTAAACGAACAAAATTAGAACAGGCAAAAGAAGTGAAAGACCATTTTTGTCCTCAGAATTACAAGCTCATTTCGACCTTCACCAAAACTGCTGAGGCAGTAATTCTTAAAAGATGTTATGACGATGTCCTGGGAAGGAAAGGGATTTAGGATGAACAAATTTGGTTTCTCTCTCGAGACGAGCGAAATTTTGAGTGCGTTTTGGACTCCGTTACGAGCTTGTTTAATACCGTTTGGGAATTAATTCTTATCTAGTTGCCTAGTCGTTTAGTTGTTTCGTACTTGTAGGGACAAAAATTTGCAATCAACCATGGAGACATCCCTTAAGGAGTCTACAGACGATACGATCCAACTACGATGTTGCGACAGATTGTACAGCCGATGGTTTCGATCGTACAATCCATTGTACACCATAGTTGTTGTAACATCGTAGTCGGTTGGTTTTTATTTTCAACTTGTAGTACGACAAGTCGTACAACCGATCGTTTCGTTTGTAGGCCGCTTTAAACTGCTTTTGGTTGGAGTACCACAAATTTGTTTTTTGCCAGGGTTTCTTTTCCGCGACTGTACTTGGCAAACTCGGCCAAAAGAGAGACCTGGCTGCTCTTCGGTTCTCGGGTTATCTGCCGTGTAGAAAGGTTGTGGTACTTCTTCACTTCACTTCTGAAGAAGATCACGACAAGATGATCGAAACGCCAAGTACCACAACCTTTCTACACGGCAGAGAAAACGAGAACCGAAAAACAGCCATCAACAGCGGCCGTGAAAGCCTGAAGACTACATTAAAAGAAGACCTGTTGTGCCTCCATGCTGTTTTAATCCTCTCAACCAGGTTGCACCCGGAGACAGAAGTCTGCAACCTGCTCAAGAGTTAATTGACTAACTCGCCTCTCCCGATCCGCTGTTCGACAATCAGCAAGAGGATGGTCTGGAGTTTACTCCGCATTCTCCCAGGTTCTACACAAGGGAGAGTTTGCTACAGCCATACAGGGTTCTCTAACCCTGAATGGGCATAGCATTCAAGGGTGTGGTGCTACCGCAGACTACAATCTGTACTGAATGGTTTTCTGTTTTAGGTGTTAAAATGCTCGCCAAGAATAGCTATTGCAGCTCTTGATGTTTAAATCTCGTGGATGTCAATGTGTTATCGAAATGGAACCTCAAAATTAATGGGACTAAATATTATGTTGGTTATTACTTGTAAGTCATCCATTCTAAATCATCTTAAATCTCATCAGAATTTGGTAGACCCAGATTAAACACTTAGAAGTTTTACAAAACAAGATCCTCAGACTTAGTACTAGAGCATCATGATTTCTGCGTTACCATTAGGAATTTCATCAGCGAGCTTTTGTCGCAAAAGATGTTAGGTCATGATTAGGTTGTGCAGCTGTTTGATCTAATCCTTTAATATGCACTTTGATTGGGCTTGATCCCTAATGACCACCCCCTAGACAGGAAGCTTTAGGGATTTACATGTCCAGTCGTTCTGACATTAAGTCTCTTCTGCATAGGTTAGTTCCTTTTTTTGGTAGTTTAATTACCCGTGCAACACTGCTTCAACCATCTGCTGCCGTCTACGACCATATCTATCTAATTAAGGCTTTCACTTCGATTCGATTTCCATTATCTCGCTTAGAAATGCCTGTTGCTTTATATGATCGAAACGGTTGTAGCTCTAATAGCTATTCGTCCTAATAACCCATAACCAACACTACCAATCAGTAGATACCCTCAGCAGAGCTGAAATCTGGCCTAACAAACCTTGTAACGCGTTCGTATCAGATCAAAGCCACCTCCAAAATATTAGATCCCGTTTGATAGATAGATACTTTATTTATACACTGTGGTGTGATATACAGGTTGGACAACCCAGATACCCAGAATGGTGAAATACATGTATGCGTTAGAATGACGGAGAGGGTGATACGAAGTAGATGTACGGTGTTGTCAGGTGAGGTAAAAGATAGCGATACCCAGTTTTCGCTGATTTGTTAGCAATTTAGCCTACTTTTTTAACTTCTTGTCAATGTTGTCATGTTTCCATTTAGCATTTTCGCGAAAAAACAAAACTCCCGAAAAAAAATAAACAGCGCCCTCTAGCATGCACGTCATTTATTAAATTGATTCCAATTTGTAAGCATCAGATTGGAAGAGTAATGCTGTTTTCACCGAGACTAAGTTTGCAAAATTCGGTTAAACAGAACCGAAGTTATAAGCGTTCCTTCAATACAAAGTTTCCCCTCTTCACCTCCCCTTATTTGACAAAATACAAAAAAGTTGTCCGATGTAAAATATGCAAAATTTTCAGTAGATTCCGATTTTTATATTTATAATAGACCTTAAGTTGGTAAATTTGGCGTAAAATAAGAATTAAAATTGTTTGTGATCAGTTACGCCCTCTAGCGGTCATTCTACGCTTTTCTAAATAATTTCCAGATGTTTCTTGGGGTCACTTTAGTCAGTAATATTTTTTCCCAAAGCTGTACTGTAAACCGTTCCTGAGATATGGCCGAGCGACATTCTTAGTTGGCCACCCGGTACATACTGTTCAAGTTCAACAAACTGACAACCAATTTGAAATGTTTACATATTTATATAAATAAATCCATTCAATTTGTCAGTGTACAGTGTCGTCCCCACAATAGAACTCCTCCAAAGAATAATAATTCTTCTTATTTAAAAATAGTTTCAGACGAGACCTGAACTAGTGCTTTGTACCGATTTTTACATTGGCAGGCATAGCATTGTAAATTCCAACTGTCAATCCAATGTGGGAGGTATAAAAATTTTTTGATCTAGAGAGATCGCATCTAATAAAGTCTGGGTATCTTGTACTGTATACATATGAGTACCCCAATTCGTCGAGAATTGTTCCAAGTTATCCCCAACACTATGAAGTAGTTCCTACATGAATCAGTTGGTTTTAGATTGCAGATTATACGTATGGCCTTCTTTAGCAATAGCAATACTGATTTTAGATTCCAAGTACTGCCCCAAAGCACTAATCTCTAATAGAGATCTGAGTTGAAATGAGCATAGTACATCATTTTTAAAGTATTGATGTCACACGTTTCTTTCATTTTTGTTAGAAGTGAAGTATGATCATCAATGCCATTCATTCATTTCATTTCACTAACTCTAAATAATAAGCAAATTCGTGATTATCTTGATGCTAATTCCATCCTTCCAAGTCAACAGTCAGGGTTCCGCCCTGGATATAGTTGTGCCACAGTTTTGTCACATATTACAGACGAAATCTTTAAAGTTATGGATGAAAGTTTGGTAACGGTATTAGTTCTTCTTGATTATTCAAAGGCGTTTGATACTATCAATCACTCCCTCCTACTAGCTATTTTGCGTTTTGTTGGTTTTGATCAAAACTCTATAAATTTCTTTCATTCCTATTTGGAGAATCGTGTACAACAGGTCCGTGTTAATGATAATGTATCAAATCAGCTACCCGTTATATCTGGTGTTCCTCAGGGGAGTATTTTGGGTCCTCTATTATTTGCCATTTATAGCTCTAATATAATTAAATGTCTAAAATATTGTCAATTTCAACTCTATGCTGACGACACTCAACTCTTTTACTCATTCCATCCTTCAGATGTTGTCACCGCTATTGCCAATATTAACTGTGATCTTCAATCACTTGTTACTGAATCTGAACGTCATTCTCTCTTCATCAATCCTAAAAAATCTGCGGTGTTGGTCTTTGGGCGTACCAAACAAAGAGATTTGGTCTTGCCTCGGGTTAAGGTATTCATTAACAACGTAGTTCTTCCTCACTCAAATTGCTCTAGAAATCTTGGACTTTATCTTGATACTAAAATGCGATTCAGGGAGCACGTCTCCAAACTTATTCAAAGAGCTTTTTATAATCTTAAGATACTATACGGAAATAAAGATTGCTTAGATACTAATTTACGTAAAATGTTATGCGAGTCTCTAGTGCTTTCCCAATTTAATTTTTGTGACCATGTATACTTCCCTTGTCTTGACAGCGTTGATAAACTTCGGATACAACGAGTACAGAATGCTTGTTTAAGGTTTATTTATGGTATACGTCGGTATGATCGCGTTTCCCATGCACTAAAATGGGCTCCGTGATAAAATTTCTTTTCATTCTATTATATTTTTCCATAAAATTATTTACTTTAAAAAACCTAGTTATTTATACCGCAAGATTGTTTTTCGAACAGATGTTCATAACGTTAATGTTAGGAGTAGGGGCCTGTTGACACCTCCACAACATCAACTAGAATGTTTCAAAAGATCCTTCCGATACAACATTGTAAAATTATATAACTCTATTCCTACATTTCTTAAACGTTTATCTATTCCGTCATTCTGCCGTGGGTTAAAGGCGCACTTTCTGTCCTTAGGTCGTCGATGAAAGCCTTGTCGAAAATTGTCAACTACTTCATACTAGTTCTCTGATATTTTATTTTCATTATTTCATGTTCTTTTTGTGTAATTTTATTGTATTATTTCCATGTTGCATGTGTGGCTCAAGAGGTGGAGCAGTCGTGTGATCACTCACTCGGCTGATCTTGAGCCTATTAGCTCAAATCTGTACCTACATGTATTTCGTCAGTTTTGATGTCTATATATTTTTGTACCTTTATATTTATATACATACTTATCTGTATTTTTTTTTGTTGGGCTAATAAAACACTATTATTATTATTATTATTATTATTATTATTATTAAATTACTATGCAGAAACTGCTGCTTAGTCTGATGTCTGATAATGTTGTTTTGAAAAATGTTGCTAGAAGTATTTATTTTACGCTGTACATGTAAGCGTTTAGACAGTTTAATAGTTTGCTTTAGTATACAACAGTATTTTTTATAATAGTTACTAATTACTGGATCAGGAAACATTCTCTGGATCGCATACAATCCCCGTTTAGTGGAGACATCCAGGATCTCTCATAATTATTCGATTATTCGATATTTACGAAATGGAAAACAAATGTTATTAAAGTGATATTCATTTCTTTGCGATTTTATTTTATTTCATTAACCGTGATGAATACAGGTAATACAAACTGTGTTTACTGTTATTTAACAGTAAACACTTGGATTAGTTGCTTACAATACTCAATAAACTCAAATATTTGCAGTACGATCCCTAAAAGCAAAGACTCCGAACATGCATACGTATATAGTATGTACAGACAAAGACAAATCATTATAGATGCATCCAGCGTGTACCTGGCACAAAGCTATTGCGGTCGCGTGTCATACATCTGACATGTACCTATTATAGTCCTACCTGGTCTACGTAATTACGATGTGAATTATGAGTCCTTTCCTATAGTTCAACGGTTCAAACGTTGGTTATTGCGAGACGGGAGGGGGAGGGGGGTTGTGCAGGCGAAATGCACGCAAAACCTACATAGCTGATATGTATTATATCAATGTCTGCTAATATTGCTTTAGTTTATACGTTCGAGTTTATTTTGCTAACTAATACAGTCAGTATACAGCGAATTGTGAGCACCTTTTTATTCTACGAGGGAGCGTTTTTATATTCGCGGAATGAGCGGGTTGTAGGGGGGTGAATAGGCGCATTGGGGGCGTAGCCTGTGCAGCGACTCATAATTAGTATAAATACGAAGTTTCATTGTTATTAGACAGTTAGTCTTTGAGCTATCGTCAATCAAGTAACATAATCAGGAGTGAAAAGTGAAATATGGAAAAAATCGAATATCGTGCCGTTATAAAGTTCCTTATCAGGCAAGGAAAATCAGTCGCGACCATAATGAATGAGATGTCATTGGTTTACGGCGACTCTTGTCCAGGAAAAACCAGCATGGTGTACAAGTGGCATAGTTTGTTTAAACAATGAAGGGAATCCCTTGAAGACGACCCGAGGCGGGGCAGGAGTATTGAGGTGATCCAAAAAATTGAAAAAATTGTACTCGAAGATGCTCGACTAAAGAAGAAACAACTCGCAGAAATGGTTGGAGTATCCGATACAACAATTTTTAAAATCCTACACGATCATCTCGGCATGTCTAAGGTCAGCGCAAGATGGGTGCCGAGAATGCTCACGTCGCCGCAAAAACAACAGCGCGTAGAGTGTTCGCGTGCATTTTTGGACCTCTGTAATGAAGACAAGGATGGTGTATTGAGTCGAATTGTTACTTGGGTTCATCATTATGAACCTGAGTCCAAAGAAGACTCCATGCAGTGGCATAAAAAGGGCACAGCACCTCTCAAGAAATTTAAAGTGTCACAATCAGCTGGGAAACTCATGGCAACGGTATTTTGGGAGTCGGAAGGAATATTGTTGATTTATTATAAAGATAAAGGTGTTTCTATAACCGGAGAATATTACGCTTCAATATTAGAGCGACTAAAAGAAGCCATTAAAGAGAAAAGACGGGGAAAATTGACGAAAGGTGTGCTGTTTTTGCACGACAACGCGCCCGTCCACAAGAGCCGCGTTGCGTTAGCTGCCCTGCATAAGGTGGGTTTCGAAATTGTGAATCACCCACCCTACAGCCCAGACCTGGCCTTGAGTGATTATTACCTGTTTCCGAAAATGAAAAAAGAGCTGCGGGGTAAAAAATTTACTGCCGATGATGAAGTCAAGGAGGCAGTTTCGGCGTATTTTGCAGATAATGAGGGTATAAATAAATTAATTGAAAGATGTGAAAAATGTATCCGTCTCGCAGGTGAATATATTGAAAAAGAAAAATAATTTGGTTTTTTTATTTCCACCCCTTATCCCCCATTCCGCGAATACAAAAACGCTCCCTCGTACTAACTTGAATCTAATAAAATATGTATAAGCACCCTGTCGTCTATAACTTACAATTTTCTGCTTCCATATTTCCTCTTGAAAAATTGCAGACAACTAGATTAGAATAGAGTACACGTTAAGAACAAAACGGAAAGGTACCCTATAAAAGTGCCAACGCAAGAGGAATATGTACGAGATAAAGTCGACACTATTCCGGAAGTGTTGCTCTATATTAGTCTTACCTCATCTTTCAAATTATAATGAAAAAAGAACGAGCTCACGTTAAAGGAATCAAACATATTGGATCCATACATATGTACATAAGCGGTATGATTTGATTTATGGATGTTAGGCATGCATCATTCCCCAGCGATTCTAAAGCACGATCTCACTTCAACGAGGGTGAAGGCGAACCGTATCCGAACTCCGTTGTACCAAGCACGGATTTGTAGCCATTAATATTGAATTATTCAGGCACGGGGGACTATAATATAGGTATATACAGTACCTATATAGCTAGAGTTAGCTTTCAAGGATACGATTCGAAGGAAACGTGATATATTGAGATTTGCTGTGAAACGATATAAAAACATCTGCGCGAAAGCCCGCGATAAAATTGATTTGACGAATTAAAAAGGGGAAAAAAGGCAGGGAGGGAAGTAGACTAGTTTCACTTTCTAAATAAATCAATCGATGGCACAACTTTAGAATTTGAGAGACCTATTCGGTATCAAAATTTTGTTCAAATTAGCCAAAGTATCATTTCTTTGCCCATCAATAACTACCCCTGCTGAAGACCGATATGTCAGTGTTTCTGCACGTCGAGAACCTTTGAGCACATATCGAGTGTTGAGTAGGAGGCTCGCAGAAGCCACAGGAACATCAATATCAGCTGAAACTGTCAGAAGACGTTTATGGGATGTAAATTTACGTTTTAGACGACTCTTTAGAGGTGTACCATTGACTCACTAACATAGGCGGCGAAGATTAGAATGGGCAAGAGAGCGTGTCAATTTGACAGAAGAATGGAAGTTGGTACTCTTCATTGACGAATCCAGATATAATCGTTTTTGGGATGTGCCTGGACACAACCTTTGGCACCAAGACACCGGCGATCAGTGCAAAAAGTTCACTCTTTCAGAGGAGGCATTGTTTGTGTATGAATCAGGTGATCAACAACATTGTGCCAGAGTATCATGCTGCTATGGGTCCTGGTTTCCTTCTTTTTGGACGATAACGCTCGTCCACACCGATCCATGGCAGTTATGGATGCAATTTAAGCTAATGGAATTCCTCATTTAGCTACACCTACTCTATCACTTGAAGTAAATTCGATAGAGGGATCAGTTAGAGATAGCTTTGGATCATCATAATCCCCAACCGTAAACAATGGAACAATTTAGTCTTCAAGCTTTCACGGCCGCTGTTGATGGCTGCTCTTCGGTTCTCGGGTTCTCTGCCGTGTAGAAAGGTTGTGGTACTTGACGTTTCGATCATCTTGTCGTGATCTTCTTCAGAAGTGAAGTGACTGGTTGGTCGAGGATCGAGTTTATATATAGCCGTGCGTTGCTTGAGGCGTGACCGTTCCGGTCTGTTGAAGCCCCAAATACTGGGTAGCTGTAGTCCGTCTTCTCTGTTGATGTTGTTCGGATTCTTCTGTATTTCGATGGCTTCTCTGTAGACTCTTCTCCAGTAATGTGGTTCCGTTGCTAGTTTCCTGCATTTGTCGAAATTGAGCAACCAATGGAACAATTGAAAAATTTGGTTTTACAACTCTGGCAACAGATTCTTCAAGAAAACTTTAACAATAGAATAATCAGCATGCTAAGTTCTCATTGAAGCCCGCGGAGGATATGCTAGTTATTGCCGTCTTTTGATTAAGCTTAAAATCGTCTTTGAAAATTTTTTTTCTTATCTGGAGCGGTTTATTTGTTTTCTTTCCATTGGATCTTGCCAGAGCATGAAAATGTAACACCCTACCTTAAACAAACTCTCTAGAATTGTCTGTTCACCTTAATCTTAATTCGTTGGAACAACACAAAGATTCATCTCCAAATAAAAAATCTAGTCGGCCCTCTGTGATATCACCTCGAGAAAATGGACAATTTTCAATTAGCATATTTTTGCTATTTATTTTTGGAACGAGCTGTTTATCTGAGGTCAATTCGGGTTGCCTACGTTTCAGGATGTTTTCACTCCATAGATGTTATCCACTTTAAATAATTTCGGTGCTGTACACGCGCTTGAGCGTGAACGTGTGAATCTTTAGCGTAGGAAAATTTCTTCTGATTCTGACACGAGGCAGAGACACACCTATAATATTTATGGCAAGAGTGCCAGTGATTTTTCCTTGAATAGGTCTTTTACAGTGTAGTGCTGTATATCTACTACTAAAGCGGATTGACCTTGCTTTCGTCCATCAATTTTGGCGTCTTGAGCACGTGGTGAACCTTTTTTTTTTCAAACTTCGTATTTGGGTAGAATTTCCTCGATTTTATCGGTAAGCGTTTTCTTAGTTAGTGGGTTAGAGGTAGAGGTAGAGGCCTAGTCAATTAATTCTTTTGCATCCGACCAAATTACCTGTACCTAGTATTCTCTTGGTATTATTATAAGAATCTAGGTTGTGGCTATTTTTCTTTTTGAGGCCTGTAAAAACTTCATTCCTGTCCGTTTTGAATGATGTCGAGGTAACACTTGCCTTTCCGAAGAGGAACTGTGACGTACTCAAGTTTGGACTATCTCGTGATCGCACCCAGGACCGTCGTACCGTACAGATAGGTTTTTTAATGTTTTATTTTTATTGCACGGTTTCTAAATTCAGTGAAGTTTTCGGATTTATTTGAAACGTAGCGTGGTGGATTCCTTCAGAATCGCAATCTGTTTGGTTATATAGTATAGTTTCATTATAGTACTCGTTGAGTACGTATGCTTGTTTGGTGTTTCCTTAAACGTTTAAACTTCGTACTGGAGTTTGAGACCATCAGTCGCCCAGTGTTTAATTTCTGGTAGACAATAGTATAAATAAGAGACGTCCTAAGTTAGATCCTTGGGGAACTCCCGACGTAAGCACAAATTCGTTCGATAAGTAGCCATTGTGCATAACATAACATGTTATTGTTATGCTATTTGTTAGGTAGGATCTAAGTAAACTTGTAGCAGAAAACTCAAGGTCAAAGGAAGGTAATTTACAAAGAAGAATTTCATGGTCGATAAGATCCAAGGCTTTAGAGAGGTCCGTATATGTAACATCAAAGTTATGGATGCAATTGAAACCAGTGGAATTCCTCATTTAGCCACACCTGCTCTATAGCCTGATATAAATTCGATAGAGCATGCTTTGGGATCAGTTGCAGAGACCTTTGGATCATCATAATCCCCAACCACAAATAATTGAACAATTGAGAAATTTGCTTCCACAACTCTGGCAACAGATTCCGCAAGAAAACTTTAATAATCTCATAACCAGCATACAAAGACGTTGCCAAGCTGTGATTGAAGCCCATGGAGGACATACTCGTTATTGCTGAAAGGGCAATTAAGAAGAAATTTTTGTTTTTTAATTTGAAATTAAGTTATTAGTCACTTTCACATCGAAGCGGAGGCGGGAGGAGGCTGCCCGCACGGTGGGGTGTTATCTCCTCTTCTGTGGGCCGCTCTCGTTGACGACCTAATCTGAAAACTGACCAGAAAGGGCTTTTACTGCCTAGGATATGCTGACGACCTAACAATAGTCGTTAGAGGGCGATTTCCGAAAGTTCTGATGGAACAGACGCAAAGAGCTCTAAACACGGTGGACAGCTGGTGCAAACAAGAGCGGCTAGTAGTCAATGCTCAGAAAACACAAGTTGTCGCGATCACAAGAAAAAGATCGCTAGAGGGTCTGAGAAACAAGCATTTAAAAACTAAATAAACTTAAACTTATCTCGAGCATGAAAATACAACACGCTACCAACTCTACAAAATCTCTAGGACTGTCTGTTGACCTTGTGGGTAGGTGTCAATCACGCAATCTCAATTCATTGGAACAGAGCTATTTAGCGGCCTTACTAAAGGTCGCCATTCATTTCGAACATAGTCATAGCTGCTAAAAAGATTTCCCAACCTTTAAGAGATGGTGGACCACTAAAGTAAAGCAATTCTTGTTCCGAAAAAAAAAATGTCTGGATAACATCACCAGATACGTTAGAGCACTTTCGTGCAGATTTCGTTACGAAAAAACATTCTTACACCAAAGCCCCTCTATGCTTATACCCGTCCTCAAGGTGTCTGTGCAAGTTCTATCATGGTCTTTTCTAATATTTCCTCAAATAGCTTCCTAGCTTTCATATTGAATGGATTTCTAATAACTCTCTTGAATTCAGGAAAATTCTCCTTAAAAGTTTCCATACGATAGTCAACTCTGTCATAAACTGCTTCGATCATGATCATCGACAACTTTTTTAATGTGGAGGAAGACCGAATAATAATTTGTGGCGCCCTTTAAGTTGATTTGATTGCAAATTGAATTTATTTAAATGAATTGTCTACAGCATATGCCAGCCTCATTTCAAATCCCGGATAACGAAACTGTTTTAACAAAACAGCCATTTTTCTTCCATCTTCCAAAGTAATAATTTGACTCTTAGCTCAATGTGAACAACATTTCTACAGTGCCCCCTGTGCAAAAAATTTTGAAGACCTCGATTCCTCTGGAGGGAACGTAGAATACACATATCCAAAAAAACAACCAACAAAGCTACTATTGCCTTGGGCAGGTGCAGGAGGTTATGTGGAAAAAACTGGGGCCTTAGCCCCAAAATGACTCTGTGGCTATATACTAGGGTAATTTGAAGCATAATAACATACGGAGCAATAGCATGATGGCTAAAGGTGCGACAGGGGTGGCGGCCAAAACACTGGGTGTCTGTGCGCCAGGGGCACAATGAGATCGACCCCCACCGCCACGCCGCAATGGAAGTACCTCTAAATCTGCCACCGCTACAAATTCTTATACAAAGAAGCGCTAGATCTGCAACTTACAGACGATCAAGCAGCACTTAGAGTGATCAGTTCCGCAAGTGCTGACTCAAAGCTGGTTTGCGATTGCGTAAGAGACCCAAATGAGGGTCCCCAGCCAGATGGGCGTGATGGGAAGCGCGGCGGCAGATGAACTGGCCAGACGAGGTTCGTCAAGGTTTTTCATAGGAGCGGGCCCTTCATTCGGTATCACCAAATCACAAATTAAAATTTCATCTAGGAATGGACACAAAATAGGTCCAAGGAATGGTGGAAAAGATCACCAGGACAAAGACAGGCAAAGGAGTTCCTAAGGAAACAGAGGTCTGAGTTTACTGAAGACCTACTGGGTAAGGACAGGAAGACTGTCAAAGTGATCTGATGACCGGTCATTGCAGACTGAATAGACATGAGTTTAACATCGGCCTGGCAGAGGATGCTCTCTGCAGATTCTGTCAAGAGGAAGAAGAAACCCCAATTCCAAGACGAAACTAGAGGGGATCACAATAGACATGTAAAGGATGCCATGAAACAGGTTCGCATGCCACCCCACTCCTAACCTAACCTAACCTAACCTCTGGAGGTGGTTTCAAACTCACATTTCTAATCTTTGATCTTCGACTAAAATCGGACGAAAACAAGTGAACAAACTTCGTCATCAAAACAATTTTTAATCCTGCAAACTGTAACTTGTGATGAGAAAGCCGAGGAGTTGGCCTTCACTTTAATTTCCTGTGTGAGAGCCCAGACAGTTGGCCTTTATGTTTAACTTGGCAAAGAAGCCGAGGAGTTAGCATTCTAGCCTCGAAGCGTACTACTTATCGATTATTGCAAACAAATGCATTCCGCCATCTATGAATAAGGTTTATACACTATATAAACCCATAGATGGAGACGCTTTCTTTCAAGCCTATTTATGTAACTAGTCTTGCGGATTAACTGTAAATCACCACCAGAGTTTATTTTCAAAATAACTTAACGAAGTAAAAACACAAGAATTAATTTCCCTCCATTTCAACAATTCTCGTCTCTTGAACTGTTAAGCGTAAATATTAAATATCCTTCGCTACAAGCTGAACTCACACACCACATTACAACGCATGCATTCACGGCATTGTTCCACCCACACCCACTCCAAGTTTTGTTTTACTACCGAGCACAATCTTCACCATCATAATTCAATTTGATATTCCGTTAATCCCGCTTTCAACATTTTCTGATGGTAGTCGTCATGTTCCGACGACGTTGCTAATCCTCGCATCCTCCCCAAAATTCAATTCTATTTATAACAATCGAAAACGGTCGTGTAACATCCACAATTCACGATACACAACCCATATTGAAATCGTTTACTTGTCAGCGCAGACAATAACCGCTACAACGTGATTTATACGCACCGTAGCTTACGATCAATTATAAATTTATATTTAATTAAACATTAGACGACGAATATGAACTGAAATACAACGTTTCATAATAACGCACGTGATACATAAAGAGCTTATACTCCCTCCGCTAGGGGCACATACGTTGTACTACGTACGTTTTAATGCTATTACTCTATTATGTTGCCTAAAGCGCTATCGAAAGCACGACAGGTTGTAAAGAAAACTGAAACGTGCCTGTATGATGGGATAGGGTAGATTTCTACGTTGACACCCTTTTACCACAATATTATTTCGTAGGGTAACGGTAGGAAGTGGTTCGAAGTTCAAAGAAAATATCGATTACTCTCGTTAAATGTGTCAGTAAGATGGGTGTTACTAATGTGAACCATGATGTTATTTTTAATTTTATTTATTTAATGTAGAAAGATTGTTCTTTTGTGCGTGTGTTTTTTTAACTTCGCGCACTAATATTCTCTAGTGCGCGAAGTTAAAAAAACACACGCACAAAAGAACAATCTTTTTACATTAAATAAATAAAATTAAAAATAACATCATGGTAACGATATTCCTAGTCACAGTTAAGAATGTTCGTATGCCCTTCTACCATACTAAACTTACTGTAAACAAGTCGATCCCGTCAAAATTAGTCATGATGGGACAATAGATCGTATCGGAAGCTATAAGATCGCAAACCGCGAATCCGCACTGAAGTTGTCTTCATAGAGAGCCTCCACTGCGTCCAGTTCAGGGACCACTTCTTCGTCCAGGAGGAGCTGACTGGTAACGATCGTCTCTGCCAACAGGGTGGGATCCCGGTAGTAAAGGTCCTGCGTTTTCTTAAACAGAGCCTGACACAGCTGGAAACACCAGATGAAGCCAGCGGGTGATGGCGGAGTCCAGTTCTTCGGAAGAACCGGAAAGACCAACGCCTATCAGGTCTTTAGTGGCTGCATCAGCTATTGGGCGCAGCGCAATGAGATGAGACAAGAAGGCCACATCGTCCAGTTCTGATGGGAGTTCTGGCTGCTGGGTGCTCTCCCGGATGGTCAGGAAATCGGAGAAGCTGACACTCAGGCGAACACCTGAGACACTCCAGGTGTTACTGGAGACTATGGTAGATCATGGAGGTCCATGGTCTTGCGTCAGTTGGGGCGGCGATGGTAATGAGGATCTTTTTCTCTTGAAGGCTGTTGGTGAACCAATCCCAACATCGGCAGTAACATTCGGGCCCCTATCCTCGGTTATGGAAGGGATGGGAGACGGTTCGGGTGAAGTAGTAATGATCGACGATGAAGCCTTAACTTTATATTTCTTGAGCGGTGGTTCTCTCTCTTCTCATGGAATTCAGCGGCGGAGGGACCAGCTATAGGGTCACTGTAACTCTTGGTTACAGGTATTGATGACGAAGATGGTGATAGGTCAACCAGTGCAGTAGGTGTTGGGCCTAGATGTTTGACAATAGGTGATGGTTTGGCAGTTGGGGTCTTCTCCCTGGAAGTTGGGGGCGCGACGTCGGTTGGATGGTTTGGGAAAAAGCTTTTATACCACCCTCTCTCTGCTGCTTTCTTGCTATATCCAAGTAGTTTTTATATTCGGGCTTCTGACGTCTACTCCGGATCTGGTGTCTGATCAGTTCTGTTGCTTGCATCTGCCCCTTTTTTGGCTTTGACCTCAATCGAGGCAAGTTTAGCCATTACTACGGGTTCAGAGGTACCAATTCGATCCTCAATTCTTTCCGATAGGCCCCTTCATGTTGCTGCAAAGCAGTAAAGCAATTGCAAAGGAGCAGAACATACATTTTGTGCTGTCCGAGTCTCCACAGGTTTTCTTGTGGCGAGCTAAGCTCGACTTAAGGTAGAAACCTCGTCCGCAGTTGTCGCAGGTATGTTCGGCTGCAGCAGAAGCGGGTCCAGGAGAGGACGGGCAAGGCTGGATAGCAGGTGAATCCTAGATTACTTCCATTATTGGTTTAGTTTTTCCCTTGCCCTTGGCGGAACCGGCTTGTACCGGATTAGAACTGCCCTTCACCAGGATCTTGGGGACAGCTCCTAATTCGGGCCTAGATGGTCGTGGCTCTGGTACCGGAGACATGCGCGGGTCGAGAAACCAATAACCCCAACCCTCCTATGAGAAGTGAGATTTGTATAGTACCGTAGGAGGCTTCTTGCCAATCACTATCAAAGCAATCTTCAAGTGAATGTGATGATCAGCAGCATTATCAGCGTCAGAGCGCATTTTGGTTAATTTTGCAGGGTGGGTGTCAACAAGATACAGATGGTTACAAATTCTAATTTACATTTAAAATCCGCGAATAATATTATACAAAACAAACGAATTGAAACGAGATTATTCCGAATGAATTTCAAAAATATACATGTATACAACAACTCTGCTTTTCATACATAACTAAGCTCTCCTGAAATATTCAAATCCACCCTTCAACAACATCGACAATATATTCTGTTAAATATCAGCGTTCGCATTCTAATGAATAATAGCGATACGTCTGTTTCCTTTTACCCAGAGTATTTCCCGATCCTTCACCGAGAACCGAGAGCAAAAGTCAATCCTAACGACTGCGCCACAACGAAGATGAATCTGCCGACTTTCCCTTACTACAGGGGTCGATGTGACAGAGACAATATTATTTATATACGTGTACACTTACGATGTTGTTCTTAGGACGATGTAGGCGAATTAATAACAGGAGGTGCTTTCGCGATAAATTAATATAAGACGAAACAAAAGAAAGTCTTTTTCTTGCCTAGATAACACGATCATTATTCTTCATAAATGCGCTATTAAACTAGATGACCACGGCCACTCCTTACAGCATTCATTCATTCTTAACGAGATCTCTCACGACTGAAACATTCAAACATTAGATCTCCTTGTAAAATGACCTCGCTTATTGCTCAGATGAATTAGCTCAGATGAAAGAAGGGAATTAAATGCTTGATGAAATAATGCGGTACTATTTCCAGGGATTGAAGATTCTGAAAGCTTTTTAAACGACTAACAATTTGCGGTTTCTAAAGAGATCGAAATGATCGACTTAACTCAGTAGTACCCGTTTTTCTATTTCATTATTTTCGACGCCACAATATCGTATATAATAGAAGGCTTTTGCAATGGCGAAAATCAAGTAATATGGAAATTTTCCAACGATATCTCGACGGGAACACGGCAACATGGAATCGGGGAACGTATACTATCTCGATGGTTATATTTCACAATGCACATACCTGCTATCTGTACTATTACTTGTATCCGTTACTAGATATCGTTTTGGAAAGTGGATATCTCGGACCAGATACCAGCAGCCAGTCGCTAACGGGATTTATGTCTCAGACATTCAACGGACCGGAAGGGAAAAAGGAAAACGATAAATTGGAAAAGTTCGTCGTCTAGCGAAGCGACTACCACCGCCTATTCCCTCAATATTGATACATAGACCGCTTGTACGTATGCATGTATGTATAGGAGTAATATTTTCTCATTTATCCAATTTATTCTTGCCAATTCATTTGATGTCTATGAAACATGGTGATACCAAAATGTCGACATCGAACTTGTACTCTCAAAGACAAACTTAAAATTTCGAGCGTTTAAAATCAATGAAAAAGTGCCTTTCAGTGGCGTTTGGAGTAGGTAGATTGATGGTCATTTTGACCAAGTCATCGCGTCAGAATACTTCACACATTCCCATTATTAATATAAGAAGTAATCGAATTAAATTGTTTAAAATGCACGAATGTATTCTTTGATAAAAATGATCGATTTCTTCGCCTGTGTCTTTCAAATTTTTTTATCTTGTACAACGCTAGGAAGAGTTGGTATTGTTTTTAATTTTTGTATTGATTCCTAGGGCAGTAATTTAAGGCGCGGCTTACAATTTCGTGGGGTGGACATGAAAATTCGCAGTTGTTAGCTTGCGCAAGTTTCCATTTTTGTTCTTGTTTTTTTTGGAAAAATTTCTACAAACTGATGAAGCAACCTTCTGCACCAATGGTCATGTTTCACCACAAAATAGTAGCTATTGGGCTTTTCATAATTCAAACTACGTCATTCGAAAACGAAGTCAACGTTATAAAAGAGTAAATGTTTGGTGGGGAATTTTTTACGATAGAATTTTCGGACCATATTTTATTGGCAAAAATTTGAATTAGAAACTTATCTATTACTGTTTCTAGATAACACTTCCTGGCAGCAAAACGGATGCCCTGCTTATACGACGCTTTTGGTACGGCAGTGTTTGACAGATCAGTTCGGAGAAATATGGATGGGAGGATTTGGGACAATAAATTTTCCTGCTAGATCACCTGACCTGAAAAATCAAGAGGTCTTGATTTTTTTGGTTGTGGGGTATTTTAAAGCAATACAGGATGCGGTGAATGAGATAAATGTGCCACAAACCATATGCAAAGTCCATAGTAATACTCTTCTGTTGAAACATTTTCATGTTATCTGAATTTGTGGGCATTCTGTACATTTAATCTTAGATTTTCCGATGGTTAATTTATCTATTCAACAAGCTGAATGACTTTTTGTCTTAAAATCAATAATAATTTTTTTTTTCATCTTATCAACTCCATCCGGGGACAACATTCGTAAACATACCCAAGCAATAAACAATTCTAAGAAAATGCTCTAAAAAGAACAATTTTTGATAGCATAACGAAGCAAAAACAAATAAGAATAAGAAAAGAACTCAAAGAAGACACAGCAACACAACTAGAATAATAGTCAACGCTGACATTTGACAGTAATATGATAGCCACACAGGCCACACCTTATCTATTAATCCGTAGTTCGCTAATCTAAAGCCATGGGTATATTTTGTTATTAACTGCTAAAACGTAGCTACTGAATGATTGCAAGGGTTTGAAGTTAATACTTAGTTTGGCAACCTTGCAAAATTTTTAGGTTAGAATTGCTAAAATTAATCAATATCAATTTGAATTTAAAAATCAGGCATGTCAACATTTTTCTTTAGCAAGACTGACGACACTGCGATAGTTTTAAATTGTATCGGGTGTCCGTAAATGCTTGACGCTGACAGCTACTGTCAAATTTTGGTTAAGTTTGTAACACTACATTTGATTTAACATTAGCGTCCCACGCGGTAGTTCCTTTCAGCATAATTATTAAAATTGTTTATTAAAATCAAACCACAATATGCTTCCTTTTCGAAACGTTTATTGCTAATTAAAATTAGTTAAGAACATAATTATAAAAAAATATAACTACAAAACCATTGCAATGGCAAAAATATAAACTCAACAAAAATACAGACGTACGACTATGGCCATAGAGGAATAAACCAACTGACATTCTCAGGGTGGTAAACTTTAAGCACATATATTGCATACATTTTGACAGACGTCAACTTCAAATTTTACTTCAAATTGTGACAGCTGTCAGTGACAAACCTAAATTAGAGGAGCTTACATTTGATTATTATTCAACATGTTGGAAAGTTACTTCAGAACTGATCGAAAATTAGATAAATAATGTCATGATTGTCATCATAGATTGTCACGTCAGATTGATATATTTTCATGGTAGCCAATAACTGAAAAAGAAATATACGTACATCGAAATTGCAATAAAGCCAAGACAAAAAAAAAACCCTGTGGTACTAGATCATTTTAGTAGTCTTTGTACAGGGTGAACAAAGTCAAGTGAAGGGTCAGTCATCTAATATTTTCAATTGGGAACAGTGAGTAATTGGCAGCAATGATAACGTGAACTAACTTGTAAATAAATTGTTTTGACAGATTCTGTAAAGGTTATGCCCCTGGTAAGAGAACTGGCTCACCTCGACCCGGACAGACCCCCTCCTCAGGTGAGGGTTGCTCGGATCTCAACCACCACCGAAATGACTTAAGCCAATACATTGGCTTGGTACTCCGCTTTAGACCGATTTATTCTAGTCCGCTCTCTGTTTGTGTGAAGTCCCATATACATTTTTATCTTTACAATATTGAGCATGTTTTATTTATACTTCTTGTTTGTTTTAACCACTTTTAACTCCCTGCATTTCCTTTTTTAGTCTCAAATTTCTGTTTTTTCTATTGACGACATAATATGATAATCACTAGTAACAAAATCGGGGGATGGTCCCGTACTATTAGGAGGACTAAAGGGTTTAAGGGCTAAAGTCCAACCCTAGAAAGGAGAAGGAAGACATTCGTCGTCGTCGTCTGTAAAGGTTATGTATACTGTTTCAGTAATCTATAAATATGCAAACGGAAATGATAAAATGACAGAAAGCAAAAGCAACAAACTGACAGCAAACGAAAACAACCAAATGACAGTACATATTTATTCAATGTAGGTAACTGTAGAATGTAAAAATCAAGAGAACCAGAGATTTTTATGCTACCACTACACTTCACTTGAGAATGCTCGCATTGTACTTCAATAGTTGGCTGGATTTTCATAAAGGCGCTGAAAAAGAAAACTTTAAAAATTATTATCTCAATAAATAATAAAGATATAGCAAAATTAAAAAAAAATACGGGTCCTTTTTCGAAAGAAAGTTTAAAACCAACAAAAATTAAGTTAAATCCCCATCCATTAGTAGATCATTGATTATTGCCACTCCATCAGCTAATGTCCACATAAACCAAATGGTCCGTACAGCAAACCATTAGAAACTATCTAGCCTAATAGATACACGCGTATGATAGATGCGCTTTAGTTCACGAGCGATTGAATCCTATCTCTCTGTTTCGCTCACTATAGCGAAAATTACAGCTAATAACTGTTGAAATATAATTGCAAACTACGGTCGACCAGTACACGAACGTATGCATACATGCATACATCGGTATTTAGTAGGTTAGTACAAGTAATCATAATTAAAGTCATTAACGTCAAAGGATTGATTCAACTAATGTTTGTTTTAGTGTAAATTACACCTGATAATGATATGCATCTCTGCATTTACAATAAATTTGGGAACGCTGGATATTGAGGTTATGCAATGCAGATACATTCGGCGAAATTTCTAATTTTGTAGTTCCCCTATCAATATTTAACCAACGCCAACCTAAAAAAAGTTAGTATTGCACTATAGAAATTTAAAAATATCCTAAAACATTTTTTTTGTATCCCATCAAGTGGCCCTTTCGAACAATCACCCTTCTACGTACGTGTCATACCCCCGGAACTGTCTTTCTAGATATATCTTCGGGGGTACATAAGAGGGTCTTCCTTAGTTGTTAACCCATCCCCTACATCTCCCTCATAGGAGGATTAGGAGTTCGGGGAGTCCATCGAAACATCTACTTCCTGTAGTTACTGGATCTTGGTACGCCTCTCATTTCTCTCCGGCTAATTATCAAAACTATGAATTTTGTTATTTTCTGCCAGTTGTCTTCGTTTTCTAGCATGATTTTTACAATATTGTCAGCAGCTAACTTTCCGTCCAGCTCGTTTTCTAGCGCTCTTCGTTCGTCGGTCCATCTTCTACAAACCAAGATCGCATGTTCGGCGGTATCTACCTCTCCGCAGTACAGACATGTATCCTGTTCCGCTAGCCCAAAACGCCAAAGATAGCCCAGAAAGTGTCCGTGACCAGATAGAAATTGGGTCAGGTAGTAGTTAACTCTTCGGAATTTACACTGAAACCACGGACCAATATCCGGGATCAAGGTCTTAGTCCACTGCGCCACGGACTTTTGTTGTCTCCACTGCTCTTGCCACTTTGTTACAGTGATCTTCCGTTGAAGTGTCCTGACAGCCGGTTACTCTCCATTCCCGCAGCAGAAGATTCTCCGCTGCTCCTCAGCTACAAGGGTTCACTTCTAAAGCGGATATCCAAGCTGGAATCGCGTACAACAATTTTGACTGTATGACTCCGTAAATTAAAGCCCTTTTTTTACTCCCTGGACCTCTTATGTTTGGCATAATTTTTAACATAGCTGATAAAGTGGTTTCAGCCTTCGTCCTGACATAATCTATGTGCGGTCCAAAAGAAAGCCCATAGTTCAGAATCACATCGAGATATTTAATGGTCCACTTGTACTCGAGCTTATTCCCAAACAGCACAAAACTCATAGCTCCCCTACAACGGCGGCCTTTTAATATAGCCGCTTCTGTCTTCTGTGGGGCTATTTGTAGTTCGTTTGCCTGCAGCCAGTTTTCGATCATTTCTAGCGCCTCTTCTGTTTTAAAGGCGAGATCTCTCTTGTCATCGGCTTCTATTATCAACACCAGATCGTCCGCATACGCAATAGCGGTGATTCCGTCCGGCCATTACAGTTCTAAGATACCATTGTACAGAATGTTCCATAAGGTCGGGGCTAGTACCGACACCTCCGACACTCCTGCACTTACTTCTAATTTTGATCTGCCTATCAGAATTTTTCGGCAACTCAGATAATCTCCAATGGTGCTTCGGAGATACTGGGGAACATTCCTACGGTCCAGCTCTCTTAAAATTTCTAAAACATTTTAGCAAGATTGTAAAACGAGATAATTAAAACCGCTTATCCTTTTAAATAAAACACTCCTCTTAAGCCAAGGCGATGAATAACAAACATCATGCTATCATCCGGTCATACCTCCATCTACCTTACAACCTAGTCCCTTCCGGTCATAATAAGGACCCGCAGGACCTACGCATTACGTCCTCGAGCCCTAATCTCCTTACCCTCTCGCTTGTAACAATTTGGAATAACAGCATCACGGTGAGGTTCCCCCGGGGAAGCGCGAGTTGTTTCAATTTTATGTTTATGTTTTGTATATTCTGTCGGGGTGTGCTGTCCGTCAACAATGTTGTTGTCGAAAACGTTTTATTGTATACTCGGTATCGCCCCAAAATTAATCTGTTATCTCGATATCCTGCGTTGCCACTACTACGTTGAAATATCACTACACGGATGTGGTATAGATATAAAAAAGCGGTTGTAACACACCGGTTTTCCGTTTTGGAAGGATGTACGATAAGGTATATAGTGAGCGTAATTGAATCGGTAGCGATTTGTTATTTATGGAGCTTTATCGGCGATGCTCTATTTTTAATCGCGTCGAGATTTTTAAATAGCTTTTTTTTCGTAAACATACGTATTCCTTTATTTATCCTAGCAGGCTATAAATAATATCGGAGTGTCATTGCAATTCATTATCGCGTCTAGCGTATTCATTAAACATTCAGTCTGGTAATCAATTAGCACGCGTCGGATGCGACCGCAGGACATTGTATTCGTGTTTGTTTACATTTTGATTGTATGTATACCTTCTCTGGACAGTCGAAACCGACGCCTAACGTGATGCCGGGTCAATACGCTTGTGAAGCGTAAACAAAGCATGAGTTATCGAGCCTGGACAGACGTCCGATCATATTACTGGGTAATGCAAGCAAAAACAATATTTTAATGTTTATTTTTTTGCTTATTTTCTTGTCATATGTAGGGGAGAGGTGGCATGAAAGGGACATTTTCAAAAAGTAGTCTGTTAAAATTAATTTTAATTCAAAAATAAAAACTGAAAGTAATACACATTGTTACGTATATCAAAAGCTAATATACCACGAGCTTACATTTATTTATTTTTTTAAGATAAAAAAACTAACATGAAATGAAACAAATAACGTATTATATCCCTTTCATCGCATGTGAGTATTGAAAGGGACACGATGTGTTTTGAAAGGGACAGTTATAGTAATCCTATAAAATTAGTTAAGTCAACATCAAAGAAAAAAAGAAGAAGCTCTTTTACTGGCATTACGCATGCGAGGCATTGGCAACTTCATTATTATATAATTTTTTAAGACATCTGCTATATCGGCCGGTTCAGGATATGTAAAACTATAACTTTTGTTTGATTTTTTTTTAAGTTAACATTAAATTCACTATCGTCTAATATTTTTTTAATAACGCCAATAGCATAATTAGTTGCTTTCGTTGAGGTGAACTTAACTAGGACGAAGTCATTGATATTTATTTCGGTGTCTATTATATCTTCATCTTAAAAGATCTCAGAGCCCACACTGTCATCACTTTCTGCATATTCGACGCCTTCCAAATTCTCTTCACTGCTGCTAGATTCCATCAGTTTTCTTTTTACTGCAGAATTTTGCTTTATACTTGACTTCCGCATTTTTTGAAGCTTTCTGAGTTTGATCCTCTTCCAAAATCTTTTTTTCACCCGTATCGGTTAATAGTCTTGTCGCACCCTTTTTTCTACCTCTGGATGGTTTCTTTCTTGATGGTACCTTGGGATAGGGCCTGATTTCTTCAACAGAAAGACAACCAGTAGAAGCTTCATTGTCATTAGACTTGTGTATTTCTGTACTAGGACCTGGTTGTGCATCATCTTCTTCATGTCTAGAGACTACATCTTGCAGAAGATGATCCTTTACAGGGCGATCAGTCACATATGACGTAAGGAAATCTTCGTCACCAAAGTTGTTCGAATTTATAGGGTAAATGCCAGATTTCTTAAAACCTGACGTTATGTTTTTTATATTGAAAGCATTTGTATAAGCCAGATTTGCAAACTGTGGAAGCTGATAAATAGTCACAGTCTGGCCTGGGTGTGATAACATCCAGTCATTCATTGCAGTTTTGAAAAATGCCTTGAATGGCCCGTATACAGCCACGTCTAGAGGTTGTAACTTATGGCTGAGGAGGCAGGGTAAGAATAATAACTCCATTCTGCTTTGCATAAATTACAACCTCTAGATTAACATCACTTTCATGGTTATCAATTATCAGCCATACTGGTTCTTCTACCGAACATTTAACATATTTTACGAAGTGTTTTAGTGACAGTAGAAAATTGTCTTTTGTCATCCATCCGGATTTGTTAGATAGTCCAAGGCTTCCGGGTGGACAATCTTTAGACATAAATTCTTTATACCGAACTCTCGGGAAAATAAAGCCAGGTGGAACGCTGCCACCTACAGCTGAAATAAACGCCAACATTGTCATCAGTTCACCACGTTCAGCCGATGTTGCCTGAGCAACTTATTTTGTGCCGCGTTCAGCAACCACCTTTGGAAGGTCTGTTACCGTAGTTGAACCGGTCTCATCAGCGTTAAAAATATGATGCGAAGGAAATTTAAATCTATCCATAACGTTCTGTAAATTGTCATAAAATTTCTGTACCGTACTTCTATTGAACGCTGTAGCACGACCTAGAGACGTTTTTTCTGGGCGGTGAAGAGCCAGATCATGCTGACGACCCATAAATGACTTCAACCAATCTATTGAAGCAATTTGGTCCTTCTTCCATTTTGAAGGAGTCTCCTTATTTAATTTACACACATATTCATATGCCAATTTTCTTATTTGAACATATGAAAGACCATAGGCCATCTTTGAGGACAGCTTTATATATTGCACAAATGATGCCTCTTCTTCTTTGCTAAATATTCGTCTATTGCCAATGTTTGGTTTGTAATCAAAATTCGCAATACTTGAGCATGATTTTGCTTGATTTACAAGTCTCGCTAATTGTGACTTTGCAATGTTGTATTTCAAAGCTACGCTTCTAATAGAAACATTTTCTGATATTATTTCTTTAACCGCCTCCTTGATAGTGGTTTCAGACTTTCGTTGAAGAGGTCGTTTCGCTTTTGCCATGTTCTGCAAATATGAAAATATTCCTTAGAATACCCTCAATTGCAGCTAAATATGGCACTAGTACCTAGGTATTGAAAGGGACACTGTCCCTTTCAACACTTAACTACATGTCCCTTTCAAAACTAGGTGGTAACGAATAATTACACGTGGCTGAAAATATAACCTCTATATATATTTTTCAAATTGATAACACGTGATGTGTGTAACACTTGCCTGCAGTAGGTGATGCAAAGAAAACGGCAAAATCTGTCTTCAAACAGTCAGAACGACACTTCAAACACTTCTTATCGTTGAATAAATATCGACCTAAAGATTTCTATTTGAAAACTGAACTATTAAACTTTGCTTTAAATTGCTATAATTTGCACCCTGATGTTCACCGGTAGTGCCATCTGCCCTACAGTAGTAGTACATTTAAATTGTACAGGTACCAGTATTTTGGTTGCTGTCCCTTTCATACCATATCCCTTCCATACCACCTTTCCCCTACAAATATTAAATTGCTGGCCTATTATTTCCTGAATGTGACACTCATTTTAATCTCTATCTCAGGGATCTGTAATTGTCGATAAAAAAAAACACAAAATATAGTTTAAATTGTATGGAATGATTTATAATACCGTGTGCAAGTGCACTAGCCACTAGACCACTAGCCCGACACACATCAATAATTACCCAAAAATGTCTGTAATAGATGGTATAATTAATTGTTGGGATAACCTTGTAAGTGAGAGCAATGGAAATAGATCAAGCATTAGAAGCAGACCACATGGTTTCGACCTCCTAGATCTTGTCAGTGCCCCTTCGACTGCAAGACTTAATCATAAATACTTGTTTCCCCCTGAGGAGGGGAAAATCTGTAATACAGACGCCCACACAAGTGTTGATCGTGGGAAGTGCCGGGATTTACCGACTAAAAACCTCCTCCTCCAGTCATCTTGCACACCTCACACCGGCATCCGCTCGCGCATTACTTCGGTGTTGGCGTTGTCCATATCTATTCTCCAATATTCCGTTCTTCCTTTTCTTTTCCTTCTATTATACCTCGAGCCACCCTATATGCTCTGATCCAGGTGTCTAGGGGTATTCTTCCCTTACCTTATTCCATCTAGGGCATATGAAGAGACCATGCTCAGCGTCATCGGCACTCCCGTAGTACAAACAGGCATCCTTTTCCATCGTCATTCATCCGTGGCCTGACAGAGCCTGGATTATTTAATAATCTGCTTCACCATATGGCCGATCTATACAGGGCTTTACCGCAGCTCCAGCGTCCATAGGTCCCATTCGTCCATTTTAGTTGCCGTTGCCTTTCAAGTTCTGCTCTAGCTTCCTTATTGTCTTTGCCTTTGTACTTATCTCTTCTCTTTTTTATCATTAGCCGTACAAGCTATGACGATCGCAGCCTCTGCCATTAGCCTTTGCAGTCGGATTAGTCTACTTAACACTGTCTGGTTTTCTGTAACTTCATGCTATACAGGGGCTGCATAAAGGATCGGAGAGAACACCACGCTTGCTATTGTTCTTCGCTTTACTGAGCTTGGGCCTCCCACGTTTGGCATAAGCCTGGATAGCGCAAACACAGTCTTCTCTGCTTTCTCCACCGTGTTCTGTATATGTGTTCCGAAGCTCATTCTCTTGTCAAGTCACACAAGTGCAAGTTGTAGATTCTTGCGCTGCAACCAATCGGACACTTGTAGCAGAGCCGTATTTGCCCTTTCCATAAGCATGGGTTCGTCTTTAGCTACGACGACCATAGCCATATCGTCCGCGAAACCTACTAAGGTTATTTCTTTTGGGACTTGAGGGACACCACTGGTAACCACTACCTCCATTGTAATCGTTCTTAAGGACAAGTATGACTCAATTACGTTCCATAGGTTCTAGTCAATTTGTTTTTTCCGTAGCTCCTGAAGGATGATGTTCCATGAAGCGCTGTTAAAGGCATTCTTCACATCTAACGTTATGACCACACAAAGTCTTTGATACCTCCAAGAAGAGTTGTGGGCTGCTCTGACCAACTCCTGTACTAACCCAATGGTATCTACGATTTTTCGACCTTCTCGGAATCCAAACTGCCTTTCAGCAAGCCCTCCACTTTTATCTAATTCATCCTTCAGTCTCTTTACTATCAATTGTTTATACAATTTCCCCTCTACATCTAGGAGACATATAGGTCTATAGGATCTCGGTTCATGTAGTGACTTATCTCCCTTTCTTTTAATGATAAGTACTGCTGGGTGTTAAACAATCCAGGCCGGTAACAGAAGATACCGATCCAGCTTGGAAAATTCATGGAGTGTCAATCCTGCCTGATATTTTGAGTTATTTATAAGTTGGGTTTCCACGGCCAAGTGGGACATAGGGAGAATACATATAAAATCGGTTTTCGGTGAATATTATCTCCCTAATACTACTTCATTCAAATTTAAGCGCCACATATTATAACTGTGTTTACAATGAACATCTCCACAATCATAGTACAAAGAAAGTCATTTTAATAAAGCCAAAAAATTATTATTTTTAAATCTATTGTACGTGAATTCCTCAGGCTTTTTATTAACATGTGAGTTAGTCCAAGCGTCCGTGGCGTAATGGTTCACACGACGGCTTAATGACGCAAATGCACGGATTGTTAGGGTTCGAATCCCGGCAGATTAGTTTTATTTTTTATTTTTATCTCCAACAATAATGCTACAAATTCAATAACACTACAAAAATCAGAGATTTTGAGGATTAAGGTAAATAATGAATAATTTTTACAATAACAAAAATGATCACGTGCTATTATATTATTCGATTTTTAATTGTTACTAACGACGAATCATTCTCGAAATAAACAACAAAACTTAATCAAGATTTAAAAAAAATAAAATTCATTTCCCGGATTCGAACCTTAAACAATCCGTGCCATGCACTATTAAGGCGTTGCGTAAACGTCTGCGCCACGGCCGCTTGCACAAACTCACGTGTTACAAGGCTTATTAGGAATTCACGTACAATAGGTTTAAAAATAATAGTTTTGTTGGCTTTATTAAAATGACTTTCTTGTTGTTAACCCAGTTATAATATTCGGCACTTAAATTTGGATGAAGTAGTATTAGGGAGATAATATTCGCCGAAAACCGATTTTATATGTATTCTCCCTATGTTCCACTCGGCCGTGGAAACCCTGTATACATGGGTTGTTAGTAAGCTACCCCAAATTATAATCCCATATCTCAAGATAGACTTTATTAGTGAATTGTATACGGTTTTTAAGTCCAGTTGAAGTTTATTGGTGTACAATAAACTGGAGCTGCGACAGTAAATCAGCACTTGAATCGATTGATGTATAAATCTTCAAATCATCAGCAAAACCATCCTTTCTACAATGAATCAAGTCGATAAGATCGTTTATAAACAATAGAAACAGTAGCGGTCCTAAATTTAACCCTTGAGGAACAAATCTATTAAAGCATTACTGAAGACATATGACTGAAGTTTACCGACCAGTAGTTTGGAACCAATAGAGTTAAAGGCTTTCGATATGTCTTTCAACACAGTCTTTCGAGATTTCAGCGATAACCAGCTCTGATTCCCTCTACTCACTTTTTGTTCTTGAAGAAGCCATTTACATTAGTGGCGAAATGTCGAGTTTAATAAATTTTGACACCCCATAAAAACACTATTTTTCACTCCCCGATTTATTTGTCCTGAATTTCATTACAAACGGATCTATATATATTGGATAGGAATTTGTTTTCAATTGTCTCTATATTTTTGCCTAAGATACGTTGCTGTGTCTCACAACTTTGAGGGTTTCTTCCATGGCAACACAATCCCATTCTTACTGGTTAGTCTTCGTTTTATACATCCTTGATATTTTAAAACCGGTTCACACTACATAATCTTGCCATTGGATTAGCTTCCAGCAGGTACACGCCAATTTAGCCCAATCTCCTCAGGTGATATCTACATAAGTATATTCAGAAAGAATCAGAAATCTTTTTGACAGTAACACCCGAAAATAAAATCTCATGTTAATAAAACTTATTCTTGTAATTTTTTGCAATACAAAAAATATGTTTTCCATTACACAGTTCGTTGCTCTTAAAATTGTCTCAGTTATTTATCGAGATATGAAAATATACTCTTCGAAAAAAAAATCGCACAGACAAGACGCCTAACAAAAACATCTCCTGAAGTCAACGATCTAATATTTTGCGACACATCATGTCATAACATTCCACAGGAAACAATAACTGTCTAACTGATTGTGAGATAAATAATAAATATTCTATCTGCGCCGAAACGAACTTGATGACTCAGACGTATATTTTCCAGACTATATTTTATTATTTTACGCACACATGTTGACGTTCTAAAATTAGAAAAATGAAACTTATTTATTTTTTATAATAGGACTATTGCAGCTTTAATCGTAAGAGATACAGTTATACAAGGTCGTCATAAAAACTTAATCGTAACGTTCAACTTGACGCTAAAAAACTTCACCGTACGCCATATTTTATTCGTGCTTCTTTTGTTTAACTCCTATCGACTCTGTTCCTTAATATGACAGGACTACGACTGCGCCACCTGTTTCGATCTCGTGTAATGTTAGCGGAGCTACTGAAACTAAAACAAAAAGTACGTTTACATTTCCTTTTCCTTTTTGATATATTAATTAACATCCGCCTCGCGATAGACGATGGAGAGCCTGATTTCCTGGTTAAGATGAGCGTCATCAGATTGGAACGAAACACAACTTGCAAGTCAAGAGACTTAGTGGGCCATCTCGGTATTTTGGAAGAATTAGGAGGACTAGCTAAGCTAACAGGCTTTAGAGGACTGATTTCCTGGTGCACCTGCAGGTGAAGATGGAAGAAATAATGAGCGTCATCAGATTGGAACGAAACACAAAGAAGGATCAAATCGGTAGACTTAGTGGGCCATCTCTGAATCCTAGAAGAATTTGGAGGACTCCGTTAAAGTAAAAAGTTGACAGTTTGAGTTAGTCATTGAAGACTGCCAAACATGGGAGTCAAGCGGATCTAAACTGCAAGAGCCGTCAGAATGTTGGTATACAAACGGGTCCAAAACCGATTCAAAGGAGGGTGTAGATATCTGATACTGATACTGATCCAAGCATTTTTTCTGACAGAAATATATGCTATCGAACATTGTGACGTTACCAAAGCGCACGCAAACGCTTTAGAGGACTGATTTCCTGGTGTACCTGCAGGTGAACATGGAAGCAATGATCATCGTCATCAGATTAGAACGAAACACAACTTCCAAGTCATTAGACTTAATGGGCCATCTCCGAATCTTGGAAGAATTAGGAGGACTGGCTAAGCTAAAAGATTGACAGTTTGAAGCGGTAGCTCAAGGACCGCCAAACATAGGAGTCAAACGGATCTAAACTACAAGAGCTGTCAGAATGCTGGTACACGAACGGGGCCAAAACCGATTCCGATCTGTGGCTATCTACGTCTAGATAACCACAGATCGGAATACAAGGTTTTGGTGGCGCTGTGGTGCTAGTCTAACAATTTTTGAGGCAGAAGTATATATATGTCATCCAACATTACAACATAAGAGGTGTGATGGCAACGAAACTGGCGATGATTTTGCAAAGATAAGCGCGGCGTACAGTGGGGTATTTAGCCATTCTAGCCAGCCAAAAGTTTTCTTTTCCATTCCAATATTCTAAATATCCGAAACCTCTTTTGAATTGGAGTGTTCGTTGTCAGAGCGAGGTTCAGCTGGCATTAGTAAACCAATTGCATCTTTTATAAAAGGAATCGTCCTCCTTTTAGGGGTTGGTCTCAAGCTAGTAATAAGGGGGTCTGAGCTAAATAATAACCTGTTTATTACATTAAAGTTACATGTCTCTCTAGACAACTTTCCGGCAAAATTCTGCATGTACGGCCTGAAATGTTTATTTCGTGCCTCAGTAGCTTCCTCGGAAAGCAATCCTATTGGCAATAATGCATTTTCTATCATAGTTGTCCCGTGCACAAGAATTTTGTGCATCGTGGAAGTTATAGGATGCCATGGATAAAGACTGATGTAAAGTTTTGCGGTTTCCTGGATCCTGTGACCACTTGATGAACTTCAAGGATTACCATCATTAGTGTTGCCAAATCCAGCTTTAGGTACATCCATAAACAAACCCGTTTCTTGCCTAAATTTTTCTCGGATTTCTTTTTTTTTCTTTTCATAACAATAGCCTTGTCAGCATCTGTTCTTAGCTGCCACTTTTTCACAGGGCGTTAATATAAGAGGTGTAATATGCTTTCTAATAGACGAATCCTCGCGTGTAATATTGATAAACCAAACGAAAGTGCATTGACATCAACATCTTTTTTGATGGTTAAATCGTTAAATTCTTTCAAGGTAGCCCCGCAAATGTAGCACCTCATGATTGATGTTGCTTGTGTACTGGCATTACACACTTTCGCATCTACCATTGTACAAATTAGCTGAAATATGTGACGTTCTTCTCGAGTTAAGTTATAAAGAACGTCCTTCAAATATATTAGTAATCTTTTAACAGTGTGGTCCAGTACGTAAATTGTAAATTTACTTCAACACACGTTTCAGTCACTTCAAAACATTCTTTCGGCTAATAGCTAAATGCTTTTTTTAGGTGGCTATAACTGGGGAAACAGCATCCACAAACAATGAAAGAGCTAACAACACTTGTACACTTTCTTTAATTTCGCAGCTGGCTTTGGAGAAGAAATTACTTGTTTCATTATATTCGAAGCATCACTTTTTCCATAAGTTTCTAATTTAATCTGCACACCATACAGTAACATGTCACCATCTGCTGCACTTCGAAGCTCTTCTGTTTGTCTTCTTTTACATCTTTCACTCGAATTAGTGAAGAATTTTGATGATCGATCTGATCTTCGCTACTGCACTGTCGATATTTCAAATATTTAGCCATTTGTAATTATTTGGAAGGAATCTTTTTTCTACTTTATTAGCTTGCTTCCACCTCTGTTTGAATTCAGATTTTATATATAATAGGAAATTTTACGCTTCAAGTTCTTCATCTCGTCATTAGAGTAGTCTTCGCAAGACAAGAGATAAATTAACTTTTCTTCAAAATTGGGTAAGTTTTGCCTCTGCATTTTATCGTACAGCGATTTACGGGTCACTACTCCTCTGCCTGACCCACTGGATAACACTAAAGTAAATTGAATGCTCTGTAAAAATAATTTAAACGCCGGTTTGAATATTTGTAATTTTTTTACTGTTATGTTCGATGATCGATAGATCGAGACAGTGCGGCAGGATCCGCCCTATTTTATCATTATTATATTGTACGAACTCTTATCTTTTATTAACATTAAAATAATTACCGGGTGGCATCCTATTTAATATACTAAAATTTGGTTGAAAATTCAAAATAATTAGATCCTTATTGAATACATTAACTAATAAAACAATAGTTACATTAACAGTGTGTATTCTTACCGTTTGTTTCCAGATCCATTACTGTATTTATGAAGGAAATCTCTGAACATAAAAAAATAAGTTTTGAAGCGGTTACACTTAAAAAGTTGAGAAAGATACGTGCACCTGTCATCAGGGTAAACTGTCAACTAAAGCCGATGAAAGGCCAAAGAAGGATGCGTATTGCTCTCTGCTTATTTAACCTTCTAAGTAACCGGTGTTTTCTACATGCTTAGAGTTTTCTGAATTTGAATAGAATGGCAAAATACCCCACTGTGCGGCATTCCGGTTTATTGGACAAAATCTCGCAATAAGACATTAAAAGCCTCAGCTCAACAGTAGAGATCTCAATACCATGACGAGTTTACTCACTGATCACGGCCCTCTGAGGTATTAGAGAGAAGATGAGCAAAGTAGATTTTGTTCGGAGCATAGTAAGACAACGGAGTACATTATGTGCTAACTATAATCATATACCCCAATCTTACCGCTTCCTTGATGTAAAATCATCACTTCCTGTTGTAGTCCATTTATTTCTATATCGTTTAGTCCTCCCTCTATTAGGAAGGATAACAATTTCGGATGCTATAACAGGAATATCGCCTACAACATAGATAATTTTATCTCAAGATGAGAGAGAGATATCCCAATCAAACTCACCTTCACCATTACTAGGTTGTTCTTCTTCCTCAGCAGCATTCTCCAACACCAGATCGTCTTCCATGAAATCATCACTACGATTTTCTTCTCCATTGTCGCTATCAGTGTCGCTGAGGATATTCAGGTCAATTTCTTGTAGGAAGCGATGGATAGCGGAGCGCACGTAAGCGTTCAAGGTAACCGGTATGTTCCAATTTTCCATATTATGGTACGGATTTCGAACGAAATACTTCTTTTCTTAAAGCTGTTGATGTTGGTGTAATAAAAATTTTAATTTACTAGAATTTTGGATGAATCTTGGTGCCGCCGAAAGATGATTTTGAAATGTGTCAAAATTGTCTGTCAAAATCGTGACAATCTCATGTACCTATATGTCGATACATGTTTTATCTATTTCGATGTGTTTCAGTTTCAAAAAGGAAATAATCTGATTCTGTCGTAATAAATCCTCTGCCGCGTTTGCCTGCGAGGATAATACGAACAACAACAATGCAAAAACAATTTCGTGGAACTATTATCTTTACAATTATGCACGTTTTAGCTCGGAGGTTATGCTGTTTGCATTTCAATTATGGACGGTGAAAAAGCCGCCGTTTCGAAAATGCGAAGTAGCCGTAAAAATGTTGAATGTTAAACGACAATTGTTCGAGCTCCTTTTTATTCGTGAAGAAGTGAAGAATTCCCATGCGGAGGTACCGATACAATATTAATGTAATCACAAATATGTACTTACAAGAAATACTGATAGAAATGTAACAAATTTATAATAATAGCATTAAATTCTCATGCTCATCTTCTTCGCTTAAGTTATGATCGGACTCCTCTTCAGTTTCTTCAGTTGCTGAACCATGTTGATCAATAATCTTATAGAAATCCAATTGAGGATATTGTCTCCAATCATCCCCATAGTGCTTCTTCAACAAAGAATGTATGCTGGATTTGTCTCCTTTGAGCCTGTTTTGAATATTCAACCGTTTTGGCTGGAACTGTTCAAATTTCTTTTTTTTTTTTCTTAGAATGCCTTGGCTTACACACAAGATCGAACCAATAATGTACCTCACCTCTTACTCTAATAGTAGATTGAGTTTTTGAGAAAATGAATCTTTTCGATGGATTAAATTTGAAGTGCCATTGTCCACGAACTTTGGTAAACTTCTTAGTTTCTGCTTTCCAATCGAATATTCTCTAATCTCTGCCTATCTTTTTTTTATAGTTGAGTGCTGTTGTATGATCTTTTCGTATTCTTCTTTGCTTATTATCACACTGATTTTCCTTATCTCTTTTTTAATCAAAGGTATGTTGGACAGTTGTCATATGAACAGGAGCTTCCAAAGTGAGCCAGTACCCCATAGATGATGAATAGCGGACGCAATTGCATTTGAATCTTTTGGAAATCTGTTTCCGCCCAATGGTATGAAAACACATTATTTGGAGTCCTAAGTGTACTTTTGGAACTTCCTTTGACTACAGTTAAATTATAGAAATTAATTTGCTGACTGAAATAGGCAGCCTGATCTGGTTTTTCTGACAGGCAAACGAAACAATTTCCACATTATCTTCTATAAAAAGTTTTAAACTTACTTATGTCTCTGATAGATTTCGGCAGACAATTGAAAAGCTTACATCCCATAAGATACTTTTGGAAAAAGCTAATCTATGGGGTGGAGGCAGCACATAGTCAGCATTTCTGGTATTGTAAGTATGGTTAATATTATGAGAAAACTGCGATGTCAATAAAGATGTATCTTTCGGGTATTGCCGTGGTTGTTGTAACAAACTTGTTCTTCTCTAAAGACTGATGTTGATGTCTTCTGCTCCTCGTTATATACCCAGTCCCTGTTCCGCTCCAGTGATACGTATCCGTTCCAGTCCGCTGAACCGTATCCGTTATCGTTCTCTCATCCGTGTCCGATGCTTCTCCTCGATTCGTGTTAGATGATCTCGGATGCGTCCTCGTTGGTCCTTGCTGCTTCGGGCTCTCCAGCGCTAACTTCCATACTTTACTCAATCTGTATCCGTCTTCTCGGTTGAAGTTGTTCGGATTCTTCATTATTTCCAGGGATTCTCTCACTATCCGTGGGTAGTAGTGATTGCTTTTGGCTAGTATCTTCACGTCATTCTAGTCGATTACGTGACTGCTTCCGATGTGGTAGTGTTCAGCTACTGCAGATTTTCCAGTATTTCCCTGTTCAACATCTCTGCAGACCAAGAAATTTGAGAAGCTATCTCAAAAGAAGACCGTAGCACTACCAGAATTGGACCCTAAGAAGACTGTCGTGAACCTCACCAGCCAACCGTTATCTGAAGAACAGACCAGAGTACTATTGAAAGGACTAAATTTCGTGGAAAGTGGAATGTGCAATAAGGACCTTACCAGCAGAAGAAGCAGAACAAATAAGACACGAGACGTGCAAAATACTCTGCAAAGCTAAACCACCAACCAGAAACATCTCCAAGGCAGAAGAGGACGCACTGAAAGAACTCCGCAACAATAAAGACATCATTATTCTACATGCCGATAAGGGGAACGCAACAGTAGTAATGAGCAGGACAGACTACAATGAGAAAATCAATACCTTATTGGATCCTGAACATTACAAGAAGCTAAGCAGAGACCCTACAGCTAAAATAGAACGTCAGACCAGGAAAACTATCAAAGAGTCAACCATACCGAAGGAGGAACAACGACGTCTACTGCCGTCAGGAACGCAGCCTCCAAGACTATACGGACTACCGAAGATACACAAAACTGGAAACCCTCTACGACCGATTGTGAGCACCTGTGGATCCCCGACTTACGAACTAGCCAGATATGTTGCCAAACAACTACAACAGTACGTGGGATTGACAAGCAGTTTTATAAAGAACTCTGAACATTTTGTGGAGATTCTACATGAACATGAAGTAACCAGTGAAGACATACTAGTGAGTTTCGACGTGGAATCGCTCTTTACCAACGTGCCAGTGGAAGAAACCCTAGAACTCATCAGACAACGGTTTATACCACAAGGACTGCAAGAGGATATAGTTGACCTTGCAAGACTATGTTTAAACACCACCTATTTCCTATGGAATGGAAACCTTTGAAGAACAAGCCATCAGCTCTAGTGACAAGAAACCGAAATGCTGGTACCGCTATGTGGACGACACATTCGTGATATGGCCTCACGGTATGAACAATCTACACGCATTCAAGGAACACATCAACAGACAACATGCCAACATCAACATTAGCTGCTTACCTTTTCTGGATGTATTGGTAAAACGCAAAGACAGTGGAAAATTGGGACATGGAGTATACCGCAAGAAGACGCATACGGACCGATATCTACACGCAACCTCACATCATCATCCACAACAGAAAAGATCCCTGGTCACTACACTACTACATATAGCGGAAATGATTAGTGATGCTACCAACAAAACCGAGGAAATTCAACATGTCAAAGATGCACTCCAGAAGAACGGCTACAAACCACAGGAGATTCGGAGATTAGCCGGAGCCAAAAAGAAACAGAAGGATGACTCAGAACTAAAGCCAGCAGGATACACACACCTGCCGTATATTGCTGGAGTCACGGACAGGCTGAAGAAAACCTTGGAGAAGAAGAACGTCAACGTCAGGTTCAACACAGTCGAGAAAATAAAAGAACTGCTTCCATCCAACAAAGACTCCATACCGAGACTACAAGCTAAAGGCATCTACGAACTTCAATGCCAGTGCGGGAAATCGCATATTGGACAAACCGGGCCCAGTATACAGTGCAGAGTGAAAGAGCATCGCAGAGATGTTGAACAGGGAAATACTGGAAAATCTGCAGTAGCTGAACACTACCACACCGGAAGCGGTCACGTAATCGACTACAATGACGTGAAGATACTAGCCAAAAGCAATCACTACTACCCACGGATAGTGAGAGAATCCCTGGAAATAATGAAGAATCCGAACAACTTCAACCGAGAAGACGGATACAGATTGAGTAAAGTATGGAAGTTAGCGCTGGAGAGCCCGAAGCAGCAAGGACCAACGAGGACGCATCCGAGATCATCTGGATCGGACTGGAACGGATGACAGTATGATCAGCGAAACGTCAAGTTTGTTACAACAACCACGGCAATACCCGAAATGAATTAAGTTTTGGTAGAATTTAAGACCAATTTGTTAGCGAACATCCAATGCTTAATAGAACTGTAAACATTAGCTATCTTACCAACGACAGAGTCGAAACTATTTGATGAGACTTTACAGTTTATATCATCAGGATAAAGAGTTAAATTATTCGTTGAAATAGCGAGGTGAAGGTCATTCAAATATATTAAATAGATGAATTTCAAATTAGATTTAAAAGGTTGAAAAATACATTTTCTGATTCTATCTAATCTTATTTTAATTTTGAGAAAGCCAATATGGTATTTTTGATTAACAATCTAAAATCTTAATTCTAAAATTTCGCGAGGCTAGATTTGTTGGTCCACAAATTAGGAAGCTTCTCAAAGGTGGAAATCTTGAATGATTTAGAGCCAGTAGGATGGACTTCTTTCAAAAATGTTTGCAAACATTTTCTGGGAAATCGAAAGAGTGAAAACTACCAAGACATAGTTCATAGTTAATTTGCTAGAAAACTATAAAAATTCATGTTTTGCAGTCATCACTTTTGGATGTCTTTCCTGCTAATTTAGGAAAGATGAGTGATGAACACACTTTAGAATGCTTCAGAGATTTTAATTTTAATAAAGTTGAACACATGCTTTTAAAATAAATACAACAACATTTTAAATCAATTCTAATGCATAAATATTTGCATGATCAGTTGAAAAATAAACAACGAAATACAAATCTGTACACGAGAGATAACACCAACCTTCTACATACTAAAATTTTATTCAACAGATAAATCTCAACGACCTCTAATGCATACATTTAAATTCTAAGAGATAACGAACCATATACATGCCAGCGCGAAATACCTCGCGAAACAAAAACCAAACGCGCAGTACATTGCTAAGAGGGGGAAGAAGATATACGTTTTTGAAAAGGCAGAGAACAGCTTCCATAGCGTCCTGAGCTTAGCATCGCGAAGCAACCTGATCTTGTATGTATGCATGTATATAATAGTAGCGGCCACTAACAAAAGCCAAAGCTCTCGGCTAGGTAGGTATGCGCGAGGGGCTTTTGTGCTTTTTGGAGCAGAAGAAAGAAAAATGAACGTGCAGGTACGTCGGGTAGAATTATGGTTCTTTCCTATTCATGCGGCCGAGATAAATCCCAACCGAAGTGCTAAAGGTTCGAGCTGTGCTTATCTAACAGGTAGAAGACTGGATTTTAAAACTGGAAGGATTGTTCTAGATGTTGCGCTGGTGTAATACAAAAAGAAGAGGTGGAAGTATTGATTATTCCGAATGGCGTAAAATCTGTCTATCATGAAATCTTGCCGGACTTACTTATGTAGATGTGTGTCCCTGGAAAGTGGAATCTTCTAAACCGAGATGAAACAAAAAATACTATTCAATGGCAAATTTTTTCTTCTGGATTTTTTTGGATGTACACTTAATTGGTTATCACAGCACTTAGTTAAGCATTGCTTCGTACTGGATGTGGTGAAAATGAAAAAGTGAACAAGGTTAAAACACTTCTACCATGTTTTAAAGAAAAAATTGTTGTTTCATATGCAGTATAAAAGAAGGAAAAGGTTATGCAACATTATGACTTTTTTTTTGAAATGATGGGGTGGTTTAGAGAAGATTACCTTTAGTGATGAAGTCCATCTTCATTTAAATGGTTACGAGAACTGAATCTTGCTCTCAAACGCTACAAATTTTTTTCGCATCATCAGAGAAGCACCAGAAGTGTCCTTAAACACAAAAATCAATTAAAGCCTTCGTTTAATAATCACTTTCTTCTTTTCATGGCTGAATGGTCATTTTATCTTGTTGGGACACTGTTTGATATCATTGACTTCAATTTTAGCCTTTTTAGATCATTTTCAACATTGGAATCAGTTAAAATGTTGGGACCTATTTCTTATAAACATGGAGGGGTGTAGTCGGGTTGATCAAATGGAAATGTCCAAGGAACCAGGACAACGTACAAGTATCTGGATCTATCCCTCATGCCACACTCCTTAATATGTTTGGACAAATTTGCCTTCGCCGCATCATGAGGCCATTTACCAAATGTTTTGGCAAGCGCTTTGGTTTTGACCAGCTTAATGTTGTTGCTGTATTACTTCCACAGTGCATGTACCTTGTGAATAGCCCCAGTACTGGCTTTGCTGATATTCTGCATGTGACTTCTGGGTTGAGTTTGGACGGTGCGAAGGTCTTGTTGTCCGAAGCTGTCCTTATTTCGTGCAGTACCAATATCTGAGGACAAGCGAACGCTAAATTAGATTAGGCTAGGAATGGGATGGTATGCGAACCTGTTTCAACGCGATCTTTACAGGTCTATTGTGATCCCCTTCTTTTCCTTAGAGAACGCTCTATAGTTTCACCTTCTTAATTAGACTTATCATTGCCAGGCCGATGTTAAACATATGCCTATTCAGTCTGCAGTGATCGGTCATCAAACCTACTATCACTTTGACAGTCTTCCTGTCTTTGCTCATTAGGTCTTCAGTAAATTCAGTCCTCTGTTCCCTTTGCCTGTCTTTGTCCTGGTGATCTTTTCCACCATTCCTGGGATCTATTTTATGTCCATTCGTAGATTTAATTTTTAATTTGTGATTTGGTGATGCCGAAGGAAGGACCCGCTCCTATGGAAGGCTTTGACGAACCTCGTCTGGCCAGCTCATCGTTCCTCTTCAGCTCGTTTCCCTTCACGCCCATGTGACTGGCGATCCAGGCCAAAGTTATTTTCCTTTGGGTGCCCATCTCATTTAGAGCCCTTACGCAGTCCCAGACCAGCTTTGAGCCAGCACTTGCCAGACTGATCGCTTTAAGTGCTGCTAAGCTAACCTAAGTTACCGCCGCTACCACGAGGAGGTTGGCAACTGAACTTGGGACGATATCGGACCTCCCAGTTTTTTTTTTGTTGTAATTCCTCAAGGTCTGTTTGACAATAGCTCAATACCTCTCTATAGATCGAATTGAAGGTATTGAAGCGTTGGGTGGGTTCTCTGCTTTTTCAATATAATTGACATCGCTAATTTGGTATGGACGTAGTGCGAAGTAACTGAATCTGGCCAAAATACTGCTGATTGTGTCTTTTGCAAAATGATAAGGACGACGTTTTAGACACCGCTTCTTATAAATTTCGGCGGATATAAGTAGCGCCTTTCGCCAAAGATGGTGTGGTCTTAAGTTCGCAAGAAAAGATAGCCTGCCAAATAAGGACTTATTGACTGTGGGCCTGGTAATATTCTTGAGTCCAATTTTGGAAAGCTTGTTTTCCCTATTTTCACTTCTTTTGGGCATCTTTTGTTTGTTGTAGGTTTTCAAATTATTTCTTTACTTCACTCTTTGAAGACAGAATTGTTAGAGCTTGACAGAATAAATTGATTTTTAATTAAATCCTCTTTTATTGAATATGTTTCCAATTTTGAAGCATTCGTACTTGCAATAGTATTTTTAAATTACAGCAGTATAAAATTGCATCTAACGAAATAAAAATGAACCGACATATTAATCAAATTAAACGAAAAATCCTGTAAAATACGATTTTATAAAACCTAAAGAGCGTTCAAGTTAATCATCAATAATTGAGTACCCGACTGCTGGTATCTTCGGTTAAACGTATAAATAAGCTTTATGGCGATTTTCCAATTAAAATCAGCGGCGTAGGTAATACCTTTGCGGCTGTTATTATTGTTATTGCTGTTGTGTATCGGCGGACGCAAGCGTTTTCCAATGTAAAACATGTCTATCCGGATGTTAATTTTAATCCTGTCGATTCAGTGAACAGCATTCTCTCTACTTTACAATTAGTGAAGCCCTATACGCGTTGCATTCCACAAAATGTTGGAATGATTTAATTTCGTAGATGAACGATTATACTATTCGGGAATTTATTTGATAATTTGACGTAACAAATGTTGTATTTATGAGAAGGAAAAATCGCCGAGAAAAATCAATATCTTGCATTTTATACTGCATACTACTCATACCGGGAAATTTTGCGGTCAAAACAGTGCCAACTCATTAGTTTTCATAAATTAATGTTAGTGTCGGCCGCGTAATTAGATTCGGCGGGTAAATTTACGTGATTATCTATATTATTCATGCGGTTTTATTCGTTGTGGCATATTGAGTTTAATTCCCGAGTACAACCGCATAGCCGAAAGGATGGATTGTTTGATTAATTGTAGTTTCAACCTATCCCTATAATTATATTGTTATGCATTCGGTTAATGTTAAAATAGTAATTCGTCGCATTCTAGAAACGTACACAACATTATACAACATTAGTTTTGAAATTATTTTAGCACTACTACTATGACTGCAAAATTGTTGTTCTAAATATTTGAGGGCAGTCTCGAATTGCTGCGGAGTGGATGATTGTTTCCTCTTTCTTTTCGTCGTCTTCTTCCTATTCATGTTCTTCATTACCAGCCTGTTCCAAAACGAGGTTGATAATCTGGTCATCTCCCATTTCTTCTACTGAAACAGCAGCAACGTTACCTTCTACTAGCCGTTCTTCAACATCAGCAGGCTGAATATCTCATTGAAGAGTGTCTGATTCATCAGCTTCTGGAATGTCTTGGTCTTGGTTGAGGCTAGGACAAATCATTTTCCATGATTTTTTAAGAGTGGTGTCTTGTCAAGCTTGAGCGCAAGTGCAAATTGCATCTTCTATGTTAAGGCTTTTCATTGCTTCGAAGAGATCGCAACCCTCTTCTGTTTTCTCTTACAAAGCGCTCTCGTATTTCTTCCTGTGACGTCGTTTCAGCCATTCCATAACGCACTGATCAATGGGTTGGATCAAAGATGTCACGTGGGAGGGGGAGAGGGGAGGCAAAAACATAGCTTTTTTTCATTATCTTGAAGTTCATCTTCAGATAAGTGGCTTGGAGCGTTGTCGAGCAATAAAATTGCGCGGATTGGCAGATTTTTTGCCTTCAAGTATTTCTTGACAGCCGAAACAAATGCATTGAAAAACCACTCTTTAAACAAAAAACAATCCATTCAAGCACTTCTCTGGGCTCTATAATAAACAGGGAGTGTCTCCGGGTTGATGTTTTTAAGCGCTCTCGGTTTCTTAGACTTGCCGATTACAAACAACGGCAACTTATGATCACCACTAGCGTTACTGCAGGTTGCGATAGTAAACCATGTGACTTTTACTCAATATTTTTTAACCATGAAAGAAATTGAAATAATTTTGGTCACATTGCAAAAAAAGCAGATACAGCACCTGCACGAAATGAAGAAAATTGGCGAACATGCTTCGTTCAGGGAGGTGGCAGTCCTCTTCTTGATAATAATATATTTTTGACTATACAATAAATTGTCATTCTATACAAGGATTCATTGACACCGGAAATAATCTGAACTTGTTAAAAGCCAGCAGTTAGGTGCAGATGAAAGCGCCAAAATTTGATAGTACTTTTGTTTTGGTAAAAGGATTAGGAAATGCACCAAGAAAAACATTAGAGAAATTCGCGTCTGAAGTAAAAGTCAGTGAAGACGTTCTTAAAGCCGACATCGTAATACAGAAAACCATCTACACGTAGCTAAACAAGGGCATGAGAAGAGAATTAGCGAAATTATAACTAATTATAAACCAAAACGCCCTAAAGAAATGAAGCTAAGCACAGAAATGAGTGGAAGAGCAGATGTCAACTTTTAGTGACACATCTGAACTCCGCCACTTTTCACTTCGTTACTAATATTAATATAGAAATACTTTTGATTTTTTATGACATATGTATGTTGGAAATAAAGACGCTTTTCCGGATTAATTTTAAAATTATTCTTGCAGCGAGATATAAAACATTTCATGATTAATTGATATCAAATAAGATTCAAATAAAAATAAACCACGATTCCAAAGGTGATAATGTTAAAAAATACACAAGTCAAAACTGAAAACTCTAAGCTCACCACAAAATATTAACAACACAATAGTTTATTAAACAAATATAGTAAATGACAGAATAACAGATAGACAGGAGGTTGATTTCGTTTGACGTTTACATAGCTAACAAAAATTTCTGATTAAGAAAACATTGATGTGTTAGTTCTACCTTTTCCATATCATACTTTTGGCAAACTTCTCTGTCAATTTACCATTAACACGTCATAAATGCGGTAAATTCAAAATTCAAACTTTGATATTTTTCTTAATATATTTATTAATAATATTGAAAATAATTTAAATTTAAGAAAAAAACTCCCTACTCGCAACATCATCAGCAGAAAGTTTTTAGCCAGAAATACAAACTTGTCTAACGTCATGACGGTTTTTCCAACGATGGAGCCACCCCTCACTGGCGGCGAAATCATTTCCATCGCCACCCAGATTTTTGTGGAGCTGAAATGCTTTTTCTTTTATAATTGAGCCAGAGAGACCCCTCTCTCTCTCTCTGGCTTACGTCTTTTCTAGGAAAACCAAACCCAGATTGCGTCATCTAAAGCCTCAAGTTTAAGTTTTTTCAAAGTTCTTTTTTTTTACAGCTTTTCCTCCTTCCACTGTCAAACGAAAAAATTCAAGATCCTTACGATTCTTTCTCCAGTCTTTAATCGTTGTTATTCCTACACCTATTTCAGAGGCTAAAAATTGTTCAGTCTTTGCAAAACGTTTAATTTCTGCCTCTATTGTACACACAACACGTTTCATCTTCGGATCTGAGACCATTTTAGTGTTCAGAATCCTTAACGTATTGTGACTTGAGTGCAGTCGGCAAATAACGCTAGCCGTGGAAAATAACCACGCAGATTGACGTTCGGACCCATGGTCGGTTAAACCGAGGAGTCGGTTTAAAGGAGGTCGGTTAATTGAGGGTCCACTGTACTAGTTTTTTTTTTTTAGGTGAATGATCGGAAATGCTGTTTTGACTGCATTCTAGCTGATGTAGACTTGGTTTAACTAACCGATTGATTCCATCTCTGGCATTAAATAGAACTGTAGAAGGTTCGGTTTGGGTACTTCTGTTAGAAAATATCTTAGCTATGGATTCACTTATTTCATCAAAATTAATCAATGAGATATGTTCTTTTACTTGGTTTGGGTTATGTATGAGATGAACTAATTTTCTAAACTAATTTTCAAAGCAGGAAAATAAAAAAATAAATATGTCCATCAATAATTGCTGGGAAGCTTGTCGGTTGCAATGGAAGGTTCTAATTTTGCTGAATTGATACATATGTGTACAATCATACTACACGGATACATTTGGACCAAGCTTCAATTAAATTCGTATTGATTCTACCACAAGGGGTTCTAGTATCGGTGAGCGGATTCCTAATTCTAATGCTGGATTGAAACACTTAAGAGTTTATTGTCGAATGATCCTCCGCCAACACTCACAATCTCGTTTCATATGCTGATACTGTTTCTATTAAAAGTGTATTTAAAGCATTTCTAACTATAAATATAGTCTATAATCTTCGTGGTTTCCTTCTACATATATTAGAATCCCCAGTGTCACAGCATTTTTCACTCTTTGCAGTTCTCTGAGATACTGAAATGATTCCCAAAGTGATCTTGTGTCCGTCGACCATAATCACATTTAATTGAAAATTTAGATTGAGGATACATCGATCGTCTAATATGTTTAGATATTTACCAACAAGAATGTAAAAGCGGACAACACCAGAAGAAGAAACTTAAGCTAAAAATATATTATAACACGCTTTCATCGAAAATTTAATAAAACCTTCACCCAACAAAAAAAAAATAGAATAAGAAAAAAAAAACATCCAGCAAACTTTTTCAGTAGGTAGACATTTCTTCACTCCCATGCCCTACAATATCATTCATTCAAAGTTTACCGGATAAAATTAATTCTTTTTTTAGCCCGTAAACGCTATCAAAATATCGGTTTATTAAAGTTTTATTCATTTTTCATTTTCCTTTCGCTCGCGCTCAATTTATTTTTCTAGCGCTACAGCGTCGAAAAGAGTTTGCGAAGACGGCGTGTACGGGGTGGTTGGAGGTAGGGGGCCCACTCGGGGGAAACGTTGTCTTTTTTATTGAATTCTGACACGATTTCCGCCCGTCATTTTACATTTTTTTCCGCATTCCTTCGCCGTCCTCCTATCGTTATTTTATTTATTTCTGCCGGCGTAAAATTTCGAAACTTGTCAGTGATGTCAATTATCTCGGGCCTGTTCCATTTATCTTTCAAGTTTAGTTCGTTTCGCCAGTCTATTCCGCTAGATATTGTCTTATCAAAATAAATAAGACAATACACAAATGAAAGTAGTTGTTTAACAACTCTATAGGTACTCGTGCTTGCAGTATATTTTTAAAAATTTGTAAATCTGAATTATTAAAAAAAATTATTGAGATAAACGAGGCGTGTTAGTTTGACATACTAAGGCTTGAATTAAGCGATAAGATTGTTCCTTTCTCATTATCAATTATATTCATCGAAGCATTGTATTAAAAAAAATGTGCCGTTAATTTTAAATTGTTGCTTTGTGCTCATGTTTTTAAACATACAAGACATGTTGTCCTATATAGTGTTTGTGTCAGTTTTTACCACTATTCTAACTATACCGCATTATAATATAAAGTTTAGATTTCCAACCATATATTACAGTAATGGCAATAATGACGATAATCGTGATCGTCTACATCTTACAAGAATTAAAGATCTAACTAGCAGAACCAAAATCATAATCAACAAAATCCCGATGCGTGTACTGCAGGCAAATGATTTCCCAATTTTACCAAGATTAATAGAGTTGCATATAGTCCACTGCAGATTGCAAGTGATAAAACCAGAAGCCTTTCGTAACCTATTGAAATTAAATACTCTCATAATAGAATTTAATAATCTAACGAAGATAGAGAAGAAATCATTCGAGGGTGCTGGACCAATCGTAAAACTACGCCTTCATAAAGATCGTATTCTCGATATTGAAGATGGTGCATTTAGTGTCTTTCACACTTTGAAGGTCCTCGACTTAACGAACAATCAAATCAGTGCCCTCAAAGAGGACTGGTTTGTGAACTGTGAAAAATTGACGAAACTGGATTTGTCCTCGAACCTCATCACCGATCTTCCGAATGATATTTTTCCAGTCATGGAAAGTTTGATTGAATTAAATTTAAAAGGTAACAATATTAAATCTGTTGGGGAGAAAGCTTTCGCTAGTTTATCGTCATTGAAGAATTTATACTTGTTGGAAAATGTACTCACTACAATTCCTGATACTCTCTTTACCAGTTTGAAAAATTTGAAGTATGCAGATTTGTCGAAGAACAAGTTAAATTGTCCGACTGTCCAACTTTTAGATGCTGTTTCTAATATGACTGAAGTGAGTATTGAAGGTAATGATATAGATGAAACCTGTAAGGGGTATCTAAAAGAATTCAGTGCCTCACATAGTGTTAAAATAATTTATGAATCTTTAAATCTTGAAAGTTTATAGAAGTGGCTCGAATTAAAAATATTTGAATCTGTGTTTGTTTTCCTTTCACTTTATCATATACCCTAGCTAGCAAAATATCCAATAACCCATTTTCTGATTTTCTGATTTTATTTTATTTTAAGAAAATCAGTGTGGTGTTTTTGACTTAACCTCCTCGGACCCATAAAAGATTTGGCTGTGTAATGTAAATTTTATATATAGGTCTAGATAACATCCCCACGTGTTCAAAATTTTAACAAATGCAGCCTCTTTTGTTTGCACACTTGATATCTGCATTTTGATCTTGATTTTTGTTTTTCAGACATAATTTCAGTTAGATGTTTGACTTCCTGCTTGTCAAATTTGACAGTCCACAACTGAACCACTGAGAATTAGGAATCAAACCATTTAAGCGGGTCAACTCTAATACCCAGAGAATCGAAATTTCCCTACCAGAAATGTCAAACTGAGATGTTTGGTCAAAAAACAGTCCAACAGTACATAGTCCCTTATCGGTGGTATTCTTTCCAATATTTTTGGAGAGCTCAATCTCATCGCAGCTCATTTCATGACAATAAACTGAGTTATCCAAACGATCATCAAAATGATGATGATGACACTCAATTCACATAGTGTTTCAGTTTCTGTTGGCACCTTCACTAAAATGCTGAAATGAAAAAGAAGTCACCATTCTCGTCCAGTAATCTGCAGCTACATCTACCATAAAAAAGAAAACAAGAATGTATAGATTCAGATTATATTGCACCACATTTCCAAGCGAATCTTCTAGTGGTGATTCCAGAAGGTTCTGGGATGGAATTTGTTTTCACGCAAAGCTCAACGGATGCTCAATTTTATCAAGAACAGATTATTGATCAAGATTATATACCCTGCTTGCGAGGGATTTTTCTACGTTTTACGCTTGTTTGATCAGATTCTTCTTCCTCACCAACATCTGAATCTTGATTGATTGTTATTATTAATTATCTTTTCTGAATATAACACTGACTTAGCCAAAGAAAATTTAAAGCTGAGATAATCTAGGATATCATTTCTTGGAACTCCTAAAGCCGCACAGTCTTCTCTGTATTGGACCCAGCTCGATGCTCGATGATAAATAGAACAAACAGTCAATTTATTTGTTCTACTGTTCATGGGATCAGGTCTACTCATCCCATTTTGTTATTCCAACTCTGAACCACAGAAGAACGATAGATCTCAATATTTTTTTTCCTGAACAGACCACCGTCTACAACCTCCTATTAGTTCATCTCCAAACTCCGAAGAAGCCAAATAGATTGGTCTGGAATCATACCATTTGACTACACCAATTGTATTATTTTCTGCCTAACCAGCATGTCGTGGGAACCTCTTCCGGATGTTTTTAGTTCTTTGTTAGTTTTGAATGCATGTTTGGGATACGGTTTTTCATCAGGGTACCTATTACATACATTTTTCTTTTAAAAAGCGTGTCAATTAGCGTTTCTGATGTGAAGTATCTATCAACAAAGGCAGACACTCCTCTCGGCAAACTGTCTGCGAGTTTCAGTACCACTCTTCCCCCAAGATCTAAGTTCTCTGATGTAGGAACTAAACTAGATTCTGTAAAAAAATCTAGCGGAATTCCTGGAGGTGTGGGCATAACAAAATTTTTTAGACCCACTGGATGTGGTTTCCCTCGAACGAATTGTCTCATTCGTATTTTTCCATGAAACGCGATCATTTGTTAATTCACTGAAATGGGTACGTCCATTTTGTATTGCATCAAACTTCAGTCTAATTTTCCAGAAACGATCATTTTCTTTAGCTTCTTTTGTGTTTGTGTACAAGACCATCGATTCAAAAAATTTATCATCAAGATATCTAATAAAATAGTGAATTGATTCTGGAATGCTATCTGGCGGTAAGGGAATCTGAACAGTAGGTTGGTACCTTTCAATTTGTGGGTCGAATTTTATTCTTTTCCATTTTCTTTTTTTCCCCACTTGGAAGTAATCATCATCTGAACTTTCATTTGCTTGATAATCTTCACTTTCGGTTCCTAATATTTGATTCTGATATTTTTTATCATTTTATTTTTTAACATAGTCTCCTTTGAGCTTTGTCCAACGTTCCTCCAATTTTTTTATTCCTTCCAAAAAATAAGATTTGTCCAGGTCATCAAATTAGGTATTTGTTCGTCAGATGATTTCGAATCTCTTTCAGCCGAGTCATTTCTTCAGGTTTGGAAACAAGAAATAGTCACTCTGGGCTAAATCCGGAGAATAGAGCGGATAAGGGAGCAACTCATGAATTTTTGCCATGGAAACTGCACATGTGTGAACCCTTGCGTTGTCCTGGTGGAAAAGAAGATTTTTCTTGACCAAATGCACTCATTTTTTTTTAAATCCTCATTAAATTAACCCAATAAGTTGGCATAATATTCGCCATTAATTGTTTTGACTTTCATGGAATCCATATTTTCGTCAAATCTATCCCATCAATCCCATGTAGTTATTATATTTCTGTACAACAGATGGAGAGCCTACTCGAATTTTGGCTCTTTCACCATTTACAAAACCAATTCGATCTACTTTTTGAACTGGGTCTAAATTATGGCAGTTTGAGGCAAAAGTGCCAATGTTATTATCATTCCATCTGGTAATACAAACTTGCTCAGAACTTTTGAAAGAGAAAGAGCCTCGGTTTTCTTTCTTCAAAATTGGACTTTGTGTTATGGGACATTTTCCAATTCTGTTTTCGCGAATTATGCCTGTTCCACCAGTTCCACTTTCAGCCAAATAGGCAAACGTGATTCAAGCTCTAATATGACAGCAGCTCCTAAACCGTATTCGTTTTGAAGCGGGAGTTGAATTGCCTTAGCTCTGCTATCAATGGCTGTAAAACACAAACTAAATGACGCAGCTAGTTCAAATTTTAACAGGAGTCAATTGACAGGAGCAGTGTTGCCCTTTCAGTTAAGACCCATCCTCGTAAATTTAACACTTCGCTTTAAAGCATCTCGCTCTAATTCCGATATTAATCATTAAATTACTCGAAAGCCCGAATTTTAATTAAACTTAATTAATCTAAAACATTTTCCGGGCGATTTACTTGACACACGCGTACAGGTCTAACGGTCGAGTTTCCCACCTCTAGGGCGTTCTTAGAATGGAACAGGAAAGGGCTACAGTGCAATGTAGATGATCGCCGGCATAAATTCACGTTTCCCCATAGAATTATGACAGGTCAAGCCTTAATATAGCCCCATTTGCTATTAGCGGAAATTCGCTTTGATTTATTACCGGAAATTGCGGTAAATTTTGGAGAAAACGGACAGATGTCCGTACCAATCACACCCTACAGCAGTCATACTCCTCCCTTTTTAAAATGCATAGAAAAGCGTATGTGAAAGAACAATATAAATTCAGACATCCACCGCCTTACAATATTCAAGGCCCCTTTTATCTCTAATATCAGTCCCATTATTGCATTCCAGCGAAGCAGCTTCTCTCACTTTGTATCAGAACAAGCTTCCCATGAGATATTATTTCTGGATACCTACTCTGTGAAATAGAATATCAAGTTTAGTTCGAGGCACAACACAAGTGGATGCTTTGATGCAGCGCACATTGCCAAAATTATTGCCATGTCTTTATATATTTTAAATAGGTTTTTATTCCTCTTTATATTTATAAAAGGTGTTTAGAGTTACCTATACAGGGTGTGCGAAATATAATGTTCTGGAAACTGATGACAAAGTACAGTAACAAAAAATAAAAATAATTAATCCTATTCAAGCTCTGAAGAATCCAAAATCTCTTCCTCAGAGGTCCATTCTTCAGTTTCCTACAGTAATTATTCTGATTCCTCCGATGAACTTTCGTCATCTTTGGTAGTTGGCTCAGCAGAAATAAGCATTTGCAGCTTCTTTCTGTCCGCTATCGATCTCTTTTTTTGGTTTCGACCTGATACTGCTAATTAGGGAAACAGAGCTGAACAATAATCTATTCAGGACATCTAAATTACATTGCTCTTTGGACAATTTCCTGGTGAAATTCATCCGATAGACGAAAATGCTTGTTTCGCGCTTCTGCTGCTTCTTCGGAGAGCAATCCAATAGGCAACAGTGCTTTTACCATTACATCAGGAATATAATTCTACATAAATTGTGTTAAGTTGAATTGGTGACCGCTAGAATTACTTGTGAAGGTTTTAGGAGATTGTAGTCCATACCGGTAATTTCAGCTGCCATCTCTGGATTGGCGAAAAATCGCCTGCTGGTGTTCCCATCATTGGAGTTTCCGAATCCAGCTTTGGGAACATCTTGGACTTGGTGATGTCCACTGTCTTTTTAACAAAACTGATCCTCATCGGTCGGCAAATCACTTTTTTGTTTGCGTTTTCAGAGAACTCATAAAAACAGAGAAATTACCGGCTGTTTTAAAATAGGGGTTTGAGAGTACGTTTATGGACAGTCTTAAAAAAAAACATCATGTGTCTGAAATTATTGTGAATATTTTATTTCATATAAAACAAAAGTACTAGCAAGAGTCCAATTTGGGAAACTATTACCCTTAATTGGACCACCAGTTTCTTTAATTGGACCACAATTTGCACAATAAAATTTTTTCACTTTGCCGCTAACTTTGGTTCATTTTATGTGTTGCCGTAGACATACACTGAATCATCAGTGTTTTGACCACAAACATCACAAAATCAAGTTTCATTTTCAACCACACGCTGTTGATGCACTATTCCCACTTCTTTTATCTTCTGAGATCTTGTTACAGCTATCGAATTCGTAGAATTTCTGGCCGAACTCAACTCCTTTTTTATGCTTTGTAATCTAGATCCAGATGGTTTTGCTCTCAAAGCTTCTAAATCATTTTTATATGGCGAACTGGTCAATTCGATGGTTTTTTGGGTGCGGCTTTTCCGTCATGATCCTAATGACGATGTTGAAGACCTTTTCCGCTGTAAGTTTACTAGAGGTTGGTTGTCATCAGAAGACGATTCTGACCTAGGTTGCCTCAGTGCTCCAGTTTCTTGTTACCACGTGAAGCAGCATAGTCCATAGGCCTCCCCAATAGGGGCAGACACTTGAAACATGGAAACTGTGCGTCCCACATTTGTTCTCAACCATTTTTCGATTGCTTGGCAGTAAACATTTTGAAAGGATCTGAAAATACCGACTAATTATAGTAGTCGAATGCCATTCGTCCTGGCAAGTTATAGAGCCTCAATATTCTTGCTATGGGTCGAATGACCATCCAACAACAACAAAATTCGGTTATCCGGATTTGGTTTAGTAAACTTCGCGATGTACCGGGTGGCCAACTAAGAATGTCGCTCGGCCATATCTCAGGAACGGTTTATAGTAGAGCTTTGGGAAAAATATTATTGACTAAAGCGACCCCGAGAAACATTTGGAAATTATTTAGAAAAGCGTGGGATGACCGCTAGAGGGCGTAACTGATCACCAAAAATTTTAATTCTTATTTTACGCAAAATTTACCAACTTAAGGTCTATCATAAATATAAAAATCGGAATCTACTGAAAATTTTTTTGTATTTTGTCAAATCAGGGATGGGGAGGAGGGGAAACTTTGTTTTGAAGGAACGTTTATAACTCCGGTCCTGTTGAACCGAATTTTGCAAACTTAGTCTCGTTGAAAGCAGCATTAATCCTCCAATCTAATGCTTACAAATTGGAACCGATTTAATATGTGACATGCATGCTAGAGGGCGCTGTTTAAATTTTTTCGGGAATTTTGGTTTTTCTCGAAAATATATATTTTTGACAAGAAATTAGAAAAGTAGGCTAAATTATCAGCAAATCAGCGAAAACCAGATATCGCTATCTTTTACCAATCCGAAGATATCTTCAGAAACGTGTGGATGGTAAAAATTTCTTCTATAAATTTAAATGATACTGCTTCTCGTCAACAAAATTGAGTAAATTTGGTCTTATTAGAAAGCATTTTCATTGTCCTATGTGTAGTGATTGAAGCTGTTTAATTTTATCTTGCCCGTCGCCGCTAGCGGGCGATAAAGGAATTTAAATACGTACATTTTATGATTTTTGAAAAGAACAGTGAGTGGAATGCTTGGCGGCCAAAAAATTGATATTGATTTAAATTGTTTAATATTGTCTTTATTTCTGTCACCGCTAAAGGACGTTAAAGAGAACAAATGGAAGACATGTCGCTAGTGATTCGCAACATTATGTTTTTAATATGATGCATTTCTCCGTAGATATTCGCAATTTTCTGGCCCCTGATAGGTAGATGTAACACGCCAGTTTATTTCCATGGCCATCCAGGACCCCAAATTTGACTTGTTTAGATTTTTATTTGTGGGGGCAAAAAAAATATCTTATTTTTGCAACGCAATCTACTGCTCGTTACAACTTGGTTGTGGGAATAGGGAATATCGGTCAAAGTATTTCTAAGACAGAAATAGAGGCTGTACTTTTATCCACTCGTTGTAGAGTAAAATTAATAGGAAAAAAATTAGGCCGCCGCTAATATTAACTTTATGCTGTTTCCTTTTTTGTTGTTTTTCTGCTTTGTTTATTTTAATTATATCGTTGTCCATTACCGCCCTCTAGCGGTAATGGACGAAACAATATTAAACAGTTTGAATCACGAAACATAGGCCAATGAAAATCCTTTCTAATAAGACCAAATTTGCTAAATTCCGTTGACGGGAAGCAGAATAATTTAAAATAGAAGAAATTTTTACCATCTACACGTTTCTGAAGATATCTTCGGACTGGTAAAAGATAGGGAGATCCGGTTTTCGCTGATTTGTTGTAATTTGACGTAATTTTTTTAATTTGTTGTCAAAAATGTATGTTTCCATCTCATATTTTCGTGAAAAAACAAAATTCCCGAAAAATTTAAACAGCGCCCTCTAGCATGCACGTCACATATTAGATCGGTTCCAATTTGTAAGCATTAGATTGGAGGAGGAATGCTGTTTTCAACGAGACTAAATTTGTAAAATTCGGTTCAACAGAACCGAAGTTATAAACATTCCTTCAATACAAAGATTCCCCTCCTCCTCTCCCCTTAATTGACAAAAATACAAAAAAGTTGTCTGATGTAAAATATGCAAAATTTTCAGTAGATTCCGATTTTTATATTTATGATAGACCTTAAGTTGGTAAATTTTGCGTAAAATAAGAATTAAAATTTTTGGTGATTAGTTGCGCCCTCTAGCGGTCATCATACGCTTTTCTAAATAATTTCCAGATATTTCCCGGGGTCACTTTAGTTAGTAATATTTTTTTCCCAAAGTTTTACTGTAAACCTTTCCTGAGATATGGCCGAGCGACATTCTTAGTTGGCCACCCTGTACTCAAGCCATCTGACAAAGAGCTCCGAGTTAATGTAACCCGAGTCACTAATTGTGACTATGCTTCCTGGAGGTGCTCCATTAGCCAACTCGTCTTGGTACCGTTTTCTTTTGTTGAGCAGCACTCATTAGCACATCTTCCACTGTTTTTCTTCGTTTGCTTCTTTCGCTTGATTCTAGAAATAGTTTTGTTGGCCGCCCAGAAGATGATCGTCTGAGCCTTGGAATTTCGAGTAATCCTTGTAGCCATTTATCATTTTTTGTCTTCTGCGCTTTTATCCACCTTTTCTTAAATTCGAAAAATTATGCTTAACCTCCTTCAATTGCTCTTGGCAATATTCATCTTGCGATAAAATATATCCTTCAATATAGTTCAACTTTTCGTCAAAATTTGGCCAAAGCTTGCTCTTCCATTTTGTCAATTCTGAAACAAAACAAAAGCTGTTTATAGCCATTTAAAGTAAATCGCGTAATTTTGCAATATCTTTCCTGAGAGAGAGAGAGAGAGAGCCTGAAGTATTTATAATGAAAACCTTTTTTAAAGATTATAATCAAAACAAAAATAGGGCAATTTGGAGTACAAACTGCTTAATATAGATGTGCAATTACCTGATATACTCGAATCCATTCCGATTTCCTTCAGAAGAAACACAAAAAACTAAATAATCACTTCTAATCTACTTCCACTTGATGCTAGGTTGTGAACTCTTAATATTAGATTTTACAATTTAGGGTTGTGGTTGTGATTGTGGGGTGGGGATTTTTGTTTACCTAAATTGAATTCGATATGTGCAGCGATTCAAAATAATTTTGCAAAATGTATATTTCGTGTAATAAATAAAACAACAACCGAATCAAATTTATCCAATTGCTCGCTGTTTCCCTTGTTGTTGTTCAATTATATTTATGATGAAGCATTGTATTACAATAAATCGACCATTGATTTTACAATTTTTGCTTTGTCCACAGCTATGTTAAGTAAAAAAAATCTATCATTAACCTTATAGATGCAAAATGTTAGTGCACACAATATTAACGTTGCTTTATGCCCCCATCTTAACTTCAGCCGATTTTAGTAACATTTCCGGTTACGTTGCAAAAACGAGTACTGGCACCTTCGACGAGATACAACACGTAAGCCTGAAAGATTTAACGGACAGCGTAAAATTATCAATCAACGATGCCGTGGTACAAGTACTAGAAGAGAGTGATTTCCCCGATTTTCCCAGTTTGGTAAAGCTAAATATATGGAACTGCGGATTGGAAGCGATAAAACCGGGAGCCCTACGCAAGCTACCGAAATTAAACGAACTCACTATAATAAGGACGAACCTAACGAAGATAGAACAGAAATCGTTCGAGGGAGTCGGACCGATCACATCGCTAAATGTTTTCAAAAATCACATCGCCGAACTCGAAGACGACGTATTCAAGTACATCCCATCTTTGGAGGAGCTCTCTATGCATCACAACGAGATATCGAAACTTAAACCGGAATGGTTTGAGAATTGCGATAACTTAAAAAATTTAGATTTATCTTCCAACCTTATTACTGACCTACCAAACGGTGTTTTTCCAAATCTCACAAGTTTGATTCGATTGGGATTATCTAATAATGAAATTAAGTCGGTGGGGGAGAATGCTTTTTCAAATTTAAAATCGTTGAAGTTCTTGGATTTATCCTCCAATGAAATTAGTGTAATTTCGGATAACACTTTTAACGATTTGAAAAAATTGAAGGAACTAATCCTGTCAGATAACTATTTAAAATGTCCAAGCCCGAACATTTTACAATCTTTATCTCATGCGTCAGAGGTAGATATAAGGAGCAATAACATAGATGACGACTGTAAGAAGATGCTAACAAGATTTAGTGATTTACATCATGCTCAGATAATTTACGACTAACTGAACAAATTATTAATAAAGTTTGTTTGTAGTATTCATTACAATTATGCTATAAATAATTATACAAATACTATTGTGTCTTTTTTCTCTTTCCTTATGGCATATCCTGATTCTTTAGATCATCTACACTTATATATTCAACCCAATTCCACCCACAAGACCTAATTCAATCTTCCTAATCCAAACGCTTCGGCTACATTGCAAGTTATGGCACTTTGTTTTGTCTGCATAACAACAAAGGTATACGATAAGGGGAAAAAAGAAACGCATAAAATTTTTATAATCATTTATAACAACATTGTAATGAGTGGTACAATTAAACTTTACAAGTTAATGGTATTTTATTTGAGCATAATGCGAATCACTAAATCTTGTTAACTTCTTTTGACAGTCGGCATCTATGTTATTGCCCGCTATATGTACCTCTGAAGCTCGAGATAATGATTTTAAAAGGTTGTCACTTAGACATTGCAAATTGTTGCCCATCAACACTACCTCCCTCACTCTAATTACACCCTTAAAAGCATCGTCCCCTATAGTTTGAATTTTGTTTCTAGATAAATTCAATCGAGTCAACCTTTTGACATTTGAAAAAAATCTGGAAGTTCCGTAATCAGATTATGAGATAGATCCAATCTATTCAAGTTATCACAATTCAAAAACCATTCCGCTTTAAGTATTGATATTTTGTTGTCAGGTAAAAAGAGCCACTCCAATGTTGGTATGTACTTGAATACGTTATCTTCGAGTTCGGTGATCTGATTATTATCAAAGAATAGTGATGTGATTGGTCCGGCTCCTTCGAATATGTTCTGTTCTATTTTCGTTAAGTTCCCCCTAGGACAGAGAGTTCATGTAATTTCGGTAGCTTACGAAATGCTCCTGGTTTTATTATTCGTAAATCAGAGCCCACTATAGACAGCTTTTCCAAAATTGGTAAATCGGGGAAATCACCTTCATCTAGTTCTTCCCCAGGGGCTTGATGTAGCGACATTACACGTCTCTCCGTGAAATTTTTAATGTTTCCATGGTCGAAAATATCACTTGGACCGGGATCCGTGTCACCAACAAGCATGTAAACATCGCTGAAATCTAACGCTAAAATTGGGGTAAAAGCTGATATCACCAAAAATGTGTAAAACATGTTTTTTAAAGATTGCAGCAATATTATAACTGTTTAATTCGAAAATACTTTCATTTATATAGTTTCGCGTAAACAATTCACAATGCAACGATTTAAAATTAACGGCTCGTTTATTGTAACACAATGAATCGTAAATATTATCGGTGATAACCACGAGAAATCGATTACAACATGAATTTTATAACCAGTACGAGTTTTTAGGGCAATTTTCCCTATGATATCGTAAAGCCATTTTGATAACTTGCTTTGACTTCTCCTTTCTTCAAATTACTAAAAACTATGTTCCTCAATTCTTCATTCTAGCAAATTTGTGACTGGTTTAACACTGTTATAAAAGATATTCATAAAAATCGAATGGCCAGAATCTAACATTCCTTCCTTCATCCAACTGCCCTATTCAGGACGAGGTCATCAATTTCGGCCAACATATAAAATTTAACGTCATATTAGAAGCACTTATTTTTATATATTGTATAAAGATCAACCCCCTTTGCTATCCTACAATTAATTCGTGCAAAGATAGATTCGCGATCACTAAAAAGCGATCTCTATTTTAATTCTGAATCAGAATCCGTCAAACCTTGCAATATTTCGACCCCCATTAAGATGCGTGGATTCTTAAATTGCGTTTTAAAACTCTATAGATATGTTGAAAGCAATAGCAACCTCCCTGGTAAAACGCTATATGCGTACGGATATGATGAAAGGGTTTAAACAGTTGGCACCAATAAGTGCCCTGGGCATGTTCACCATCTTCCACGTTTCATTATTCTTTCTAACCACAACTTCCTATGACGTTTAGTCTTGATTCGATTCACCATCATAACATTAAAATTTGTAAGTGAAAAAATCTTTTTTTGGGAACGATTTAAATGCTTCAGTATTGCAGACATTTCTGAAATCTTTTCTAGCGCAATATTTTTACACACACTACACTCTATTTATACCGAATGACGCTTTTATAACTTTTACGACTTACAGCATTAATTCATTCTCATGACATTAATCAATGTTGCCACTGCATATACGCGTTAGTTGATATGAATTACTGAATTTCTGAAATCATATTTTACTGATTCTTATGCCGACTACGATGCTATGAAAGATTTCGAAGGTATCAAAAACTGACTTTGACACCCATTTGTTTGCATATCCAAATCAAACATTTCCATAAATGCAGTACAAGTTCCTGTGTCTCCAAAACGAAAATTAGAACTCGTCAACGATACTAACTTTAAAAATTAGAAGGTACACGATGATCATAATTCTGATTTGGTTAGAGATGGCTACTGCCAAACCATTCAGTCATTAGATATTTGGGTTGTAAAGAATTCTTGGCGAAATATCTTGAAAGAATACAACCGGGAAACAATCAGGATAAAAATGAGTTGAAATATTTGGTTTTGAGTCATCGGATGGTCTACAAAATTCCAATTTAAAACTGCTACAGTAGAAGCGAGGTAATAAAGCATTTTATCAGTAAGTTGAAAGGTTTCACTCTTTTTTATATAAATATTTTTAAGCGTTTTACTAATTTAACTAATACAGCTTGGGTATACATAAAGGCGAAAAAAACAGGTACATTCGAACCTTTATAATTATTTCTAACACAATTGCAATTAATGCTCTTATTAAACTTTGCAGGTACTTTCTATACATTATAAGGACGGGTGAACAATGTACAAAGAAACAGTTTAAAATTAATGGTCAGTTTGTTGTAACACAATGTTTTATTAAAATTATTAAAAATAACAACGAAATAATCTTATTGATTGATTTGATTTTGAAGGTCGGTGTATTTTACGATTTCTTTTAGCTCTTATCCTGTGATGTTTCAGGAACAGTTTTACAACTTTATAAGCTATCCTGGAACCGTCAATATATAAATAATTCAAACAAACCTATTACTCAACTCTAACAATATGTAAAGCCAGTAATCCTTTGTTTATGACAACAATATTTCAACTACAAAGACCACAATAGCATTGCTCTGATGCTACTTGTAGACCACAATTACTCCTTCATTTATACGGATGTTGGTTATAATTAGATTGTGTTAGAGGGTGCATCAGATGCTTACGATGCACTCCCTCCTAAAAACATATTTAACTCAACCAGCTAATACAGTATCTTTAATGAGAGAAGATTTTCAGTTCAAGCTGAACAATAGGACTAATACATAATTCATTTGTAATTCTAGTGAGGGGACTTTGAAATTTTGAAAAAGAAATATAGCGTCACTTGTACGTGATTGGCTTGATAAAACTTCGGCAAAGACATCCTTCCCACCAGATTGTGTTGATGAAAAACATATCAAGATGAGTGAGATTATTCTAAAAAAATTGGGGTTTAAGGTGAATGAGACGGGAAAAATTGCAAAACCAATGTCTACTTATTAAAATCTCGTAATCTCTCTAACCAAAGAAAGAGGACTGTGTTTACCTTAATAAATTGACAGGACAGTAAAAATGTCTCGAGTGAAAGAAGGGTAGTAAATAAATGAATAGCTCAGGTAACTATTTATTTGCCGAGCCTCAAAGTACCATATATCCTTGTATCAGTACTTACACGTTCGGATTAGTAGCTGTCTTATGATGTCCTAGAAAAGTAACTAAAAAATTTGCTACACTGCACTAATGCAAATTTATTTTCGCGAAATGAGCTTTGTTACTCGTTCCTTCATTCGATATTAGAGTAATGTTAGATAGTATAAGTGAATAAATGGAAACTTTTCAAACCACAATGGTATTTGTATCTATATATACTATGGAAAACTGCTTGAGAAGTACCTTAGGGAAACCTCTCTAATAAAGAGGCGGTTAGACCATTATCAGCATGCATATCAAGCAGGTAAATCGTGTGAAAGCGCTTTGCACCAGGTTATATCGCAGCATTAGCAGCACTTCTTGATATAGAAGGTGCACTTGATAACATCTCATTTGAATCTCTAATAAGAGCTGTCAAAAGCTGTGGACTAGGAAACGCAGAAGAACATTGACAGTAGATAAGAAGCAGTTGTCAGTTTTCAGATAATGCCCACATGGAGTTGTACTATTCCCTCTATTTTGGGACATGGTAATTGACGAACTGCTCGTTCTGCTAAAGAATGCAGGCTTCTATACACAGCGATATGCTGATGATATAGTGATACTCACCATTGGTAGGAGTACCAGCATAATCTCAGAACTTATGCAAAGAGCATTAAAGATGGTAGAAGGGTGATGCAAGAAGGAGAACCTTAGAATAAACCCGGAAAAAACTGCACCTGTACCCTTCACAAAACGAAGGAGGTTGGAAGGCTCTAGCATCTTATCACACAGCTTCCAAACTAGTATGGGAATGTCTGCGAAACTTAATTGTCCTGGCCAGAAACAATAAGGTCACCTTGGTGTGGGTGCCGGGGCACACGGGGGTAGAGCAGGCAATGAGACTGCAGACCAGCTAGCGAAGAAAGGTTCCCAAATAAAATTTACCGCGCCGGAGCCAGGTCTAGATATTACCAAGAGCACAGTACGTGGTGCAATTAATGAGTGGATTATAAAACAACACCAACTAAATTGAAACCATATAGCTAGACAAAGCAAAGGGGTGATGGAACGATCGTCACAACGATTAACTGCTGACTTCCTTGCATTAAACAGGAGTCAGCTTAAGGCAGTAATATGTCTATTAACAGGACACGGCTTTCTAAGAGTTCAGCTGCAACCTTTATGCAGACTCTGTAATGAGGAGGAGGAAATATCCTTTTATTCATTTTCGAATGCATAGCAGTAAGTCAACGTAGGGTAGCTTTGTAAAACACATTTGATCTACCAGTGGGGGAAGATTTACCAAATTGGCTTCTAAACAGGATCGAGCGAACTAACCTGTTTGAGTTAAATGGAATCAAAGCAGGATTAACACAATAGGCCCAGTGCGCCGAAGTTTTAGGGATAATTAGAGACTGCCCTGCCTTGATAGCAATCAAATCAAATCAAATCTGTGTATAAACTAAAAATCTAATGCCCATCCTAAAGTGAAACAGCATGATAAACTGCTAGATAATAATCGCATCAACTATACTACGAAACTGGATATCTAGACAAATATAATTATCAAAGTAAATATTAATTATGGAACTACATCCGTTAGGGTATCATCCATAAGACCTAATTCAATCTTCTAGAATCAAACGTTTCGGCTATATTACAAGTTATGATGAAAAACGAATAACTAGCGTTAGTAGATTTACATTCAAAAAATATTTTTGGACGTCATACACCTGTTTTTGAAGACGACTTCTTTGATATAGATTTGATAAATTAGCACTTTGTTTTGTCTGTATGACAACTAAGGTATACGATAAGGGGAAAAAAAGAAACGCATAAAATTTTTATAATCATTTATAGCAACAGTGTAATGAGTGCTACAATTATACTTTGTAAAGTTACTAGTATGTTATTTGAGCATGATGCGAATCACTAAATCTTGTTAACTTCTTTTGACAGTCGGCATCTATGTTATTGCCCGCTATATATACCTCTGAAGCTCGAGATAAAGATTTTAAAAGGTTGTCACTTGGACATTGCAAATTGTTGTCCACCAACACTACCTCCCTCACTCTAATTACACCCTTAAAAGCATCGTCCCCTATAGTTTGAATTTTGTTTCTAGATAAATCCAATCGATTCAACCTTTTGATATTTGAAAAAACACCATCTGGAAGCTCCGTAATCAGATTATGAGATAGATCCACCCTATTCAAATTATCACAATTCAAAAACCATTCCGCTTTAAGCATTGATATTTTATTGTAATCCATAAAGAGCTCCTCCAAAGTTGGTATGTACTTGAACACATTGTCTCCGAGTTCAGTGATTTCATTATTATCTAAGATTAGGTTTTTGATTGGTCCGGCCCCTTCGAATACTTTCTCCTCTAACTTCGTTAAATTCGTCCGCCTTATAGACAGTTCATATAATTTTGGTAGCTTACGAAAGGCTCCTGGTTTTATTATTCGTAAATCACAATTCGCTATATACAGTTTTTCCAAAATTGGTAAATCGGGGAAATCACCTTCATCTAGTTCTTGCCCAGGGGCTGCATCTAACCACATTAGACGACTCTCCGTAAAATTTTTAATGTTTCCATGGTCGAAGCTAGCTTGTGGGCCGGCATCCGTTTCACCATCAACACCTACGGGAACATCACTGAAATCTAACGCTAAAATTGGGGTAAAAGCTGATACCAGCAAAAGTGTGTAAAACAACATGTTTTCTAAAGATTGCAGCAATATTATAACTGTTTAATTCGAAAATACTTTCATTTATATAGTTTTGCGTAAACAATGCACAATGCAACGATTTAAAATTAACGGCTCGTTTACTGTAACACAATGAATCGTAAATATTATCGGTGATAACCACGAGAAATCGATTACAACATGAATTTTATAACCCGCACGAGTTTTTAGGGCAATTTTCCCTATGATATCGTAAAGCCATTTTGATAACTTGCTTTGATTTCTCCTTTCTGCAAATTACTAAAAATTACGTTCTCCAATGCTTCATTTTAGCAAATTTGTGACTGGTTTAACACTGTTATAAAAGATACTCATAAAAATCGAATAGCCAGAATCTAACATTCCTTCCTTCATCCAACTGCCCTATTTAGGACGAGGCGATCAAGTTTGGCCAACATATAAAATTTAACGTCATATTAGAAGCACTTATTTATATATATTGTATGAAGATCAACCCCCTTTGCTATCCTACCATTAATTCGTGCAAAGATCGATTCCCGATCACTAAAAAACGATCTTTATTCTAATTCTGAATCAGACTCCGTCAAACCTTGCAATATTTCTGGCCCCCCATTAACATGCGTGGATTCTTAAATTGCGTTTTAAAACTCTATAGATATGTTGAAAGCAATAGCGACCTCCCTGATAAAACGCTATATGCGTACGGATATGGCGAAAGGGTTTAAACATTTGGAACCAATAAGTGCTCTGGGCATGTTCACCATCTTCCACGTTTCATTATTCTTTCTAACGATAACTTCCTATGAAGTTTAGGTTAGGTTAAGAGTCGGGTGGCATGCGGGCCTGTTTCACCGCGACCTTTACAAGTCTATTGTGATCCCCTTTACTTTAGAGAACGCTCTCTAGTTTCGCCTTCTTAATCAGACTTATCATTTTTGAGAGCGGCTCTTTTGTGTAGCCGTTGGCTGTGGGGTTCTCGTCACAGTGGCACAAAACATGAACTGGGGTTTCTTCTTCCTCTTGACAGAATCTGCAGAGAGCATTTTCTGCCAGGCCTATGTTAAACATATGCCTATTCAGTCTGCAGTGACCGGTCATCAGACTTACTATCATTTTGACAGTCTTCCTGTCTTTACTCAGTAGGTCTTCAGTAAACTTAGGCCTCTGTTCCCTTAGGAACTCTTTAGCCTGTCTTTGTCCTGGCGATCTTACCCACCATTCCTTGGACTTGTTTTGTGACTATTCGTAGATGGACCTCTTAATTTGTGATTTGGTAGTACCGAAGGAAGGGGTTGCTCCTATGAAAGACCTTGACGAGCCTCGTCTGGCCAGCTCATCGGCCGCCTCGTTTCCTTTCACTCCCATGTGGCTGGGGACCCAGGCCAAAGTGATTTTCCTCAGGGTGCCCGCCTCATTTAGGGCTCTTACGCAGTCCCAAACCAGCTTTGAGTCAGCACTTGCGGAAAGCTGGTTTGGGACTGCGTAAGAGCCCTAAATGAGGCGGGCACCCTAAGGAAAATCACTTTGGCCTGGGTCCTATGAAGTTTAGTCTTGATTTGATTCACCGTCATAACATTAAAATTTGTAAGTAAAAAAATCTTTTTTTTGGGAACGATTTAAATACTTTAGTAATGCAGACATTTCTGAAATCCTTTCTGGCACAAAATTTTTACACACACTACACTCTATTTATACCGAATGACGCTTTTATAACTTTTACGACTTACAGCATTAATTCATTCTCATGACATTAATCAATGTTGCCACTGCATATACGCGTTAGTTGATATGAATTACTGAATTTCTGAAATCATATTTTACTGATTCTTATGCCGACTACGATGCTATGAAAGATTTCGAAGGTATCAAAAACTGACTTTGACACCCATTTGTTTGCATATCCAAATCAAACATTTCCATAAATGCAGTACAAGTTCCTGTGTCTCCAAAACGAAAATTAGAACTCGTCAACGATACTAACTTAAAAAATTAGAAGGTACACGATGATCATAATTCTGATTTGGTTAGAGATGGCTACTGCCAAACCATTCAGTCATTAGATATTTGGGTTGTAAAGAATTCTTGGCGAAATATCTTGAAAGAATACAACCGGGAAACAATCAGGATAAAAATGAGTTGAAATATTTGGTTTTGAGTCATCGGATGGTCTACAAAATTCCAATTTAAAACTGCTACAGTAGAAGCGAGGGTAATAAAGCATTTTATCAGTAAGTTGAAAGGCACTCTTTTATATAAATATTTTTAAGCGTTTTACTAATTTAACTAATACAGCTTGGGTATACATAAAGGCGAAAAAAACAGGTACATTCGAACCTTTATAATTATTTCTAACACAATTGCAATTAATGCTCTTATTAAACTTTGCAGGTACTTTCTATACATTATAAGGACGGGTGAACAATGTACAAAGAAACAGTTTAAAATTAATGGTCAGTTTGTTGTAACACAATGTTTTATTAAAATTATTAAAAATAACAACGAAATAATCTTATTGATTGATTTGATTTTGAAGGTCGGTGTATTTTACGATTTCCTTTAGCTCTTATCCTGTGATGTTTCAGGAACAGTTTTACAACTTTATAAGCTATCCTGGAACCATTAATATATAAATAATCCAAACAAACCTATTACTCAACTCTAACAATATGTAACGCCAGTAATCCTTTGTTTATGACAACAATATTTCAACTACAAAGACCACAATAGCATTGCTCTGATGCTACTTGTAGACCATAATTACTCCTTCACTTATACGGATGTTGGTTATAATTAGATTGTGTTAGACGATGCATCAGATGCTGACGATGCACTCCCTCCTAAAAACATATTTAACTCAACCAGCTAATACAGTATCTTTAATGAGAGAAGATTTTCAGTTCAAGCTGAACAAGACGACTAGTTCATAATTCATTTGTAATTCTAGTGAGGGGATTTTGAAATTTTGAAAAAGAAATATAGTGTCACCTGTACGTGATTGGCTTGATAAAACTTCGGCAAAGACATCCTTCCTACCAGATTGTGTTGATGAAAAAAATATCAAGATGAGTGAGATTATTCTAAAAAAATTGGGGTTTAAGGTGAATGAGACGGGAAAAATTGCAAAACCAATGTCTACTTATTAAAATCTCGTAATCTCTCTAACCAAAGAAAGAGGACTGTGTTTACCTTAATAAATTGACAGGACAGTAAAAATGTCTCGAGTGAAAGAAGGCTAGTAAATAAATGAATAGCTCAGGTAACTATTTACTTGCCGAGCCTACCATATATCCTTGTATCAGTACACACGTTCGGATTACTGTCTTATGTCCTGGAAAAGTAACTAAAAAATTTGCTACACTAAATGCAAATTTATTTTCGTAAAATGAGCTTTGTTACTGGTTCCTTCATTCGATATTAGAGTAATGTTAGATAGTATAAGTGAATAAATGGAAACTTTTCAAACCACAATGGTATTTGTATCTATATATACTATGGAAAAACTGCTTGAGAAGTACCTTAGGAAATCCTCTTTAATAAAGAGGCGGTTAGACCATTATCAGCATGCATATCAAGCAGGTAAATCATGTGAAAGCGCTTTGCACCAGGTTATATCGCAGCATTAGCAGCACTTCTTGATATAGAAGGTGCACTTGATAACATCTCATTTGAATCTCTAATAAGAGCTGTCAAAAGCTGTGGACTAGGAAACGCAGAAGAACATTGACAGTAGATAAGAAGCAGTTGTCAATTTTCAGATAATACCCACAGGGAGTTGTACTATCCCCTCTATTTTGGGACATGGTAATCGACGAACTGCTCGTTCTGCTAAAGAATGCAGGCTTCTATACACAGCGATATGCTGATGATATAGTGATACTAACCATTGGTAGAAGTATCAGCATAATCTCAGAACTTATGCAAAGAGCATTAAAGATGGTAGAAGGGTGATGCAAGGAGGAGAACCTTGGAATAAACCTGGAAAAAACTTGCACCTGTACCCTTCACAAAACGGAGGAGGTTGGAAGGCTCTAGCATCTTATCACACAGCCTCCAAACTAGTATGGGAATATCTGCGAAACTTAACTGTCCTGGCCAGAAACAACAAGATCACCTTGATGTGGGTGCCGTGACACACGGGGGTAGAACAGGCAATGAGACTGCAGACCAGCTAGCGAAGAAAGGTTCCCAAATAAAATTTACCGGCCGGAGCCAGGTCTAGATATTACAAAGAGCACAGTACGTGGTGCAATTAATGAGTGGATTATAAAACAACACCAACTAAATTGAAACCATATAGCTGGACAAAGGCACAACAAAGGGGTGATGGAACGACCGTCACAACGATTAACTGCTGACTTACTTCCATTAAACAGGACTCAACTTAAGGCAGTCACGTGTCTATTAACAGGACACGGCTTTCTAAGAGTTCAGCTGCAACCTTTATGCAGACTCTGTAATGAGGAGGAGGAAATAGCCTTTTATTCATTTTCGAATGCATAGCAGTAAGTCAACGTAGGGTAGCTTTGTAAAACACATTTGATCTACCAGTGGAGGAAGATTTACCAAATTGGCTTCTAAACAGGATCGAGCGAACTAACCTGTTTGAGTTAAATGGAATAAAAGCAGGATTAACACAATAGACCCAGTGCGCCGACGTTTCAGGGATAATTAGAGACTGCCCTGCCTTGATAGCAATCAAATCAAATCAAATCTGTGTATAAACTAAAAATCTAATGCCCATCCTAAAGTGAAACAGCATGATAAACTGCTAAACTGATAATAATCGCATCAACTATACTACGAAACTGGATATCTAGACAAATATAATTATCAAAGTAAATATTAATTATGGAACTACATCCGTTAGGATATCATCCATAAGACCTAATTCAATCTTCTAGAATCAAACATTTCGGCTATATTACAAGTTATGATGAAAAACGAATAACTATCGTTAGTAGATTTACATTCAAAAAATATTTTTGGACGTCATACACCTGTTTTTGAAGACGACTTCTTTGATATAGATTTGATAAATTAGCACTTTGTTTTGTCTGTATGACAACTAAGGTATACGATAAGGGGAAAAAAGAAACGCATAAAATTTTTATAATCATTTATAGCAACAGTGTAATGAGTGCTACAATTATACTTTGTAAAGTTACTAGTATCTGATTTGAGCATGATGCGAATCACTAAATCTTGTTAACTTCTTTTGACAGTCGGCATCTATGTTATTGAGCCTTATATTTACCTCTGAAACTCGAGATAAAGATTTTAAAAGGTTGTCACTTGGACATTGCAAATTGTTGTCCACCAACACTACCTCCCTCACTCTAATTACACCCTTAAAAGCATCGTCCCCTATAGTTTGAATTTTGTTTCTAGATAAATTCAATCGATTCAACCTTTTGACATTTGAAAAAACACCATCTGGAAGTTCCGTAATCAGATTATGAGATAGATCCAATCTATTCAAGTTATCACAATTCAAAAACCATTCCGCTTTAAGCATTGATATTTTATTGTCATCCATAAAGAGCCACTCCAATGTTGGTATGTACTTGAACACATTGTCTTCGAGTTCGGTGATTTCATTATTATCAAGATTAGGATTTGATTGGTCCGGCTCCTTCGAATATTTCTCTGTTCTATTTTCGTTAAATTCCCCCCTTAGGACAGAGTTCATATAATTTCGGTAGCTTACGAAATGCTCCTGGTTTTATTATTCGTAAATCACAGCCCACTATAGACAGTTTTTCCAAAATTGGTAAATCGGGGAAATCACCTTCATCTAGTTCTTCCCCAGGGGCTTTATCTAACCACATTAGACGTCTCTCCGTAAAATTTTTAATGTTTCCATGGTCGAAGATATCACTTAGACCGGGATCTAGTTTCACCATCAACACCTATAAACATCGCTGAAATCTAACGCTAAAATTGGGGTAAAAGCTGATATCACCAAAAGTGTGTAAAACATGTTTTTTAAAGATTGCAGCAATATTATAACTGTTTAATTCGAAAATACTTTCATTTATATAGTTTCGCGTAAACAATGCACAATGCAACGATTTATAATTAACGGTTCGTTTATTGCAACACAATGAATCGTAAATATTATCAGTGATAACCACGAAAAATCGATTACAATATGAATCTTATAACCCGCACGAGTTTTTAGGGCAATTTTCCCTATGATATCGTAAAGCCATTTTGACAACTTGCTTTGACTTCTTCCTTCTGCAAATTACTAAAAACGATGTTCCTCAATGCTTCATTCTAGCAAATTTATGACTGGTTTAACACTGTTATAAAAGATATTCATAAAAATCGAATGGCCAGAATCTAACATTCCTTCCTTCATCCAACTGCCCTATTCAGGACGAGGTCATCAATTTCGACCAACATATAAAATTTAACGTCATATTAGAAGCACTTATTTTTCTATATTGTATGAAGATCAACCCCCTTTGCTATCCTACAATTAATTCGTGCAAAGATAGTTTCGCGATCACTAAAAAGCGATCTCTATTTTAATTCTGAATCAGAATCAAACAAACTTTTTAAATTGCGTTTTAAAACTCTATAGATATGTTGGAAGCAATAGCGACCTCCCTGGTAAAACTCTATATGCGTACGGATATGACGAAATGGTTTAAACAGTTGGCATGTTCACCATCGTCCACGTTTCATTATTCTTTCTAACAACAACTTCCTATGAAGTTTAGTCTTGATTCGATTCACCGTCATAACAATAAAATTTGTAAATGAAAAAATCTCCTTTTGGGAACGATTTAAATGCTTCAGTATTGCAGACATTTCTGAAATCTTTTCTGGCACAATGTTTTTACACACACTACACCCTATTTATACCGGATGACGCTTTTATAACTTTTACGACTTACAGCATTAATTCATTCTCATGACATTAATCAATGTTGCCACTGCATATACGCGTTAGTTGATATGAATTACTGAATTTCTGAAATCATATTTTACTGATTCTTATGCCGACTACGATGCTATGAAAGATTTCGAAGGTATCAAAAACTGACTTTGACACTCATTTGTTTGCATATCCAAATCAAACATTTCCATAAATGCAGTTCAAGTTCCTGTGTCTCCAAAACGAAAATTAGAACTCGTCAACGATACTAACTTTAAAAATTAGAAGGTACATGATGATCATAATTCTGATTTGGTTAGAAATGGCTACTGCCAAAACAATCAGTCGTTAGATATTTGGGTTGTAAAAAATTCTTGGCGAAATATCTTGAAAGAATACAACCGTGAAACAATCAGGATAAAAATGAGTTGAAATATTTCGTTTAGAGTCATCGGATGGTCTACAAAATTTGAATTTAAAACTGCTACCGTAGAAGCGAGGGTAATAAAACATTTTATCAGTAAGTGGAAAGATGTTTCAATATTACGCGGCACTCTTTTATATAAATATTTTTAAGCGTTTTACTAATTTAACTAATACAGCTTGGGTATACATGGAGGCGAAAAAAAACCGGTACATTCGAACCTTTATAATTATTTCTAACACAATTGCAATTAATGCTCTTATTAAACTTTGCAGGTACTTTCTATACATTATAAGGACGGGTGAACAATGTACAAAGAAACAGTTTAAAATTAATGGTCAGTTTGTTGTAACACAATGTTTTATTAAAATTATTAAAAATAACAACGAAATAATCTTATTGATTGATTTGATTTTGAAGGTCGGTGTATTTTACGATTTCCTTTAGCTCTTATCCTGTGATGTTTCAGGAACAGTTTTACAACTTTATAAGCTATCCTGGAACCATCAATATATAAATAATCCAAACAAATCTATTACTCAACTCTAACAATATGTGACGCCAGTAATCCTTTGTTTATGACAACAATATTTCAACTACAAAGACAACAATAGCATTGCTCTGATGCTACTTGTAGACCACAATTACTCCTTTACTTCTACCGGTGTTGGTTATAATTAGATTGTGTTAGACGATGCATCAGATGCTGACGATGCACTCCCTCCTAAAAACATATTTAACTCAACCAGCTAATACAGTATCTTTAATCAGAGAATATTTTCAATTGAAGCTGAACAAGACGACTAGTTCATAATTCATTTGTAATTCTAGCGGAGGATTTTGAAATTTTGAAAAAGAAATATAATGTCACTTGTACGTGATTGGCTTGATAAAACTTCGGCAAAGACATCTTTCCCACCAGATTGTGTTGATGAAAAAAATATCAAGATGAATGAGATTATTCTAAAGAAATTGGGGTTTGAGGTGAATGAGACGGGAAAAATTGCAAAACCAATGTCTACTTATTAAAATCTCGTAATCTCTCTAACCAAAAAAAGAGGACTGTGTTTACCTTAATAAATTGACAGGACAGAAAAAATGTGTGGAGTGAAAGAAGGCTAGTAAATAAATGAATAGCTCAGGTAACTATTTATTTGCCGAGCCTCAAAGTACCATATATCCTTGTATCAGTACTTACACGTTCGAATTAGTACCTGTCTTACGATGTCCTGGAAAAGTAACTAAACCATTTACTATATTAATGCAAATTCAGATTAACGTGGAATGAGCTTTGTTACTCGTTGCTTCATTCAATATTAGAGTAATGCTAGGTAGTATAAAAGAATAAAAGGAAAATTTTCAAACCACAATGGTATTTGTATCTGTATATTACGGACTAAAAATTTAATGCCCATCCTAAAGTGAAGCAGCCTATGTACAATGTGTAATTGATATGAAACATTTCAATAGGAAAGTGCTTGATAATTCGGTATTATAATAATCGCATCAACTATACTACGAAACTACATATCTAGACAAACATAATCATCAAAGTAAATATTAATTATGGAACTACATCCGTTAGGGTATCACCCACAAGACCTAATTCAATCTTCCAAAATCAAACTCTTCGGCTGTATTACAAATTACGATGGAAATCGAATAACTAGCGTTACTAGATTTACATTCAAACAATATTTTTGGGCGTCATACACCTGTGTTTGAAGACAACTTCTTTAATATAGATTTGGTAAATTATCACTTTGTTTTGTCTGCATGACAACTAAGGTATACGATAAGGGAAAAAAAGAAACGCATAAAATTTTTATAATCTTTTATAACAACATTGTAATGAGTACTACAATTAAACTTTGCAAGTTACTAGTATATTACTTGAGTATGATGCAAATCACTAAATCTTGTTAACTTCTTTTGACAGTCGGCATCTATGTTATTGAGCCTTATGTTTACCCTTGAAGCACTAGATAAGGACATTAAAAGCTTGTCACTTAGACATTGCAAATTGTTAACTGCCAAAATTACCTCCCTCACTCCAATTACACCCTTAAAAGCATCGTCCCCTATAGTTTGAATGTTGTTGCTGTTTAAATCCAATCGAGTCAATCTTTTGAGATTTGAAAAAACACCATCTGGAAGCTCCGTAATCTGATTATAGGATATATCCAATCTATTCAAATTATCACAATTCAAAAACCATTCTGCTTTAAGCATTGATATTTTATTTTCACGTATAAACAGCCACTCCAAAGTTGGAATGTACTTGAATACATTGTCTTCGAGTTCAGCGATCTCATTATTATCAAAGAATAGTGATGTGATTGGTCCGGCACCTTCGAATATTTTCTGCTCTATTTTCGTTAAATTCCCCCATACGACAGAGAGTGAATATAGTTTCGGTATCTTACGAAATGCTCCTGGTTTTATTATTCGTAACTCGGAGCCCACTATAGACAGCTTTTCCAAAATTGGTAAATCGGGAAAATCACCTTCATCTAGTTCTTGCCCAAGGGCTTTATGTAGCGACATTACACGCCTGTCCGTAAAATTTTTAATGTTTCCATGGTCGAAAATATCACTTGGACCGGGATCCGTGTCACCAACAAGCATGTAAACATCGCTGAAATCTAACGTTAAAATTGGGGTAAAAATTGATAGCACGAAAAGTGTGTAAAACAACATATTTTTAAAGATTGAAGCAATATTATAACTGTTTAATTCAAAATTACTTTCGTTTGTATAGGTTCACGTAAACAATGCACAATGCAGGGATTTAAAATTAACGGCTCGTTTATTGTAACACAATGAATCGTAAGTATTATTGGTGGTAACAATGAGAGATCAATTACAACATGGATTTTATAACCATCACGAGCTTTTGGGGCAATTTTCTCTATTCTATCATAAAGCCATTTTAATAACGTGCTTTGACTTCCCCTTTGTGCAAATTAGTAAAAACTATGTTCCTCCTTGCTTCATTCTAGAAAATTTGTGACTGGTTTAACACTGTTATAAAAGATATTCATAAAAATCGAATGGCCAGAATCTAACATTCCTTCCTTCATCCAACTGCCCTATTCAGGACGAGATCATCAATTTCGGCCAACATATAAAATTTAACGTCATATTAGAAGCACGTATTTTTATATATTGTATGAAGATCAACCCCCTTTGCTATCCTACCATTCATTCGTACAAAGATAGATTCCCGATCACTAAAAAGCGATCTCTATTTTAATTCTGAATCAGAATCCGTCAAATCTTGCAATATTTCGGCCCCCATTAACATGCGTGGATTCTTAAATTGCGTTTTAAAACTCTATAGATATGTTGAAAGCAATAGCGACCTCCCTGGTAAAACTCTATATGCGTACGGATATGGCGAAAGGGTTTAAACAGTTGGCACCAATAAGTGCCCTGGGCATGTTCATCTTCTTCCACGTTTCATTATTCTTTCTAACGATAACTTCCTATGATGTTTAGTCTTGATTCGATTCACCGTCATAACATTAAAATTTGTAAGTGAAACAATCCTTTTTTGGGAACGATTTAAATGCTTCAGTATTGCAGACATTTCTGAAATCCTTTCTGGCACAATATTTTTACACACACTACACTCTATTTATACCGAATGACGCTTTTATAACTTTTACGACTTAGAGCATTAATTCATTCTCATGACATTAATCAATGTTGCCACTGCATATACGCGTTAGTTGATATGAATTACTGAATTTCTGAAATCATATCTTACTGATTCTTATGCCGACTACGATGCTATGAAATAAGAGCAAAGGAACAGTTTAAAATTAATGGTCGGTTTGTTGTAACACAATGTTTTAGTAAAATTATTAAAGATAACAACGAAATAATCTTAATGATTGAATTGATTTTGAAGGTCGCCGTATTTTACGATTTCTTTAAGCTCTTATCCTGTGATTAGGGTTGAAGTAAAATACACTTTACAACTAATTCCAGTATAATTACAAATATGTATCTAAATAAATGACATGTTTCGCTACGATGTAACTTCTTCAGATCTTACATTACTACTAGCCTACAAATTAGTGATATACAACTTGTTTTCTACCCTTATTCTCGAACGTGACCAACTACGGTCTCTGACAAGATGTACGTAACTGTATTTTAACAATTTTAACGATACCAATTCAAAAGCGGAGAATTATTGAGGTCTATTTGGTCATTTAAAAGTATATCTGTGTATTTAAGTTTATTTATTTCTAAGGCTTCGAGTAAATTTAATTTTAAACACTTCTGTTGTAAATGTAGTATCTCAAATCTATTGTTGATGAGAGTAAAATTATCAATATGAACCCCCAGACTCCAAAATTATATTCGCTAATTAAGCTTCATAAAATAGAGAATCCTATTCGACCTGTTGTGTCGTTTGTCTCAACACCTTCATATAAATTATCTAAAATACTCTTAGAGCATATTAAAGAAAATACAGGTTTTTCAGCTAGTTTTACTATTAAGAATTCAATAGTAAAAAAATTGAAAATATTAAACTCCTGGATAATGCAAAATTAGTTTCATTTAACGTTACTAATTTATTTCCAATTATACCTATAAAAGACACTATTACATAACTTAGTGGAAAACTTTTTAACTAGTACGAGGGAGCGTTTTTATATTCGCGGAATGGGGGATAAGGGGTGGAAATAAAAAAACCTAATTATTTTTCTTTTTCAATATATTCACCTGCAAGACGGATACATTTTTCACATCTTTCAATTAATTTATTTATACCCTCATAAAAAAATGATTTCTCTTTATCTGCAAAATACGCCGAAACTGCCTCCTTGACTTCATCATCGGCAGTAAATTTTTTACCCCGCAGCTCTTTTTTTACTTTCGGAAACAGGTAATAATCACTCGGGGCCAGGTCTGGGCTGTAGGGTGGGTGATTCACAATTTCGAAGCCCACCTTATGCAGGGCAGCTAACGCAACGCGGCTCTTGTGGACGGGCGCGTTGTCGTGCAAAAGCAGCACACCTTTCGTCAATTTTCCCCGTCTTTTCTCTTTAATGGCTTCTTTTAGTCGCTCTAATATTGAAACGTAATATTCTCCGGTTATAAAAACACCTTTATTTTTATAATCAATCAATAATATTCCTTCCGAGTCCCAAAATAATGTTGCCATGAGTTTCCCAGCTGATTGTGACACTTTAAATTTCTTGGGAGGTGCTGTGCCCTTTTTATGCCACTGCATGGAGTCTTGTTTGGACTCAGGTTCATAATGATGAACCCAAGTAACAATTCGACTCAATACACCATCCTTGTCTTCATTACAGAGCAGAGGTCCGAAAATGCACGCGAATACTCTACGCGCTGTTGTTTTTGCGGCGGCGTGAGCTTTCTCGGTACCCATCTTGCGCTGACCTTAGACATGCCGAGATGATCGTGTAGGATTTTAAAAATTGTTGTATCGGATACTCCAACCATTTCTGCGAGTTGTTTCTTCTTTAGTCGAACATCTTCGAGTACAATTTTTTCAACTTTTTGGATAAGCGTGGTCACCTCAATGCTCCTGCCCGGCCTCGGGTCGTCTTCAAGGGATTCCCTTCCTTGTTTAAATAAACTATGCCACTTGTACACCATGCTGGTTTTTCCTGGACAAGAGTCGCCGTAAACCAATGACATCTCATTCATTATGGTCGCGACTGATTTTATTTCACTTTTCACTCCTGATTATGTTACTTGGTTGATGATAGCTCAAAGACTCAACCGTCTAATAACAATGAAACTTCGTATTTGTACTAATTATGAGTCGCTGCACAGGCCACGCCCCCAATGCGCCTAATCACCCCCTACAACCCGCGCATTCCGCGCATATAAAAACGCTCCCTCGTAGAAATGTCAAAAAATCAGATATTAAGAGTTGCCTTAAAATTTGTTTAGAACAAAATTATTTTGACTTTGACAAGAAAATATATTCTTGCAATGATGGTTTAATAATGGGTAACCCGTTAAGCCCACTCTTAGCAGAGATTTTTATGGATCATTTAGAGAATCAAATTAAAGAACATCCAAATTTCGAACACTTTGTTTATTGGCATAGATATGTAGATGATGTATTAGGTTGTTTCAGTGGGTCAGATAGACAATTAATGCAATTTTTAAAATATATAAATAGTTTACGTAAAAATATCAAATTCACAATAGAAAAAGAATTAAAGAATAGTTTAAACTTTTTAGACCTTACAATCTCCAGAGAACGTAACAGACACGTTTTCTCAATTTTTCACAAACCAACACATACAGGCATCATTCATAGTAGCTCTTGTCACCCTTTTAGTCAAAAATTAGCGGCACTCCACTCCATGATACATAGATTGTTGTCAGTTCCATTAAATAATGAAAATTTTCTTAAAGAATTAAACATAGTAAAACAAATCGCGAAAAACAATGGATATAATCCAAATATAGTAGATCAAATATTGAGAAAAAAGAAATACAATAAGGCTATAGAAATGGTTTACCCAAGAACAAAAGAGATATTAAGTCATTATAAAGTACTAACTTACGCAGGATCAACAAGTGAAAAAATAGGAAGAATTTTACGCAAACTAGATATTAATGTAACATACAAAACTAGTAATTCCATAGGGAAACACGTAAAAAACAATAAATCTAAGACAAACGAAGGTAAAAAATCAGGAGTTTATAAATTAACATGTATGGACTGCCCTAAAATATATATAGGTCAAACCGGAAGGTGTTTTGGCAAAAGAATAAATGAACACTTCAAGAGCTATTGCAATAAAAAGACAGATTCAAATTACGCGAGTCACCTCCTAGAAAATAACCATAATTTTAACAATAGATTTGAGATACTACATTTACAACAGAAAAGTTTAAAATTAAATTTACTCGAAGCCTTAGAAATAAATAAACTTAAATACACAGATATACTTTTAAATGACCAAATAGACCTCAATAATTCTCCGCTTTTGAATTGGTATCGTTAAAATTATGTATGGTATGAGAAAGAGCTTAAAATTATAAAAGATGCGGCCAAGTGTAATGGTTTCCAGCCTCAGCATATCTATAAGTTAATTAGGAAGTTTAATTATAAGAAAACTGTGAAAGAATCTACGACTTTTCGAGAGGATGTTAAAGCTTCACCCGTTGTGACCCTCCCTTACGCTCCCTTTATCACTAAAGGTTTGAGTAAAATCTTCAAAGAACTAGATCTCAGAATAGTTTACAGTTCTGGGACTAGTTTACGAAGTCTCACCGGTAACCCTAAAGATAAAATACAACCTTTAGAAAAGTCAGGTATTTACGAAATTAATTGTAAAGATTGTAATCAAAAATATATTGGGCAAACCAGGGGAGCAGTCTCAACTAGATTCAAAGAGCATATGGCTCATCTTAGATTGAATAGAATTGAGAAATCGAGCGTTGCCCAACACATTTTTGAAACAGATCACAACATCGATCATACGAATGTTAAATTAATTAGACGAATAAACAATAATTATAAGTTTCTAAATGTTTTCGAAAGTTTAGAAATATATAAAAATAAGTCATGTGCAATGAATTGTGACAATGGACCTATACCGTATTCGTCATTGTTTTCGTTAATCGGAAATTAATGATGCGTATCGGATTGAGCGTGCATAACATTTAGGTTACCTGTTTTTGTAGATTTTATTTTAATTTAGTTTTATTATCGCCTTGATAATGACAGCATTGCTGTTGAAACGCGTCGGTGTTTTAGTTAAAACTTGTTTGGTGTTCAGTGGGTTAAAGTGTTTAGTGTTATCGTTAAAATTGTTAAAATACAGTTACGTACATCTTGTCAGAGACCGTAGTTGGTCACGTTCGAGAATAAGGGTAGAAAACAAGTTGTATATCACAAATTTGTAGGCTAGTAGTAATGTAAGATCTGAAGAAGCTACATCGTAGCGAAACATGTCATTTATTTAGATACATATTTGTAATTATACTGGAATTAGTTGTAAAGTGTATTTTACTTCAACCCTAATTATTATGGAGTTCCAGCAAGTAACGGCTGATTCAATCAATCCTATCCTGTGATGTTTCAGGAACAGTTTTACAACTTTATAAGCTATCCTGGAACCATTAATATATAAATAATCCAAAGAAACCTAGTAGTCAACTCTAACAATATGTAACGCTAGTAATCCTTTGTTTACGACAACAATATTTCAACTACAAAGACCACAATAGCATTGCTTTGATGCTACTTGTAGACCACAATTACTCCTTCACTTATACAGATGTTGGTTATAATTAGATTGTGTTAGACGGTGCATCAGATGCTGACGATGCACTCCTTCCTAAAAACATATTTAACTCAACCAGCTAATACAGTATCTTTAATGAGAGAAGATTTTCAGTTCAAGCTGAACAAGACGACTAGTACATAACTCATTTGTAATTCTACTGAGGCGATTTTGAAATTTTGAAAACGAAATATAGTTTCACTTGTAGTAGCAAAGACATCTTTCCTACCAGATTGTGTTGATGAAAAAAATATCAAGATGAGTGAGATTATTCTAAAAAGATTGGGGTTTGAGGTGAATGAGACGGGAAAAATTGCAAAACCTATGTCTACTTATTAAAATCTCGTAATCTCTCTAACCAAAGAAAGATGACTGTGTCTACCTTAATAAATTGACGGGACAGAAAAAATGTGTGGAGTGAAAGAAGGCTAGTAAATAAATGAATAGCGCAGCTAACTATTTATTTGCCGAGCCTCAAAGTACCACATATCCTTGTATCAGTACTTACACGTTCGGATTAGTACCTGTCTTACGATGTCCTGGAAAAGTAACTAAACCATTTACTATATTAATGCAAATTCAGATTAACGTGGAATGAGCTTTGTTACTCGTTGCTTCATTCGATATTAGAGTTGTGTTAGATAGTATTAAAGGATAAATGGAATATTTTCAAACCACAATGGTATTTGTATCTGTATATAAACTAAAAATTTAATGCCCATCCTAAACTGAAATAGCCTGTATGTAATGCGTAATTGATATGAGAAATTTCAGTAGGAAGCTGCTGGATAATTCGGTATTATAATAATTGCATCAACTATACTACGAAACTAGATATCTAGACAAACATAATCATCAAAGTAAATATTAATTATGGAACTACATTCGTTAGGGTATCACCCACAAGACCTAATTCAATCTTCCAAAATCAAACTCTTCGGCTGTATTACAAATTACGATGGAAATCGAATAACTAGCGTTACTAGATTTACATTCAAACAATATTTTTTGACGTCATAAACCTGTTTTTGAAGACGACTTCTTTAATATAGATTTGATAAATTAGCACTTTGTTTTGTCTGCATAACAACTAAGGTATACGATAAAGGGAAAAAAGAAACACATAAAATTTTTATAATCATTTATAGCAACAGTGTAATGAGTGCTACAATTATACTTTGTGAAGTTACTAGTATATTATTTGAGCATAATGCGAATCACTAAATCTTGTTAACTTCTTTTGACAGTCGGCATCTATGTTATTGCCCGCTATATGTACCTCTGAAGCTCGAGATAATGATTTTAAAAGGTTGTCACTTAGACATTGCAAATTGTTGCCCATCAACACTACCTCCCTCACTCTAATTACACCCTTAAAAGCATCGTCCCCTATAGTTTGAATTTTGTTGTTAGATAAATTCAATCGAGTCAATCTTTTGAGATTTGAAAAAACACCATCTGGAAGCTCCGTAATCTGATTATAGGATAGATCCAACCTATTCAAATTATCACAATTCAAAAACCATTCCGCTTTAAGCATTGATATTTTGTTGTCACGTAAAAAGAGCCGCTCCAATGTTGGTATGTACTTGAATACGTTCTCTTCGACTTCAGTGATCTCATTATTTTCAAAGAATAGTGATGTGATTGGTCCGGCTCCTTCGAATATGTTCTGTTCTATTTTCGTTAAGTTCGTCCATCCGAGAGAGAGTGAATATAATTTCGGTAGCTTACGAAATGCTCCTGGTTTTATTATTTGTAAATCAGAGGCCCTTATATACAGCTTTTCCAAAACTGGTAAATCGGGAAAATCACCTTCATCTAGTTCTTGTCCAGGGGCTTCATATATCCATATTACACGTCTCTCCGTAAAATTTTTAATGTTTCCATGGTCGAAGCTATCACTTTCACCGGGATCCGTGTCACCAACACTGATGGAAACATCACTGAAGTCTAACGCTAAAATTGGGGTAAAAGCTGATACCACCAAAAGTGTGTAAAACAACATGTTTTTAAAGATTGCAGCAATATTATAACTGTTTAATTCGAAAATACTTTCGTTTATATAGTTTCGCGTAAACAATGCACAATGCAACAATTTAAAATTAACGGTTCGTTTATTGCAGCACAATGAATCGTAAGTATTATCGGTGATAACCACAAGAAATCAATTACAACATGAATTTTATAACCAGTACGAGTTTTTGGGGCAATTTTCTTTATGCTATCATAAAGCCATTTTGATAACGTGCTCTGACCTCTCCTTTCTGCAAATTAGTAAAAACTAATTCTTTTTATAATTCCTTGCTGTTAGACGCTTCCATGTCCTTGATGTGAACGACACGTGAAGATTCTTTTCTGCGGTTGAGCCTGTGGCATAGCATTTTAGTCTTTGAACAACTATCTCTAGTTTAATGGAGTGGTAGGTTTACATTCGCACAAACGTTTTGGGCGGCATATACCTATTTTTGAACACGACTTCTTTATTATAGAAAATCTGTCTGAGATGGCATGTTAGATGAGATGGCATACCACAGTGTTTACTAAAAAAGATTTTCAATTTAGCGCTTTAAACAATGCTTTCCCATAGTTACAAGACAAACGAAAAAGGCTGGTCAACAGTGTACTTGTCTAGAGCACCAGATCCAAACAAGTGTCCAAGAAATATTCCTGTCTGAAACAATAAACAGCTACATCGTGCTTTATATAGTATTCTTACCGGTCAATAATGTGTGAGTGTTAAAAATTGCGTCTTCTGTTGGGTTAATTCCGAAATAACAGTTCTTACGGTTTGCTGCACTTTCGTCTTAGATGACACAGTGCAGTTACGGATGAGATGGCACAATATGCCATCTCAGACAGATCGATGATTTCAGAATAAAAAAAATTGTTTCAAAAAGAACTTCATCTCGCCAGTCGTAGCCAGAACAAATTATGAAAGAAGCTATACTTGCAATTCAGCAGCGTAAGATGGGATGGCAGAAAATGGGTGGGTAAAAGGTTACCTGGGGGTAGTAAAAATTTATTTGATGAGACTTTAGATGATGAAATTGTAAAACATTTAAAAACGAGATTGTTTCGAATGTCTACTGTTTAGCTTAAGAAATAGGAGAAGCTAAAGGAATACGTCACAAATTTTCTGTTCATAAACAGATGGCTGGATGCGACGTAATCCCTCGTTGTAATTGAGAAAACCTGAATCTACCTCCGGCTTTTAATAAAATACAAATTACGAATTACTTTAAGTCTTTATCAGAGATTCTTCCCCTTCAAACGTGACTGATGTCGATATGGACGACAAGGTGAAACGATTCAGCTGTCAAGAACTGGTGACGAAAATAGAGCTGTTACTGATTCATCTTAAAAGCAATTGTCAGATTAGAATTTGACAATCGCAGTAACTTTTCCAATCATGTTTTGTCAAGTTTTACATTTTCCACCATGAATCCTTGATCTAGAAAGTGGTTCCTCAACAGCTTTAATAAATGAGTAATGTCAGCGAAAACTTGAACTTGTAGATTTTCATCGGCAGGATGAGGAAAATATACATGACCAAAATCCAACATTCCCTGAACCCATATCACTTGTAATAGCGACCACAATAAATCCTTGTCATATTCTGATCAAAATCGTAAAATACAGGCTGCTTCCACTTGTTTAATAATCCACGAGCCATAACAGTTTGACAAGCTTTATGCGGTCCTAGCACTTGCTGCCTTTCTGGATCAATGCAGACTTTATTTGATATATATACCTCATCAAAAGTTAACACTGTTAATCGATCTAATTCTGATAGCTCACTTGCCTTAACTTTCAAATAACGCATCACATCAGATAATAAGCCTCTGTGTACGTGCAAACATCTTGCCCATCCTCTCAACGTTGATAAGCCAGGTAAAGTGAGCTTATTATTTCTCAAGAGACAATAGGCTTTTGGGCTAACGCTTCTAAGCGAAATTGCAGAGGCAATGTCATCAGGACTCCAATGAATCTTCTTTTTGAAGGGTTAAACTACACTTTCATTTGTCCAGGTGTGAAAATTCGCTCCAGGGATTTGCTGTAAAACATTTTCATATTTTGTTTTCCATTCAGGCAATTTCTTTCGGCAAATCTTCGAGCATTGCATTAGGATTGGAAGGAATCTCATGTTGAATGGAAAAGAAAGACACTTGTGGTCTAACTCTATTCAACAAAATTAATAAATCTCAAAAGCACTAGGTATCATGATTGACAATACTGACTGATCTTTCGAATATTTTCTGCTCTATCTTCGTTAAATTCGTCCGCATTATAGAGAGTTTATGTAATTTCGGTAGTTTACGAAATGCTGCCGATTTTATTACTCGTACATCACAGTCCCCCATATACAACTCTTCCAAAACAGGGTGGAGGGGCCCCCTTATCACACGAGGAACTTCAAAATAGGGTAGATAGCTTGCACCCAACTTGCACCAGCTTGCACCATCAATTTTAGAGCTTGCACCTCTTTCCAACCCCCCCTAAAAAAGGTTTTTTCTATTTTGCTTCTAGCCCTGTCAGTCTTGACTTTTCTTCATACTTTCTTATGTACCAAATGTTCGTATATGCATTCCTTCCTCATTTCATACCGTATCAAGCGACATGTAATTTGGGCAATTTAAATCTTATGAGTTTATTCATTTTTATCTCTTAATTTAGTAAGACGTAGAAATTTCAAACAAACACCAACAGTAAAAACGCTAAAACAAGTGAAAAATGTCGGTTGTAAGTAGAATGTTAAAAAAAACAACAAAAATATATTTTACAGATACAAACGTATAATATATGTATACAGGGTCATTCACGGAACTGGTTCGTTAGAACTTTTTGATGTTCTTGAAATTCAGTAATTATAACTGATATCATCTGAACTCATTAGCAAAATTATTTACGTCAGTGTACCACTTCCGGTGTACCAGAACTTGATTTCAAAAATGCTATAATATATAGGATGTTCCATTAAAAAAAAAGTGACTTTCATCGATGTGAACTTGGTTGAAATTAACGTTAATTTTGGACGACCCTGTATAAATTATGATAAATTTTAGGACGTAAATTTGATGTATGCTATTTCAGGTAATACCATGCCAAATATGAAGTCTTTAGCTGCAATGCCTTCAGAAATACAGAATTTTCAACATAACATTGCAATTGGTCCTATATCTGAAAAAAAAATGAATAACTCAAAAACGGCTGATTTTTGACATAGGGTGTCTTAGTAAGTTTTGATGCAGAATTGTATGCTTGACACAAAAAAATACTCAAAAAAATATACCATGCTATTTAAATTAAGAAAATTGACGTCAACTTCCGGTAAACCGGAAGTGGTTAGGTTAGGTTAATATCAAGTTAGCCCCCCCTGCAATTTTTTAAAAATTATTACTTAACTAGAGAGGTGCAAGTTGTTATACATGTGATGCAAAGTGGTGCAAGCTTGGTGCAAACACTCTCATGCCACTTTGACCTTTGACCCAGCGAAGGAATTTTCGTTCATGTGCAAATTATCTCATTATTATAAAAGTTGTTCTTGCAAAAACAAGTTTCCCCTGATAAATGCTGTTCAATACCCGATAAAAGCTGTTCAATACCCGTAAAAGCTGTTCAATACCCGATAAAAGCTGTTCAATACCCGTAAAAGCTGTTCAATACCCGATAAAAGCTGTTCAATACCAGATAAAAGCTGTTCAATACCCGATAAAAGCTGTTCAATACCAGATAAAAGCTGTTCAATACCCGTAAAAGCTGTTCAATATCCGATAAAAGCTGGTCAATACCCGATAAAAGCCGTTCAATACGCGATAAAAACCGTTCAATACCCGATAAAAGCTGTTCAATACCCGTAAAAGCTGTTCAAAACCCGATAAAAGCTGTTCAATACCCGATAAAAGCTGCCCAATACCCGTAAAAGCAGTTCAATACTCGTAAAAGCTGTTCAATACCCGATAAAAGCTGTCCAATACCCGTAAAAGCTGTTCAATATCCGATAAAAGCTGGTCAATACCCGATAAAAGCCGTTCAATACGCGATAAAAACCGTTCAATACCCGATAAAAGGTGTTCAATAGCCGATAAAAGCTGTTAGTGAGATAATAATAATGAGATAATTTGCACATAAAAGTAAATTCCTTCGCGGGGTTAAAGGTCAAAGTGGCGTGAGAGTGACTTAGTTATAGTACTGGTGTCTTGAATACACAGACGTGGCACAATAAGCCTGATGGTTGCGGTGCCTTACCGGTGACCATTGGTTGGACGGGTCTGGTTTTAGGAGGAAAATTTTTTTTTTAACGGGCGATGTATAAATTTTGATTCCCATACTATTCATATTACGTTCGGATATTTCCGTGTAAATTTCAACACGGATATAAAAAAGTGGAGTACGAAAGCTATCGGAAAACGATAAGCGACGATTGCGGATACAATTGAAGGTAACCGAGGGTGTAATTCTTCCGGGAATTACTCGGTTTAGAGGGCGCTGTAGGAGACGGGCGTATTACATACATATGTGCTTGCTTATATATATGTATATATACATATATTATGTAGTGGTGGCAAAAAATTATCCCCTATCAAGCATATGTTGCTCCTTCCTCCCCTTATTATCCGCAATGCGGTCGAGGGATCGTATATTTACTTTTTTTTTCATCTCTCCAGCTGTTATTCGTTTATTCACGTGCTAACGCGTTGAATTCGATTATCCGAAGTTATGTAATGTAGTGGGGGTAGAATAACATAATACTTTCGATAAAAACTCATAATTGAAAATAGAAAATTACAGACATGGAGTTGTAAAAAAAAAAATGGCTCACAACACTTAATTTTTACTTTTTCATGTTGTAATTGATTTCTCGTTTTTATCACCCGTTAATTTTAAATCTTTGCATTGTGCATTGTTTAACCGAACCTATATAAACGAAAGTATTTTCGAATTAAACAGTTTATAATATTGCTTCGATCTTTAAGAACATGTTTTACACATTTTTGTTGGTATCAGCTTTTACCCCGATTTTAACGTTAGATTTTACTCATGTTGAAATACATATTGGCTGTTGCTATAAATGATTATAAAAATTTGATCTGTTTCTTTTTTTCTCCTTATCGTACGCCTTGCTTGTCGTACAGACAAAACAAAGTGCTAATTTATCAAATCTAGGGAAATGAGTCTGAGGCGTCATACTTTTTAAAATTGTGCTATAAAAAGTAAAATAAATAAATTTTGAAAAATTTGCAATGCTATTATTTTTGTAGTTGAAGTATACAAAGTTTCACAAAATTGTAGCCAATAAATATTCATCCATCTAAGCAGTAGGAATATGTCATCTCATCTTGATACATCATGTACTTCGAATTAACGATTCACAATCACAATGCCAGCGTGTGCTTTTTACCGGTGTTCGAATTACACCGAAAAACTAAAAGTAGCTACTGGTATCAGGTAATTTAATTTCCCGAAAGTGGAAGATTTCAAGCAGCGTTGGATTAATGCCTGTAAAAGGTCAGACTGTTTCAACATGGCGAACAGTAAGCACTTTAAAGAGAATGACTTTGAGATTCCCCTGCGACATCACATCTTGAATTATTCCCCAACCGTATAATTCCGTGTGTAAGAGTGTGAAAAGGTCTATGGTAGACTTTGAGGGAAGAGAAGAGAGAGCAGCTAAATGGCGCCATCGTACCATTATAAATGATGCATTATTGAAGCACAAGGAAGAGACTCCATAAACCGTAACAAGCACTGAAGAACCTCAAACAGACACAGGCAGCAAAGATCAGTCAGTATTTAGCTTTTAAGATTTATTAATTTTGTTGTAGAGTTCCATTCAACATGAGGTTCCTTCCAATCCTAATGCAATGCTCGAAGATTTGCCGAAAGAAATTGCCTGAATGGAAAACAAAATATGAAAATGTTTTACAGCAAATCCCTGGAGCGAATTTTCACACCTGGACAAATGAAAGTGTAGTTTAACCCTTCAAAAAAGAAGATTCATTGGAGTCCTGATGACATTGCCTCTGCAATTTCGCTTAGAAGCGTTAGCCCAAAAGCCTGTTGTCTCTTGAGAAATAATAAGCTCCCTTTACCTGGCTTATCAACGTTGAGAGGATGGGCAAGATGTTTGCACGTACACAGAGGCTTATTATCTGATGTGATGCGTCATTTGAAAGTTAAGGCAAGTGAGCTATCAGAATTAGATCGATTAACAGTGTTAACTTTTGATGAGGTATATATATCAAATAAAGTCTGCATTGATCCAGAAAGGCAGCAAGTGCTAGGACCGCATAAAGCTTGTCAAACTGTTATGGCTCGTGGATTATTAAACAAGTGGAAGCAGCCTGTATTTTACGATTTTGATCAGAATATGACAAGGATTTATTGTGGTCGCTATTACAAGTGATATGGGTTCAGGGAATGTTGGATTTTGGTCATGTATATTTTCCTCATCCTGCTGATGAAAATCTACAAGTTCATGTTTTTGCTGACATTCCTCATTTATTAAAGCTGTTGAGGAACCACTTTCTAAATCAAGGATTCATGGTGGAAAATGTAAAACTTGACAAAACATGATTGGAAAAGTTACTGCGATTGTCAAATTCTAATCTGACAATTGCTTTTAAGATGAGTCAGTAACAGCTCTATTTTCGTCACCAGTTCTTGACAGCTGAATCGTTTCACCTTGTCGTCCATATCGACATCAGTCACGTTTGAAGGGGAAGAATCTCTGATAAAGACTTAAAGTAATTCGTAATTTGTATTTTATTAAAAGCCGGAGGTAGATTCAGGTTTTCTCAATTACAACGAGGGATTACGTCGCATCCAGCCATCTGTTTATGAACAGAAAATTTGTGACGTATTCCTTTAGCTTCTCCTATTTCTTAAGCTAAACAGTAGACGTTCGAAACAATCTCGTTTTTAAATGTTTTACAATTTCATCATCTAAAGTCTCATCAAATAAATTTTTACTACCCCCCAGGTAACCTTTTACCCACCCATTTTCTGCCATCCCATCTTACGCTGCTGAATTGCAAGTATAGCTTCTTTCATAATTTGTTCTGGCTACGACTGGCGAGATGAAGTTCTTTTTGAAACAAATTTTTTTATTCTGAAATCATCGATCTGTCTGAGATGGCATATTGTGCCATCTCATCCGTAACTGCACTATGCCATCTAAGACGAAAGTGCAGCAAACCGTAAGAACTGTTATTTCGGAATTAACCCAACAGAAGACGCAATTTTTAACACTCACACATTATTGACCGGTAAGAATACTATATAAAGCACGATGTGGCTGTTTATTGTTTCAGACAGAAATATTTCTTGGACACTTGTTTGGATCTGGTGCTCTAGACAAGTACACTGTTGACCAGCCTTTTTCGTTTGTCTTGTAACTATGGGAAAGCATTGTTTAAAGCGCTAAATTGAAAATCTTTTTTAGTAAACACTGTGGTATGCCATCTCATCTAACATGCCATCTCAGACACATTCTCTATATTAAAGAAGTCGTGTTCAAAAATAGGTATATGCCGCCCAAAACGTTTGTGCGAATGTAAACCTACCACTCCATTAAACTAGAGATAGTTGTTCAAAGACCAAAATGCTATGCCACAGGCTCAACCGCAGAAATGAATCTTCACGTGTCGTTCACATCAAGGACATGGAATCGTCCAACAGCAAGGAATTATAAAAAGAATTAGTTTTTACTAATTTGCAGAAAGGAGAGGTCAAAGCACGTTATCAAAATGGCTTTATGATAGCATAAAGAAAATTGCCCCAAAAACTCGTACTGGTTATAAAATTCATGTTGTAATTGATTTCTTGTGGTTATCACCGATAATACTTACGATTCATTGTGCTGCAATAAACGAGCTGTTAATTTTAAATCGTTGCATTGTGCATTGTTTACGCGAAACTATATAAACGAAAGTATTTTCGAATTAAACAGTTATAATATTGCTGCAATCTTTAAAAACATGTTGTTTTACACACTTTTGGTGGTATCAGCTTTTACCCCAATTTTAGCGTTAGATTTCAGTGATGTTTCCATCAGTGTTGGTGACACGGATCCCGGTGAAACTGATGCCTTCGACCATGGAAACATTAAAAATTTTACGGAGAGACGTGTAATGTGGATACATGAAGCCCCTGGACAAGAACTAGATGAAGGTGATTTTCCCGATTTACCAGTTTTGGAAAAGCTGTATATAAGGGCCTCTGATTTACAAATAATAAAACCAGGAGCATTTCGTAAGCTACCGAAATTATATTCACTCTCTCTCGGACGGACGAACTTAACGAAAGTAGAACAGAACATATTCGAAGGAGCCGGACCAATCACATCACTATTCTTTGATAATAATCAGATCACTGAACTCGAAGAGAACGTATTCAAGTACATACCAACATTGGAGCGGCTCTTTTTACGTCACAACAAAATATCAATGCTTAAAGCGGAATGGTTTTTGAATTGTGATAATTTGAATAGGTTGGATCTATCCTATAATCAGATTACGGAGCTTCCAGATGGTGTTTTTTCAAATCTCAAAAGATTGACTCGATTGGATTTATCTATGAACAAAATTCAAACTATAGGGGACGATGCTTTTAAGGGTGTAATTAGAGTGAGGGAGGTAATTTTGGCAGCTAACAATTTGCAATGTCCAAGTGATAATCTTTTAAAGTCATTATCTCGTGCTTCAAGGGTAAATATAAGGGGCAATAACATAGATGCCGATTGTCAAAAGAAGTTAACAAGATTTAGTGATTCGCATCATGCTCAAATAATATACTAGTAAATTCGCAAAGTATAATTGTAGCACTCATTACACTGTTGCTATGAATGATTATAAAAATTTTATGTGTTTTTTTTTCCCTTATCGTATACCTTAGTTGTCATACAGACAAAACAAAGTGCTAATTTATCAAATCTATATTAAAGAAACCGTCAAAAAATATTGTTAATGTAAATCTACTGACGCTAGTTATTCGATTTCTATCATAACTTGTAATATAGCTGCAGCGTTTGATGTAGTGGGGACCCTGCATTTTTTTTAAAATAATTACTCAACTAGAGGGGTGCAATCTGTTATACATGTGCTGCAAGGTGGTGCAAGTATAACATGTAAGTGCTGTACGTTTCTAGGTATCTATCACAAGAAGATTCGTTATTTCGTATAGCTTCAGGATATAAAGTAGGACGATCCACAGTATCTTCGGTAATTGAAGAAACAACAGAAGCTATATGGAATACATTAAACAAAACTGTATTAAAACCTTTAAATGTAAAAGATTATAAAAAAATTTCCATTTGCCCATCGAATAGCAGAAGTAATTTTTTTAATTACAGAAAACACTTTAGCAGCATTCTTTTGGCAATATGTGATGCCCATTACAATTTTCTAAATGTAAATATTGGAGCTTATGGTTCCCGAAGTGATGGTGGAGTTTTGGCGAATTCAGCTTTTGGAAAAGCATTGGACAATTTGAAATTAAAATTACCTGAAGACGAGCATTTGCCAAAAAGCAACATATTCACAAAAAAGCAACACATTCTGTTGAAAGCAAATTTAATGAAAGCATTCAAGGGAACTAATCTGTCATTACAAAGGGAAATTTTTAATTATAGAATTAGTCCTGCCAGGGGAGTGATAGAAAATGCTTTTGGTGTTCTTGTTGCACGGTGGAGAATTTTTCTAATAAAGCTAACTTTTTGTCTCCATAACTTTATCAAACAAAAAGAATATAGTTTGCCTGATGCAAAAAAGACATACTGTCCACAATCGCTGTGTGATAAAGATAGTAACGATGGTGGAGTTGAAGGAGAATGGCGAAGAGAAGTAGGTAATCAATTCAATATTTTGGAAGAAACTGAATGTACTGGAAGAGGAGGATATAATCCAGGAAAAGTTGCTCTTGCTGTGAGAGAAAAATTAGTGCAGTATTTAATAAGTCCTGCAGGATCTCTTGCAGCTCAAGTAAATTATGTAAAACGAGGAAAGAAATATTAAATTTTATGTTGTAGATATATATATACAGTAGAACCTCGATTATCCGTGCTGGTCGGGACTGAACCAAGCCCGGAAAATCGAAAAGCACGGTTAATCCGTACCTACTTATTTTAGTCAAAAAAGTTGGTTTACAAATTATTATGACTACTTACCGTACTACGAAAAAAATTTCTAACTTGGAATAAATATAAAATTAAGCTGGTAAAGTTTATTATGGCAAAGAAAGACATAACACAACATATAGATATAAAAAAAAACAAAACATGCTTTTCTTGTTACAATAATTGTGTAAAAAATTAAATCAAAACTTAATTAAGAAAGATAATCAGTTAATTTGGTTTGTTTTTTCTTCCGAGTAAATTCATTTTTATTTCTTCTTTCATTTTTCGCAAATTTAAAATGGTGCTTATATCTGTTTCTTTCTGTTGTTCAAAATACATCAGTAACTTCTCTACGGAACTAGCTACTTCATTGTGGGACACTACAATATTTGGATTTTCTTCACTGGCACTTTCATTTTCACTTTGTACTGTTGCAGATGCATTAGAGTCTTCAATTTCACACATCCCTTCTTCTGTCATATGTTGGAAACCTCCATCATTTTCATCGCACTCTAACCAGTCTTCTATTTCTGTTTGTTCCAAGTCTTTTAATTGGTCGACTTGTGTAACTATAGAGCTTATTTCTTCCGTGGAAATTTCAGGCGCAATTTGAAATTCTTCCGCTTCGGATTCAATGTGAGTCATTATTTTCGAAACCGCACGTGCAACATGCTAGAAGATAAACAGCATCTTTAAGATTTAAAGATTTCCAACACACGCTCCCAATAAACTCATCATCAAATTTTTTCTATAAAATCTTTTCATGGATTCTATGACCCCCTGATCCATTGGCTGTGCTATTAAAGTAACATTTGGTGGGAAAAATAGGCAAAAATATTTCCATCGTCTGATTTCAAAACATCTTGACAAAGATAAGACGGGGCATTGTCGAGGAGAAGTAGGGCTTTTGGAGGTAAACGCTGTTTTTCACAAAAAGCTCGAACTTCTGGAATAAACTTCTTATGGAACCATTCTTTGAATATTGACTGGTTCATCCACGCTGAATGTTGGTGATAATTTGTCTCGCTATACTGCAACTGGTGGTTGACTTTTTTCATTGTCGCCTTTTATGATTTCGTTGGTAATCAAAATAGGCTCGATCCGGGATTAAACTTCTGATTTTTGGATTTTCCAGCACTTAGTTTTTCGCCTTAACCACTGCGGCCATAATTCCGGTTATAATATAACTAGCTGGTTGACTTCAAACTTTTTAAAAAATTTGCTCGAGGATTTTTGGATTTTCCCCACTTTGCCATCGCTTCAGGTAATTTTAGTTTGTGCTCGCCAGAAGCACTGCCACAACAGAGAACCGTAATGCGATCTTTTTTTGTTTTGAATCCAGGAGCCGTTTTTTCATTGTCTGCTGCTAATGTTTTCGTTGGTATCGCTTTCCACAATAGTCCCGTCTCACCCGCGTTGTAAATTTGATGGCTGCTTAAGTTGTGACACTTAATATTTTCCAATTCGTAACAAAATTTAACAATTGCTACTTCATCAGCACTTAGTTTTTCTCCTGTTTTAGATAATCTTGATTTGTTTGAAACTTTCATTGATAATGAATCGAAGAAAGTTTAGATTTCGAAAAACTTCCAGCGACAAATTTGAAGATAAAGAACTACAGAAGTTTTTGATGAAAAAATTATTTAGAAAAAGTTTAAATTGTAGGAGATATTGCAAAACGATTCAAGGCGTTAACATGGAAAGCAGTAAAGTTTCACGTATACGATGATGGTCTTTAAAATCGTTTGCACTAATTCGCATTCTGCACGGATAATTGAAACCCGGATAATCAAAGCTGTTTGAACACGGTTAATCCGCAGCACGGTTAATCCGCACACGGATAATCGAGGTTCTACTAATATATATATACCAATAAATAATGTAAACTATTAATCAACTGGTTTTAATCCTGTTGCAATTAAATATAATGCTGCTTTTCGGTTTTGTTTTTGTCTAGGGTCGCTCACTTTTCGGAGTTCACAGTGATTTACAAAATACGAAGAGTTCGCCATCGGGTTTTGACTTCATCAGCTACAATGAAAAAGGAAATATTACATTGTCAGATATGTCAATCTTGATTTTATGCATTTTTATATTGATGGTTTGGCCAGTGGGTAAAATTCAAGCTTGATTATTTTAAATTTAACAATCCAACGTAGTTGTAATTTCAGTCCACATCTTTAAAATCTTTCTTTGATTTGTTGTACAGAAAGGGATATTGTTGAATCAATTCTAGTAACAACACTACAGGAATAATATAAAAAATTAAAAATTTGCTTCCGAATATAGTAAGGCACGCCTCGTCTATTTTCACTATAAATATGGTTAGATTTGAAGAGTTTGATGCACGTCCAATAGCGACAGTGCGCATGTCCCATTGGTAGATGTTAATCATGATGTTAAGAAATCGAATCGAGATTCCTTCAGAATTCTTCAAATCCCCTTTTTTTTCCTACACCATTAACTAACGCTACGCAGCAATTACTCCATAATAATCAAGTTCGTTATATCCGAAGCTCTTTAAATTCGATCCGGTAATAACGAACTAGAACCAATCGCTGAGTGGAAACAGATCGGCGTAATAAATTGCGACAATAAAACGTTTCCGTTTTGAAATACCGACGTAGAAATTAAGCGGGAATAAAGAAAGAAAGAAAGAAAGGAGGAATCCCTTTTATGAGTACATAAAAAATCACTTCCCGCTAAAAATTTTCCCCATTAAAGGGAGAACGGATCGTTTCCTTCCAGCTATATACACGCCTACGCGTGCGGCCTAAAAGAAATACAGTTATTTTTCCGCGTCGGGAACATTAAAAAAAAAATCGCCGATGAAAATTGCGCGTGGAGGGTCCGTACAGCCCCCGAGGTCCGAATCCTTTTTTTTCGTCCTGTCCACGCTTCGCGATTTCATTCCTTTTTTTTCTGTTATATTTTCGGACGAAGTGTAAATAGCAATTACGTTCCTGGTGCGTCTCACAGTTAGGATAGGATTTTAATTACGGAGTCTTTATTCCTTGTTTTTGAATGAGAGGACGCATTAATAAAATTGTTTAATGTTTTTGAAAATAAAACGTTTCTAATGATGTACTGAATTGAAAATAAACTTAGACGGCGAGCATTTATGAATTGCTGCAAACCGTGGCTACTAAAAACCGGAAAATAAATATAAAATCCCCTATAACTTGACGTGACAACTACGCTGGAGGCAAAAATCCTCTGATAAACATTGCAAGTTAACGGAAACATATCAATTTGCATCCACATTTTTTGATTTAATCCCAAAGTTGCCGCCACAAATGCCTCCATAAAAATATCGGTTACATCCAGATAAAGGGACAACCCATAGCCGCTCCAGAGACTTTTCCTTGGGGTCAGAATGGTATCTTTTTTTTATGAATTTTTGGCAGATCATATCATCATAACTCATTCAATTCCGACACGACAATGCGAGATGAATGACCCCCCAATCATTGTCGTGCTGAAAAAGCACTTTTTTCCACAAACTGCAGCCGTGGCCGTTTCTCCTTCAATACTGCATCGAATCGGTTCGATAAATCGCTGTCATATTGCTCCGTGATCCTCCTTCCCTTCTGCAAATATTCGATGAGGATCACACCTTGGGAATCCAAAAAAATGGTTGCCATGACCCTTCCGGCCGATGAAACCGCTTTTGCTTTCTTCGGAGTCGATTCGCCCGGAAAAGTCCACTGTTTCGACTGTTCCTTGGTCTCCGGTATGTAGTGGTGGATCGAAGTCTTATCCGCGGTGGATTGCGTTGAATCCTGGCCAGACACTCCTCTGAAACGGTCACCCGATTTTGTTTTTGCTCCGGTGTGAACAAACGCGGTACCCATCGCACCCTAAGCTTTTTCATGCCCAAAATTTCGTCTAAGATATAGCCAGGCGCGTTCCTCTGAGATGTCTGTTGTCTCTGCTATCTCTTGCAGCTTCGATCAGCGATCGGTTAAAACGACATCATGAATCTTGTCGCCATTTCATCGTAGGTAGCGGTTTTTGGGCGTCCACTGCATTCATCACTTATTGCTTGTGCGTGTTACAGTAAACATACCAAAGTACTTGAATTCATTCTGTTCAGTGACAGTAAGAGTGTCTGTTTGCTTTTTGCTACCCCCCTTAATCGAATGTTTTTTAACTCTAAATGGTTCCAATACCTAATCCTGACAATTTGTTTCCTTAGAAAACATGCTTCTTTGCATCTATCACTTAATCTTAGCTACTATTGTGCTTGATAATGCTACCGTTTTTTTTGCTTTCGTGATTCCCAGTTGATTCCCTTTAATAATCAGTTTTTCCATTTCTCTGGCTATAACAGTTTCCGAGAAAAAGCAGTCCGTAATATAATAGCCTCTCACACATATTTGTTTGATTATTTCAAGAACTATTCAAGGTCAACGGTCAAAAACTGCATACATCGCACTCTTTTGACAACCAACACCCTCGCAAGTATTACTTCCAAAATTTCTTCCAGGGACTATTCGAATTTGCTATTTTATCACTATTACCAGTGACTAAATATATAAAGACTTGCAACGCAATTCAATCAAATATATTTTTGGGAATCGTATAAATTTGAGGAACTATTCGATTCGCCCATTGAGTCTAAAATCTGCAAGCGTGCGCAAGTATCTGCTTCTCACATGCTCTCAGTTTAATACTTTTTTCGACGAAAAATGTTTTGCACGAAGAAATGAAAACTATAACCAGGAATAGTTTACTTTTAAACGTACTAAAATATAACTTGCTATTTCAAAATAATCAGATTTTCTTCTAAACGCCTGGTACTGTTTTGTTTATAGTACTGCTTTTGATGGAACAGAATTTCCTAAATAATAATTTTAAAAAGGTTTGTTTTAGAGGCAAAGGTAAGACGAAATTCTTATAGATTTATCTGGGCAATAGAAATTAATTTAAAAAATAGATAATTTTATTACAGTAAGGGTGGGTTTATCAATGTGAGGATAAATAAATTAACTTGCAGATAAAATTTTATTCGTAAGATAATTACAATGAAACGTTTATTGAGTGTCAAATAGAAGTTATCTGTAAGATAAAGCATTGTAGTTCCTAAAAAAAATTTTTCGCATTTCAATTGTTTCAAAAAGACATTGATTTCTAGAACACTCTGTATAACGTATTTAAGTCTACATCATTTAAGTACATCATTGTCATCATAGGAGTTATGTTAAGTTTCATGATGTTATATTTTTCCGTTAGCGAAATAATGCAATTTTTCTGAAGAGAGCAAAATGTCAAAATTTTCAAACAAATCTTGCAACCTAATGAAAATAATTGAATATGATTCTGATTCTGATTCAGACAATTCAAAAATGTGATCATATATAAGGTGTTCCATTTAAGAATGTAAAGATACTGATGGTTACGGGCAAACTAAACACCCTCTATATCGTAAAATAATTTTACCTTATAAATTTCGTAAAACTAAACAACTTTTGAATTTAAATATTTGCTGTATTTTGCAGAAAAATGGAAATATGGAAGAATATCGGACAATTGTTACACCCTGTATATAAATATCACCATAAAACACAAATAAAATAAGCTGTCGACAGAACTATAATTTATTATTTTGGCGACGAAATACTGTTGTATTTTTTAAGAAATGCCTAAGTGAACTCTTCACCTGCACCCGTAAGGTTGCAAATCTTGTTCTATTATACAGTGTGGTCATAAAGTTTGGAACCAAGCTTATAACCGCATTATCTTACATTTTTAGGAAAAACGCTCGGACAGGTAAATTTTCTTTTTTAAAACGCCATCTTTTGACATACATTTTTTTCTATGACGTCATCAGTTTTTAGAATGATGACGTCATCAACCCTTTTTTAAATGGCAACCATATAATTTTTTATCGTTTTTGGTAGATCTTTATATCCTCCAAATAGTGATATAAAACAATTGGTATGTTGCATCACAATTTTTTTTAAATAATATAAATTTAGAAAAAAATAAGAAAATTTTATTTTTGTACAAAATTAAAATTAAATTAAAAAAAATACATCTGTACTTAAAGTTATTGCAACAGTTAACGTAAATTTTCAAAATGGACCCCACCAATCAACTGCCACTGTCCCAGCCGAGTGTAAACACTTCGTATACTCGCCTCAATTATGTCTGGGGATATTTGTGTAATTTCTACGCGAATTCGTTGTTTTAAATCTTCTAAATTGTTCGGTTTGTTAAAATACACTTTCGATTTCAAATAACCCCACAAAAAAAAGTCTAAGTCAGGTCAGGAGAACGAGGTGGCCATTCTATGGCGCCTCTCCGTCCAATCCATTTATTAGGAAATATTTCGTCAAGATAGTGGCGAACCTCTACACCATAATGGGGAGGTGCCCCATCTTGTAGAAACCAAATATTTGGATGGGGTACATCACCATCCTCGTGATTTGGGAAAATAACAGCGAGCGCTGGAACCAGTTTAAATCTTAAAAATTCTAAATATTGCACAGCAGTCAAATTTCCGTCAAAAAAATATGGTCCTAAAATGCGTCGTCCAATCATTCCAACCCATACGTTAACTTTTCCTCTGGGCTGAGTATGACACGCTTGAGTCCAATGCGGATTGGTCTGCGACCAATATCTGCAATTATGGCGGTGAACAGATCCATTTAGGCAGAACGTAGCTTCATCAGAGAAGACGATGTTTTCCAAGAAATTTGCATTTTGGTCACAACGTAACATTACGTCTTCACAGAACTGCAGCCGACGATCTTCGTCATCCTCATGTAATTCCTGTACAAGTTGAACTTTGTAAGGATGATAGTGTTCTTTTTTAAATAAGTTGACGACAAATGAGTGAGCCACCTGATTGGTTACCGCAAGTTGTCTGGTGGAAACATGATGCCTTTCTTCTGCTTCTAGAATCACATTTAAGTTCACATCTTCTCCTATTTGAGGTCTACCTTGCCGTGATCGATCTTTTACGGGTTCAGTTTCGGTAAACTTTTCAACTAGTTTTTTCACCGTAGACCTGGCAATTTGAGGTCTATCAGTATGTTCATGGTTAAACAATTCGCATGCTTCTACATGCGTTCTTTGTCTGTCCCGATACCCAACCATAATTAACATTTCTATTGTTTCTCGCTCAGATAAATGTGCCATTTTTTATATTAGCGAAAATGAACAATTTTTACGCAATGTATAACAAATTTAACGTCAAAAATAGAAGTAAATAATTCAACAATGCCAGATAAACAATTTCAAAATATTAGTGTTCTACATAATTTGTATAAAAAGAAGAAAGAATGTCATAAAGAAATATCTTGCAAAAAAGTGTGTTTTTGTTTTTGTACATTTTTTGCATAGTAACATGACTACATGTGCTTTTTACGATCCGCTTTGTTTGTTGGTTGTTTTTTCTGTTGTTTTGATCTGGAGCGAATAACGCAGATTACTATTGATCGCAAAGCATTTACACTCGGCTGGGACAGTGTCAGTTGGTTGGTTAATTGTTACAATAAATTTAAGTTCAGATGTATTTTTTTAATATAATTTTAATTTTGTACAAAAATAAAATTTTCTTATTTTTTTTCTAAATTTATATAATTAAAAAAAATTGTGATGCAACATACCAATTGTTTTATATCACTATTTGGAGGATATAAAGATCTACCAAAAACGATAAAAAAATAATATGGTTGCCATTTAAAAAAAGGGTTGATGACGTCATCACTCTAAAAACCAATGACGTCATAGAGAAAAATTGTATGCCAAAAGATGGCGTTTTAAAAAAGAAAATTTACCTGTCCGAGCGTTTTTCCTAAAAATGTAAAATAATGCGGTTATAAGCTTGGTTCCAAACTTTATGACCACACTGTATTATGAATCAACGCTATTACCCAAAAATTCATCAAAATCCGTTAATCTGTGTAACCGTTAAAATCAGGCACACAAAGTAACAGAATTTTGTACATCTCCCTTTTTATTTTGTAGCATCATTACAATGCAGGATTAACGATTCGAAGTATTGTAGGACACGATCGTAAATAGAGAAGGATAAGCTTCATTTGGATTGGGGAAAGGGATAGAGGGAGGGGGACGGTTTTTTTTCCATCTTCGCAGTCGCGACGTTGGTACCTATGTACGATCGACCTTTTTAACTTCAGTCAGCGATTTTTTCCCCGTGTTCAGCGTAGGTATCAAGCGAGTCCCCTATATTATACGCTCAAATTCCTGAATTATGCGCTGAGCTTCGGTAGTTAATGCAGATTACCAGGCGATTTGGCATGAATTATTGACGCGTCGTTCAACGCAGGTTTTTTTTTTGTCTTTCCATCTAGCGATATGAGGTCGATAGCTAAAGCTAAATTCTACTTTATACGATTGCGAAGCTCCACGTATTCCTCTTGCGTTGAAATGCGGATTAAAAATATGTCATAGGAACTGAAACAGCGGCGAATCTATCATTATGTCATCGTTATAATCTTCCTGCTTTGTTAATCTCGTAATTTAAAAGGGTTGGGGAGTCAAATTAGAACTTGATGAAACAAAGCATCAATTGAGTAATTTCATTTATTTAATGTACATGCATACATTCTCGCTCGAATTAATTAAGCCAACATTTACATTCACTCCTGCAATCCGCGCATCTATCATTCCGACCACTTTATTACCTCTTTTTTAGTATGAATTTATTCGCAATAACAGCCGGGTCGAAGATATACTCGCCCACTTTAAATCCACAAACCGAAAGGAAGAAGGGAGGGAGAAAAAAAACAAGACGTAAAAAAACTCCCGTAAAAAAAAAATAAATATACATAGGCAACAGCATGCAGAATAACCAAATAAAAACGTTCGCCGACCTTTTTTACGTTTTCCTCCTTTCCGCGGACTCGATGATGACGCGCCCAACCTTTGGCTTTTACCGCTTCTTTCCTATTCGGAACGGACCCTTCGAATAAAGAATTGGCACAGATGTTTCGCCGACGTTCGGAGGGGGGGGAAACCCCCGCAGATCAACCGCAGAACTTCCCTTCTTATCAGCTTATTTCCAGACTTACCCTCTACCGCAGGGGGCAACGATGGCGGTTCGTATCCTCATTTAAGGGGGTTTAGGAAGGATGGAATTTTTGAGAACAATGTCACGTTTTTTTTTTTTTTTGCTTTGTGTAATCCAAGATACGATGCATTTAAAATGAAGGGAGTTGATTAAGTTAAGGTACAATTTTATTATTATTGTCTTAAATTATACCGGGTGTCCCAACAAGGGTAACGAGGTACGGTATTAGGGAAACGGATGTACCTAGAAATTTGAAACAAAAAAATTATTGAGTAAATCGGCTAAGAGAAAATGCTGGAAATTATTTTCGAGTTTCTGAAATGCCCCCCAAGGGGCGTAATTGCCATCCTGAATTTTAAACCCTGTTTTCTACAAAATTTTCCTATATTAATGATAGTCATAGTGAATACGATTTTAAAGATGAGACAAATTAAATTTTTTTTTGTTAAATACTTTTTGCTCTATCTCTGAAAAGAAAGTGGTGGGGGGCGCTAGAATATTTTTGGAAGTAAATGTCGATAACTCTAAAAAGGCTTAACGTATCTTAATAAACTTGGAGTCGTCAAAAAATAAGTTTCCTAGACTATCAATTGAACTGTGAGTGAGGTGATTATGTTTGCTTACCTTGCCGCTAGATGGCGTTTTTTGACATAATCGCAAAAAAAATAACTTACTGCAAAAAAATTAAATGCAATGATATCACTTTTTTTACATCATTATATAGTCAATCAAGAGCCTAACAAGCCAGTGAGAACCGCATCTCAATATCTTTATCCTAACCTAAGATATGAATAAAGAAATTTATACTAAAAAAAAAATTACATTTTGGGAAGCATTTCCGCTTTAAGGTTTGTTATTAATGTCTAATTATTATTCCTAATTTACCAAATAAAATGCTAATTTATTATTTGGGATGCCAAACGATATTTTAAATCAAAATAAAATTTTGTTAGTTATCTTTGTTACTTTTTTTTACAATACCTTCGAAAGCCAACAGACCAAAATAATTATAAAATAACAAGTGTGAACACAGTAAGGAAACTAACTTAAAGTCCAACGAGCCGCAATGCTTATAAAATAATAATAAATTATAGAATCTATGAAACTAATAACTTGAGAACGATAAAACACAACAAGGTTGATCGAAAGGAAAATCAAAAAGTGTTTATAAATGTTCAATAATTAATCAAATTGGTACTCAACAATCGATTATTGACTAAAAACCTAACTTTTAATAAAAAAATATGTGATAACTCTAAATATTTGACAACGGGTGACAATATCACAACGTAGTACTAATATCAGATATTAAACACTATGGTGTTCTTAAAGGCATTGTAAAAAAAGTAACAAAGATAAATAACAAAATTTTATTTCGATTTAAAATATCGTTTGGCATTCCAAATAATAAATTAGCAATTTATTTGGTAAATTAGGAATAACTAGACATTAATAGCAAACCTTAAAGCGGAAATGCTTCCCAAAATGTATTCTTTTTTTAGTATAAATTTCTTTATTCATATCTTAGGCTAGGATAAAGATATTGAGATGCGGTTCTCACTGGCTCGTTAGGCTCTTGATTGACTATGTAATGACGTAAAAAAAGTGATATCATTGCATTTAATTTTTTTGCAGTAAGGTATTTTTTTGCGATTATGTCAAAAAACGCCATCTAGCAGTAAGGTAAGCAAACATAATCACCTCACTCACAGTTCAATTGATAGTCTAGGAAACTCCCTTTTTGACGACCCCAAGTTTATTAAGATATGTTAAGCCTTTTTAGAGTTATCGACATTTATTTCCGAAAATATTCTAGCACCCCCCACCACTTTCTTTTCAGAGATAGAGCAAAAAGCATTTAACAAAAAAAATTTTAATTTGTCTCATCTTTAAAATCGTATTCATTATGACTATCATTAATATAAGAAAATTTTGCAGAAAATAGGGTTTAAAATTCAGGATGGCAATTACGCCCCTTGGGGGGCATTTCAGAAACTCGAAAATAATTTCCAACATTTTCTCTTAGCCGATTTACTCAACAATTTTTTTGTTTCAAATTTCTAGGTACATCCGTTTCCCTAATACCGTACCTCGTTACCCTTGTTGAGACACTCGGTACAATGCCTAGATGATAGAATTGAGATAATATACACTGTTGGAAAAGAGTGACGAGCACGTCTTGTGTAATTTGAACGCGTGATTCAAGGCGAGGCACGACGAGGCATGGAGTCAATAAATTGTTATACAAGGTGTTCACACTTAAACGCGCACCATTGGTAACTCCGTTATTATTGGAGCTAGGAAGTCGTCCAAATTAGCAAATTAGTAGGATTTTTCCTGGCGGTTACGATGATGAAAACAAAAAACAATTGAACGTCGCGTTTTTCAGATATTTGACAAAATGTAATTTTTAAAATGGAACATCCTATATATTTTTATGCGGTTGAATAAAGAATTTAGTCCTGAACAAAAATTTTTCAATACATTTTCTCAAAAAAATTGAAAATAAAACGTTATCACGTTATTTCTTTAAAGGGGTATATTCCCGAGATAATCAGAAAAGTACCCATTTTAAAATGGGATTTTAAATTAGCCCACATGACAATAGTTGTTACAATTTAGATCAAGTAGGCACCAATCAAAAAAACATAATAACAATCCGTCAAATTAATCTGTCAGTGTTTTAAAATTCGCATTGTTATTTCTCTGTTTTCTTCTTGTTTTCTTCTAATAAAAATGGTTTTCACACATGAGGAAAAATGTGATATTATGGAAGCTTAGAATAGAACAAAGAAGCAATTTGTGGTTAGTGAGGAGGTAGAGGTAAATGTACTGGGATATTTTGAGGCGCATTCTAACAATTCAATTAGAGAATTGGCAAAAGAAATAGACCTTTCATTGGGAACGATTCGTAAAATTTTGAAAAAATATAATTTTCAGCCATACAAATATCGGCCAGTACAAACTTTGCATCTTAATGATGATATAAGAAGAATGGAATCTTGTGAATCGTTCCTATATAAATGTGAAGAAGATCCAAATTTTCCTCGATATGATTTATGGTCGGATGAGGATTTAATGGAAAAAACTATCATTTTTGGAGTCGGGAAAATCCTTTTTTGCTCATCCCACTAATCCACAACATCGGTTCAGCCTAAATGTTTGGTGTGGTATGATTGGATCTAAAATTGTGGCTCCTTTTGTTTACCGCGGCTCATTGACGGGAGAGAGATATTGAGGACTTTATATCTCATGTATTGGTAGATTTCGTGGACAACGTGAACTTGATGGATAGGCAGCGGATATACTTCCAACAAGACGGTGCACCGGCTCATAATCAACATATCGTTAACGCATTACTGGAGAAACTGTTTGGATCCCGTTGGATTGGAACTCATGGACTAGTTCTGTGGCCCCCACGCTCACCAGATCTAATTCCGCTAGATTTTTTTTATGGGGCCGAGTGAAAAATGAAGTTTACAAACATTGTTACCAAACTGTGGAAGAACTAAACATTTTTATTCAGAACTAAATTCTTTATTCAACCGCATAAAAATATATAGGATGTTCCATTTAAAAAATTACATTTTATCAAATATCTGAAAAACGCGACGTTCAATTGTTTTTTTGTTTTCATCATCGTAACCGCCAGAAAAAATCCTACTAGTTTGCTAATTCGGACGACTTCCTAGCTCCAATAATAACGGAGTCACCAATGGTGCGGGTTTAAGTGTGAACATCCTGTATATGGCAGCGGAAGGGATGACCAACCGTGTTGCTTTAACTCACCTCCGTAACTCTTAACGTAGCAAAGGTCCAAGTATGCTTCCCTGAGGAACACCAGCACTAACGACCAAATCTTCGGATGTAGCAGTTGTGACATTGGAACGCAAGTGAACTCTCTGTTTTCTGTTGTATAAGTAGGAGCAAAACCAGGATAGAGAGCCGTAATATTCAAGCTTCGAATTCATTCATGCAAGTCGAAAGTTTGAGAAAGGTCTAAAAGAATGCCACAAGAAGTGCTTTTGTTTTCTAAGAGTTCTAGGGTGGATTATGTGAGATCCAACATCGCAATTTCGATACTTTTTCCTTTCAGAAAGCCATGCTGAAAGGGGCTGATAATGTTATATTTTATTATAAAGTTATACAGGCAATCATATACCACCTTGTAATGATGTTCTCAACCTTCTATCACCCCAACGAAGCCTGCTGCCAGTTGGCGGTAGATGTCTCCACCGTACTTCGGATGACAATCTTGCTGCCAACTTCAGACGTGTGTATAAAGTGTCATTTGACGTTAAGAAATCATTAATTATGTTTAAACTCTTCAGGTAGCAAAAATAGTCGGAGAATTATAAGTCCAGGTAATTAAAACATTTACAATAGGTTTATTAACAAACATAAAATGTTTCTCCGGCGTCGGATTGTTGAAGACCGCCTCCTGCTCCTGCTTCGCCATATCTCTCTGCTGGAACTCCTTGTTGCCGATCAACGAGACTAGCTGCACGTCGGGTAGCGTGCAGCGTATTCCTCAGGTGCTACATCATATACCTTTCCTTCTCCTTGATCTCCAATTTGGTGATGACGTCCTGCAATATGACCTTGTACTTGATATCCATGGGCGGCAGTAACGTCAGTAGTTTCAGGTTCGGTGCTGATGAAGAAGTAGCGCACGTTATGATGTGGCAGAGGGGCTTAGCGTAGCTATGGATAGGAATAATTTGTATTTTAAAATATATTTGCTTGTTTCTAAGTTTCGTTACTGTCACGCGAATCGGATTTGTGTTCTGGTTGTCTTGCTGGATGAGTCTTAATTTAATTTTAAGTTCTTTTGCTTTCCTCATCTCATGAATGTTCCATTTTTTTATCCCAAAGCTGTACGAAATTTTTGGAACTGCGAGTCTCTTTGTGGCCTTTCATTTATTATTGGCCATAAATGGGGAGTTCCATATCTTGCTGCAATACCACTTTGTATGCTTGCATCACTTTTTTTCCAAGGTATGAATAACCTTCATTCGCTCTAACAATAAGATAATCCACCACCTCCAACGGATCGTTATTTTCAGAGATTCCGCCACGTTTCACGTGGATCATAGCGCATTTCTCCTCGCCAAACTCCGTGCCTATGGCTTTCGAGAGCCGATGGATTGTCTTTATCATATTTTCAAGCGTTGCGATCATCAAAATGGAATAAGAGCGTGATTTTGTGTTTTCTCTTGCTAGATATTGCAGCCATGTAACCTTGAATGCCCTGGGAAGAGTACTAGACCTACGTGACTTTTTACAAACCTTAAATCGTCAACTTTAAATCGTTCTCAAAGAGATTGATTCACTTACAAATTTTAATGTTATGACGGTGAATCGAATCAAGACTAAACATCATAGGAAGTTATTGTTAGAAAAAATAATGGAACGTGGAAAAGATGGTGAACATGCCCAGGGCATTTATTGGTGCCAACTGTTTAAACCCTTTCGTCATATCCGTACGCATATAGCGTTTTACCAGGGAGGTCGCTATTACTTTCAACATATTTATAGAGTTTTAAAACGCAATTTAAGAATCCACGCATGTTAATGGGGGGGCAGAAATATTGCAAGGTTTGACGGATTCTGATTCAGAATTAAAATAGAGATCGCTCTTTAGTGATCGGGAATCTATCTTTGTAAGAATTAATGGTAGGATAGCAAAAGGGGTTGATCTTTATACAATATATAAAAATAAGTGCTTCTAATATTACGTTAAATTTTATATGTTGGCCGAAATTGATGACCTCGTCCTGAATAGGGCAGTTGGATGAAGGAAGGAATGTTAGATTCTGGTCATTCGATTTTTATGAATATCTTTTATAACAGTGTTAAACCAGTCACAAATTTGCTAGAATGAAGAATTGAGGAACATAGTTTTTAGTAATTTGAAGAAAGGAGAAGTCAAAGCAAGTTATCAAAATGGCTTTATGATATTATAGAGAAAATTGCTCCAAAACCTCGTGCGGGTTATAAAATTCATGTTGTAATCGATTTTTCGTTGTTATCACCGATAATATTTACGATTCATTGTGTTACAATAAACGAACCGTTAATTTTAAATCGTTGCATTGTGCATTGTTTACGAAAAACTATATAAATGAAAGTATTTTCGATATTTTCGAATTATTGCTTCGATTTTTAAGAACATGTTGTTTTACACATTTTTGTTGGTATCAACTTTTACCCCAATTTTAGCGTTAGACTTCAGTAAGGTTGACATATCTATTGGCGGCGGGAATTCCGGTGAAAATGAAACCAACGAACATGGAGACATTAAAAATTTTACGCGGATACGCCTAATAGTGGCGGAGTATGTCAATGGACAAGAACTTGATGAAAGTGATTTCCCCGATTTACCAGTTTTGGAAGAGCTGAATATAGTGAACTGTGATTTACGAATAATAAAACCAGGAGCCTTTCGTAAGCTACCGAAATTATATGAGCTCATTATACGGAATACGAATTTAACGAAGATAGAGCAGAATATATTCGAGGGAGCCGGACCAATCAAAACACTATACTTTGATAATAATGAGATCACTGAACTTGAAGACGCTGCATTCAAGTACATACCAACTTTGGAGCAGCTCTTTATACATAACAATAAAATATCAATGCTTAAAGCGGAATGGTTTTTGAATTGTGATAATTTGAATCAATTGGATATATCCAGTAATCAGATTACGGAGCTTCCAGATGGTGTTTTTTCAAATGTCAAAAAATTGACTCGATTGAATTTATCTAGAAACAAAATTCAAACTATAGGGGACGATGCTTTTAAGGGTGTAATTAGAGTGAGGGAAGTAAATTTGCCATTTAACAAGTTGGAATGTCTAAGTGACAAACTTTTAAAGTCCTTGTCTCGTGCTTCAGAAGTAAATATAATGGGCAATAAAATTGATGCCGACTGTCAAAAGAAGTTAACAAGATTTAGTGATTCGCATTATGCTCAAATAATATACGATTAACTTGTAAAGTTCAATTGTAGTACTCATTACAATGTTATAAAAGATTATAAAAATTTTATGCGTTTATTTTTTCCCCTTATCGTATACCTTAGTTGTCATCCAACAAAACAAAGTGATAATTTACCAAATCTATATTAAAGAAGTTGTCTTCAAACACAGGTGTAGACGCCCACAAATATTGTGTGAATGTAAATCTACTAACGTTATGTTATGTCGTCCATGCCCAGTCGGGACGTTTTTGGATATAAATGAACTGATTCCAGTAGTCAAAACTATAACATTCGAAGAAAAAATTCTTGGGCATAAATGGGTTAATGTAATACCCTGTATATTTTTAATAAAATCAAAAGAGCTTCTCATGAAGATTTCAACGATATGTGAGTTGTTGGGGATATCTTTAATATTTACTTGTAGAAATTGAAAAAACACTTTTGGTGGAACTACATGATAATTTTTGGTAATTTTAATCTTTGAACGTTGTCATGACAGAGTTGTCAGTATGGAAGGAGACGTCTTATCTAATTACACAGTGACTAACCACCGGTAGTTTGTTTGGCCTTGCTTGTTTTATAATTGCCATTTCTTTTGATAAAAATGGGTCTAAGTGAGAGAGAACGGATTGAGATTCTTATAATGATTCGTTATGGTGACCGAAGAAGGAGTACAGTGGAAGTTTGCGAACTATTTAATGCAGCGCATCCTAATCGGCAACCAATAACTCGCTCAACTGTAAGTAAAATACTTCTAAAGTAAGAGGAGTACGGAAATGTTAGGTATCTACCTAAAACTGGGCGACCAAAAGTGGATGATGATGGATGCAGCCAGTTGAGACTGTTAGAAAAATTTGGCATAAGCAGAAATATCATCCTTATAAAGTGCATCTTGTCCATGAATTGTCAGAAGATGATTTTGATCGCCGTTTGGAGTTTTCAGAAAACTTGCAAATACTTTATGAACGTGATGAAATGTTTGCTAGAAACATTTTATTTTCAGATGAGGCAACTTTTTCATTAAACGGAACAGTTAACCGAGAAAATTGTAGATACTGGGCAGAACATAATCCTAACTGGATGCAGGAAGCTCGAAGTCAACACCCTCAGAAGGTGAACGTCCTTTCTTTTTTGATGGAAATTTAAATGGGGATATCTATTTGGATTTTTTACAGTTAGAGCTTCTTCCTGCGCTTGTGGAACTTTATCCTGATCCAAATACCCCTGACAGTCCTATGTAGTAATAAAATCTGGTTCCAACAAGATGGGGCACCTCCTCATTATTCTCGACCTGTGCGTGACTACCTAAATTTGATTTTTAAGAACCGATGGATTGGCAGACGTGGGGTTGTTGAGTGGCCAGCTCGCTTCCCTGACTTAACACCACTACATTTCTTCCTGTGGGGTTACCTAAAAAGCAAAGTTTATGTAAATAGACCTCAAAATATTAATGATTTAAAAGAACGCATACGCCAAGAGATCCGAAGAATCACGCTAGATGTAATCAGCAATGTTCAGAATGACTTTATTTCTCGCCTAGGCTACTGTCAAATTGTGAACGGGCAGCGGTCATGACTCGACTCGAATCGACAGCGTCATGATTCGACCATGACGCCCCGCCCCTCCCCCCCCCCACGCCATTGCCTGAGGCATACCCCCACCCACCAGCCGCCGATGCCGCTGAGGGAATAAAACCGAAGGTTTTTCGTTTTTTTACCATATTTAAGTTTGCATCGACAAGATAAATAAGTACTATGGAGCAGACAAATTTAAACGAAAGTGTAGTTCCTGAATTGTTTCCGTTAGACGCTGACGGTTATACTCCACAAGAAGGCGACGCATCCTCAGCGTGCTCATCTTATTGTCATCTGAAACAGACAAATCTTGACGAGGTAAAAAAAATAATGAATTGAAAAAAAATCCAAACATTCCCTTATTGAGCAACCGTGGTGCTGCAGTATTTTATCCAAACGGAAATTTTGGGCATCCGGATCCGGAAAATTTTAAGAAATTATTGGAGGCACATAGTCACGGTTCGCCTGAACTACATTGCAATAATTTTTTTATTATTGAAACTGACCACGGCAAGAAAAGTGCATTTGGTTGCTCGCGGTGCATCCTAAAAATTGAGAATGTTGCGAAGACGTATTATGAATACCGTATCTGGTCGTTGCACATTCATGCATTTCAACATGTCCACTGTTCGTGGTGTCTGGAAGCAATGGATGCACGGTATTACGATTGCGCCATACTCCGCGTTGCTGATGGAGAATGGGAAGAAGCACCGAAATTACGAAAAATTAGAACACACAATTCGATAGCCTCGCTGAATAGTCTTAGTTATGGCGTGTGGACTAAATATCTATATAAAATTTGTTTATTATCTGGTTATGGGTTAGTTATTAGAGGTTTTGGTTTAGTTTTTAGATTTTCATCACGATGGAAACGGAACACGTAGACATAGCGACGGAAGCAGTAGTATGCAAAATAATTCTCTGGTTGGAGATATCAATATCAATGACCATTCAGGACCAGTATCTGATTGGGAAACGGACCTTCAAGAACTTTTTGATGCCGTTGAGGAAAATTCAGAAAGAGCAACGCGAGAAGAAAATATCAGAAAAATTATTAATTTCATTCGAGAATTTCGAGGAGCTCTTAAAGGAAAAAAATTTATACACGATGTTCTCCCAAACATTACTACATACGAAAATGAAAGATATTTTAGTCGATGTATTCAACAAAAATATCAAGGAGGAGTCTTCATTTGGGTTTGGCACGAAGACCACGCACACATTATCCACGATTGTTCCTGGAGTGGAGGATACTGTCGATGCTCCCGATTGGCAGGACTCCCTTACAAACACGGTTCTCGATGAATTAGATGGAATTATGCCATCACCGACAACTACCTCTTCAATCTCACAAAATATATCTTGGAACCACCACGACGGATTTTGTACTTTAACATCTCCGGGAGAAAAAGGATCGCACCTAGTGAAAGTAGAAATGTTCGATACGAAGAAATTGCGGCAAGTACCGAAGAATCAATGGTGGAAGGAAGCGACGATCCGTATGAATTTTCTTGTGACAACGCCGGCGGATCCGTTGCATCGTCAAGTCGACGAGGTAATTCGGACAGCGGTCGCCCGTATAAAAAACATAAAAAATCTCAAGAAGGAGGTGAAGAAGAAAAGCTTATGAGCTTATTTACTTAAGTAAATTTTTATTTTAGATTTAAAAATAAACAAGTTAAACTCTATTGTAGTTATTTTATGACGTTGTTTCACCAAACGTGTTTTTTTCAATTTTTACAAGTAAATATTAAAGATATCCCCAACAAAAATATACAAATATTCCATAAAAAAAAACACATGATAATGTCATATCTTCTTTTTTGATAACCCTGTATACCTCAATTTAATCTAAGAAAATGCGACTTCAAAAATAAAAAAAATACGTGTCCGAGCGTTTTTGCAAGAGATATGTTTTAAAGCTGATATTTAGGGTGTTCCTTACTTTATTGACACACTGTATATTACATACTGGCTGTTTCACTTTAGGATGGGCATTAAATTTTTAGTCTATAAACAGACACAAATACCATTGTGGTTTGAAAATTTTCCATTTATTCTTTTATACTACAACAAAACTCTAATATCGAATGAAGCAACGAGTAACAAAGCTCATTCCAGGTTAAACTGAATTTGCATTAATATAGCAAATGGTTTAGTTACTTTTCCAGGACATCGTCAGACAGGTACTAATCCGAACGTGTAAGTACTGATACACGGATATATGGTACTTTGAGGCTCGGCAAGTAAATAATTACCTGAGCTATTCATTTATTTACTAGCCTTTTTTCACTCTACACATTTTTACTGTCCTGTCAATTTATTAAGGTAGACACAGTCCTCTTTCTTTGGTTAGAGAGATTACGAGATTTTAATAAGTAGACATAGGTTTTGCAATTCTTCCCGTCCCATTCACCTCAAACCCCAATTTCTTTAGAATAATCTCATTCATCTTGATATTTTTTTCATCAACACAATCTGGTGGGAAGGATGTCTTTGCCGAAGTTTTATCAAGCCAATCACGTACAATACAAAATATTTCTTTTTCAAAATTTCAAAATCCCCTCATTAAAATTACAAATGAATTATGAACTAGTCGTCTTGTTCAGCTTCAACTGAAAATCTTCTCTCATTAAAGATACTGTATTAGCTGATTGAGTTAAATATATTTTTAAGAGGGAGTGCATCGTCAGCATCTGATGCACCCTCTAACACAATCTAATTATAACCAACATCCGTATAAATGAAGGAATAATTATGGTCTACAAGTAGCATCAGAGCAATGCTATTGTGGTCTTTGTAGTTGAAATATTGTTGTCATAAACAAAGGATTACTGCCTTTACATATTGTTAGAGTTGAGTAATAGGTTTGTTTGAATTATTTATATATTGACGGTTCCAGGATAGCTTATAAAGTTGTAAAACTGTTCCTGAAACATCACAGGATAAGAGCTAAAGGAAATCGTAAAATACACCGACCTTCAAAATCAAATCAATCAATAAGATTATTTCGTTGTTATTTTTAATAATTTTAATAAAACATTGTGTTACAACAAACTGACCGTTAATTTTAAATTGTTTCTTTGTACATTGTTCACCCGTCCTTATAATGTATAGAAAGTACCTGCAAAGCTTAATAAGAGCATTAATTGCAGTTGTGTTAGAAATAATTATAAACGTTCGAATGTACCTGTTTTTTTTTTCGCCTGTAGGGTAATGACGTACAAGAGTACGCACTTAGTAAACTTTCTTCTATATTTCGTCTATTAAACTCAAAACAACAAAATGATTGAAACCAATGTGAACCTGCGTTAATTTATTAATACTTAAGCCAATTTAGTGTTATTACAACTGAAACAAAAATGGTTTTTAAAATTTGTACAATTGCGTACCCTTGTAAAGCGTGGTTATAAGAGTACGCAGTAGTAATTATAAGAGTACGCGATACTAGACTAACATAGTTCGGATGTAAAATTTCCTGCTTCATAGGAAGTACATTTCGGTCAAAAGGGTAGGAAAATATTGGGATAGGCAGCCAAAAGAATCAAACGATGATTTAATTGATTGGGCTGCCTATCCCAATATTTTCCTTCCCTTTTGACCTTAACGTCGTACAGCCAGTACTTCCACTCTACTCGAAGTGCATTTCTTATGCCACCACTTATTACACTTAGAACACTGTATCCAGTCGTCAGATGGCGGATCTGCATACAATCCATCACAAAATGGTCATAATATTTCTTCTGTTGCATTTTCTTCCTTTACATTCTTCGGGCTTTGATGCTTTCTGCCTGCCGTTTCTTTTTTTGACGTTTGTGTTTATTTTTGAGGTAGATCCTTTAAGTGTTTTTCTTTGCTTAGCTTTAGCTACAGGCTTTTCTGATTTCACTGAACCAATTTTTCTTTTAACCTTTTTTGTTAATTCAAATTGCTTTGCTTCCAGTTCATCCTTTAACGGTGTGCTTGTTAATATCTCTGATTTCTGACTTCGACGTTTTCTGGTTTGCTCCGTTTGACTACCTACATTTTGGATATGGACGTAGATCTTCTGGTTTTACAAGAGCTTTAACTTGCTTCGATTGAGTGGTTTGGTTAATATCATAAGAAACAGGAATATTTTCACGCTTGTTTACAAGAGTACGCACTGCGTACTCTTGTGAACTTTTTAGTGCGTACTCTTGTATACGTCGTTTGGATTATGAAAAAAAGGTTACGAGTACTTAATACAACATAAACACTTAATGTAATAAATTTTATTACTTACCTTATACTTTATATTACACTGTGAAGCACTGAGAAGGTTTCTAGTACAACAAATAGCAAAATTACTCCTTAAATTAAACTTGCCCAAACATACATCTGCAATACACAAAATCAAGTTTTGCTTGATGAAACTACTACATGCGCAATACTTCAAAATGTATTTATCCTTGTTACAGGCGTATGTTTGAGGCTTTCTCACATGTTTTCATAGATGGCGATATGTTACTGCATACTTTGTAAAATGCAATGCGTACTCTTATACGCTGTTACCCTATGTATACCCAAGCTGTATTAGTTAAATTAGTAAAATGCTTAAAAATATTTATATTTCAGATTGCCGCGTAATATTGAAACATCTTTCCACTTATTGATAAAATACTTTGTTACACTCGCTTCTACGGTAGCAGTTTGAAATTGAAATTTTGTTGACTATTCGATGACTCAAAACCAAATATTTCAACTCATTTTTATCCTGATTGTTTCCCGGTTGTATTCTTTCAAGATATTTCGCCAAGAATTCTTTACAACCCAAACATCTAACGACTGAATGTTTTGGCAGTAGCCATCTCTAACCAAATCAGAATTATGATCATCGTGTGCCTTCTAATTTTTAAAGTTAGTATCGCTGAGGAATTCTAATTTTCGTTTTGGAGACACAGGAACTTGTACTGCATTTATGGAAATGTTTGATTTGGATATGCAAACAAATGGGTGTCAAAGTCAGTTTTTGATACCTTCGAAATCTTTCATAGCATCGTAGTCGGCATAAGAATCAGTAAAATATGATTTAAGAAATTCAGTAATTCATATCAACTAACGCGTATATGCAGTGGCAACACTGATTAATGTCATGAGAATGAATTAATGCTGTAAGTCGTAAAAGTTATAAAAGCGTCATTCGGTAGAAATAGAGTGTAGTGTGTGTAAAAATATTGTGCCAAAAAGGATTTCAGAAATGTCTGCATTACTGAAGTTTTTAAATCGTTCCCAGAAAAAGATTTTTTTCCTTACAAATTTTAATGTTATGACGGTGAATCAAATCAAGACTACACTTCATAGGAAGTTATCGTTAGAAAGAATAATGAAACGTGGAAAAAGGTGAACATGCCCAGGGCACTTATTGGTGCCAACTGTTTAAACTCGCTGACGAGTTGCAATTTCCCAATAGAAATGTTCACTCCCAACTGCTCTCTGCAAGTTCTTTTTCAGTTTGATACGGATTTTGAACGAGTACAGCTTGAAGTACGATTTGTTTTACTGGAGGTCTTCAGGACAAAAATTTCTCTTGTGAAACTTAATACACCACCACCTAACAATTGACGCATCCACAGAATCACCGAATTTTCTTGTTTTTTCACCGAATTTTCCTGTTTTTGTGTGTGAATAGGACAGTCGAGTAAAGGCAAACAGACTGCGTATTCCTATACTGCTCACCGTAATTTCCCACATACACATTAACTTACCTCGTAATTATATCTAGCGATAAGATTGTTTTATTTATTCAATAATATTTATTATGAGTCAATAATATTTATGAAACATTGTTTTACAGCAGACGCACTAAGAGTTTAAGACCGTGGTATTATGCGTTACTTAACTGTACTAATACAAACTGGAAAATTACCACCACCGTGTCATGTTGTTATACATAGTGCTGACATCAATTTTCACCTCTATTTTACCGGTAGCGCGTTTCAGTGATGTGAAGGTTGTTACAAAAACGATTAGTGATGGTTTCGATCAATTAGAAAATCAACCAAACAATCGCGATTTAACAAGCAAATATACAATACAGATCAAAGATGCCGTAGTAAGAGTATTGGAAGATACTGATTTCCCAGACCTTCCAATTTTAGTGGAATTATCTATATTACATTGCGGAGTTGAAGTGATAAAACCGGGAGCTTTCAGTAAGCTCCCGAAATTACATAAGCTTGTAATTACGGGGAATAATATGACGGTAATCGAGCAGAAATCATTCGAAGGAGCTGGACCGATCAGGACGCTAGATCTGGATTTCAATCGTGTCGCTCTACTTGAAGATCGAGTATTCAGCCACATACCAACTTTGACGGAGCTTTATTTACGTTTTAATAAAATCGCGTATCTTAAACCGAAATGGCTTTTTAATTGTGATAAATTAACAGTATTGGATCTATCTTATAATCACATCACTGCACTTCCAGATCGTATTTTTCCCAATCTCAAAAGTTTGAATGTATTGAAGATATTCGGTAACAAAATTAAATCTGTTGGGGAGAAAGCTTTCGCCAATTTGAAATCGTTGCAGTCGTTGTATTTATTGATGAATGCAATCACCTTTATCCCGGATAATACTTTCAGCAGTTTGAAAAAATTGAAGAAGATAAATTTGTCGTTTAACAAATTACATTGTCCGAGTGATAAACTTTTGAAGACCTTATCTCATATGTCGCAGTTCATTATCCGCGGCAATAGAATAAATAAGAAGTGTAAAGGGATTTTAACACGATTCAATCAGTCACATCATGTTAGTATAGTGTACCAACCTTTAACTGGAGACAGTACCAGCAAAACTTGATTGCAGTATTAATTACTAAATTGTGATATAAATAATTTTAAAGACTCGATTTGTGTGTTGTTTTTTGTTTTCCTTATCGTATACCTTATTAGTTGTTTTTTATTACTTGAGATTTGAGATAACTATAGTTAAGGCTAATTTATTAATCATCTCGATTGCAATGCAACATCATCAAAACATTTTTTAAACGCAGTTTTTGTAATCGACTTCAGTACTCGTCGCGAATTCTCTGTTATGTCATCTAACGACTGAAAATGGGTACCTCGAAGTGGTAATTTGACTTTTGCCAAAAGAAAAAAGTCGGTCGAAACCATATCAGGGGAATACGATGGCCGTTCGATAAGATTTGTTGAATTTTTGGCCAGAAATTCGTTCACAATGAAAGCCTTGTGAGATGGTGCAGAACCTTCCATACCAGTTTTCTTTCCATAAATCTGGTCATTTTCAACGAATTTGCTTCCTCAAACGAAGCATAATGCCCAGATAATATTTTTTATTTACCTTTATTTACTTTATTTTATTTTGTTCACTGTTTTTCTTGTTTTTTCGGTTTCGACTTAATTGGAAGACACCATTCCTAAGACTGTTAATTTGTTCGCATGTCAAACTCATAAACCCACGTCTCATCACCAATTCCAATGCGTTTTATGACTGTGGGGTCGGAATTGACTCGTTCTAACATATTTGGGCGATTTCTTGCACAAAATTCAAGTCGTTCGGCACTAATCGAGCGGCAACGCTTTTCATGCCCAAACAATCGTTTAAAATGGTACGGATTTCCTTTACTCTAGCGATGTTAAGTTCGGTTAAAGACGTCGATGAACGACCACAGCGAGGCAAATCTTCCACCACCTATTGACCACTTTAGTAGTATAGCAGTGCCGCTTCTGGGATCCCCCACCACTCCTCGTTCTTATTCGAGTACGCATGCGGACGTCATAGGATTTAAATTATTGACCTTGTGGTTACCTGTTGCTTTCGTGGTAGGTGATCACGTGATGGTTACGTGTGATGTGCATCTTTGTTTGCGATGAGTCAAAGGTGCATGAGGATGATTATTACGCGGTAATCGGTATGATATGGATGAAGAATTGGTGGAAAAGAAGGAGTCTTGTCGAGAAGCTGAATTGGATCACCATTGACGAAGCAATCGAAGCATTAATTTCATTGAATTTTATTGATAAGTTGGAGCTTAAATATTTACCACATTATGTAATTAGAAAATACAAAATGATGATGATGATTGATTGAAACAATCATCTTTATCATTACAACTGAAATAAGGTTTATTAAAAAAAAAAAGGTTTATTATATATTGTAGTGACATTTAATTCAAAAGGTATAAAATAATTGTTAAGTTGGTAAAATTATATAAAACTAGCATTTAAGTTGATAACCATGTATGACAATCCGGACTAAAAATCTGACCCAAATGACATTTTATAAAATTTACAATCTACAAAATCGAAATCCTTCTCTAATGATTCAATTACTCACGTGACATCACCTCATTAAATTTCCAAAGGTATTTTAAACAATCAATTCTAGCCCAAAATTCCAACTCAAACGACCAAAATGGGACCCACCATGGGATTCAAAAAATAGCTTCTTCAGAAAAATATTAGAAACAGACGCGTCCGGCCCTGTAAAGCACCAAGATTTATGTTAATTTTTCTCTAAAAAATAAACAACTTATTAAAAATTTCAATTTTACCATTAAATCATCATTTTTCCCACATACATACTTCACCCAAAAAAATGATTAATAATTTCACAAAACCAATATTCGGAAGAACCCAGATCCAGTCCTTTCCATTCCCCGAGGCATTTTCCGAGGAATACTTTCCACGACGAAGTCTCGATCACATCGATATCCTGATTCCCAGCTCGTACGTAATTTTCGAACAATACCCGATCCAGACCATTCACCCAACCGAGACACCCATCCAAGTAACCTTTATCAGATAAGTAATTTACTGATTATTTAGTACTAATATAAGAAATTGGTTATTACGAAGAATTAAAACTCGTGTTATCATTCATCATAGTTAGAAAAAAATATAAAAAAAGTTACTCACCAGTTAGAGGAAACCCATAATTCTAGCTAGATTTTTTTCGTTTTTTTGAAATATCTCACGAAGCAGATTCATCAAACGGTTCTCGAGAAAATTTATCTCTATAACCCGTTAATGTGCCTTGCTGGGAGTTTGGCCTCTCGTTTAGATTAACAAGGTGAACCTACTTGCCAAAGAGGAAGCAGATCCATCAAACGTATATGGAGCTAGGTAATATTTATATGATAAAAAGTTGTCCAGAAAATTTATGAAAGTTTGAACGGTCACAGCGCTCAAACGCGTTAATGTGCCTTCCTGGGGGTTTGTCCTCTCGTTTAGATTAACAAGATGAACCATCTGGCCGAGAGCGAAGTAGATTCATCAAACGGTTCTCGAGAAAATTTATCTCTATAACCCGTTAATGTGCCTTGCTGGGAGTTTGGCCTCTCGTTTAGATTAACAAGGTGAACCTACTTGCCAAAGAGGAAGCAGATCCATCAAACGTATATGGAGCTAGGTAATATTTATATGATAAAAAGTTGTCCAGAAAATTTATGAAAGTTTGAACGGTCACAGCGCTCAAACGCGTTAATGTGCCTTCCTGGAGGATTGTCCTCTCGTTTAGATGAACAAGATGAACCAACCTGCCCAGAGCGAAGCAGATTCATCAAACGGTTCTCGAGAAAATTTATCTCTATAACCCGTTAATGTGCCTTGCTGGGAGTTTGGCCTCTCGTTTAGATTAACAAGGTGAACCTACTTGCCAAAGAGGAAGCAGATCCATCAAACGTATATGGAGCTAGGTAATATTTATATGATAAAAAGTTGTCCAGAAAATTTATGAAAGTTTGAACGGTCACAGCGCTCAAACGCGTTAATGTGCCTTCCTGGAGGATTGTCCTCTCGTTTAGATGAACAAGATGAACCAACCTGCCCAGAGCGAAGCAGATTCATCAAACGGTTCTCGAGAAAATTTATCTCTATAACCCGTTAATGTGCCTTGCTGGGAGTTTGGCCTCTCGTTTAGATTAACAAGGTGAACTTACTTGCCAAAGAGGAAGCAGATCCATCAAACGGATATGGGGCTAGGTAATATTTATATGATAAAAAGTTGTCAAGAAGTTTTATGAAAGTTTGAACAGTCACAGCGCTCAAACGCGTTAATATGCCTTCCTGGGGGTTTGTCCTCTCGTTTAGATTAACAAGATGAACCAACCTGCCCAGAGCGAAGCAGATTCATCAAACGGTTCTCGAGAAAATTTATCTCTATAACCCGTTAATGTGCCTTGCTGGGAGCTTGGCCTCTCGTTTAGATTAACAAGGTGAACTTACTTGCCAAAGAGGAAGCAGATCCATCAAACGGATATGGCGCTAGGTAATATTTATATGATAAAAAGTTGTCCAGAAAATTTATGAAAGTTTGAACGGTCACAGCGCTCAAACGCGTTAATGTGCCTTCCTGGGGGTGTGTCCTCCCGTTTAGATTAACAAGATGAACCATCTGGCCGAGAGCGAAGCAGATTCATCAAACGGTTCTCGAGAAAATTTATCTCTATAACCCGTTAATGTGCCTTGCTGGGAGTTTGGCCTCTCGTTTAGATTAACAAGGTGAACCTACTTGCCAAAGAGGAAGCAGATCCATCAAACGGATATGGGGCTAGGTAATATTTATATGATAAAAAGTTGTCCAGAAAATTTATGAAAGTTTGAACGGTCACAGCGCTCAAACGCGTTAATGTGCCTTCCTGGGGGTTTGTCCTCTCGTTTAGATGAACAAGATGAACCATCTGGCCGAGAGCGAAGCAGATTCATCAAACGGTTCTCGAGAAAATTTATCTCTATAACCCGTTAATGTGCCTTCCTGGGAGTTTGGCCTCTCGTTTAGATTAACAAGGTGAACTTACTTGCCAAAGAGGAAGCAGATCCATCAAACGGATATGGGGCTAGGTAATATTTATATGATAAAAAGTTGTCCAGAAAATTTATGAAAGTTTGAACGGTCACAGCGCTCAAACGCGTTAATGTGCCTTCCTGGGGGTTTGTCCTCTCGTTTAGATGAACAAGATGAACCATCTGGCTGAGAGCGAAGCAGATTCATCAAACGGTTCTCGAGAAAATTTATCTCTATAACCCGTTAATGTGCCTTGCTGGGAGCTTGGCCTCTCGTTTAGATTAACAAGGTGAACTTACTTGCCAAAGAGGAAGCAGATCCATCAAACGGATATGGGGCTAGGTAATATTTATATGATAAAAAGTTGTCCAGAAAATTTATGAAAGTTTGAACGGTCACAGCGCTCAAACGCGTTAATGTGCCTTCCTGGGGGTTTGTCCTCTCGTTTAGATGAACAAGATGAACCATCTGGCTGAGAGCGAAGCAGATTCATCAAACGGTTCTCGAGAAAATTTATCTCTATAACCCGTTAATGTGCCTTCCTGGGAGTTTGGCCTCTCGTTTAGATTAACAAGGTGAACTTACTTGCCAAAGAGGAAGCAGATCCATCAAACGGATATGGGGCTAGGTAATATTTATATGATAAAAAGTTGTCCAGAAAATTTATGAAAGTTTGAACGGTCACAGCGCTCAAACGCGTTAATGTGCCTTCCTGGGGGTTTGTCCTCCCGTTTAGATTAACAAGATGAACCAACCTGCCCAGAGCGAAGCAGATTCATCAAACGGTTCTCGAGAAAATTTATCTCTATAACCCGTTAATGTGCCTTGCTGGGAGTTTGGCCTCTCGTTTAGATTAACAAGGTGAACCTACTTGCCAAAGAGGAAGCAGATCCATCAAACGGATATGGGGCTAGGTAATATTTATATGATAAAAAGTTGTCCAGAAAATTTATGAAAGTTTGAACGGTCACAGCGCTCAAACGCGTTAATGTGCCTTCCTGGGGGTTTGTCCTCCCGTTTAGATTAACAAGATGAACCAACCTGCCCAGAGCGAAGCAGATTCATCAAACGGTTCTCGAGAAAATTTATCTCTATAACCCGTTAATGTGCCTTCCTGGGAGTTTGGCCTCTCGTTTAGATTAACAAGGTGAACTTACTTGCCAAAGAGGAAGCAGATCCATCAAACGGATATGGGGCTAGGTAATATTTATATGATAAAAAGTTGTCCAGAAAATTTATGAAAGTTTGAACGGTCACAGCGCTCAAACGCGTTAATGTGCCTTCCTGGGGGTTTGTCCTCCCGTTTAGATTAACAAGATGAACCAACCTGCCCAGAGCGAAGCAGATTCATCAAACGGTTCTCGAGAAAATTTATCTCTATAACCCGTTAATGTGCCTTCCTGGGAGTTTGGCCTCTCGTTTAGATTAACAAGGTGAACTTACTTGCCAAAGAGGAAGCAGATCCATCAAACGGATATGGCGCTAGGTAATATTTATATGATAAAAAGTTGTCCAGAAGTTTTATGAAAGTTTGAACGGTCACAGCGCTCAAACGCGTTAATGTGCCTTCCTGGGGGTTTGTCCTCTCGTTTAGATTAACAAGATGAACCAACCTGCCCAGAGCGAAGCAGATTCATCAAACGGTTCGCGAGAAAATTTATCTCTATAACCCGTTAATGTGCCTTGCTGGGAGTTTGGCCTCTCGTTTAGATTAACAAGGTGAACTTACTTGCCAAAGAGGAAGCAGATCCATCAAACGGATATGGCGCTAGGTAATATTTATATGATAAAAAGTTGTCCAGAAAATTTATGAAAGTTTGAACGGTCACAGCGCTCAAACGCGTTAATGTGCCTTCCTGGGGGTTTGTCCTCCCGTTTAGATTAACAAGATGAACCAACCTGCCCAGAGCGAAGCAGATTCATCAAACGGTTCTCGAGAAAATTTATCTCTATAACCCGTTAATGTGCCTTCCTGGGAGTTTGGCCTCTCGTTTAGATTAACAAGGTGAACTTACTTGCCAAAGAGGAAGCAGATCCATCAAACGGATATGGCGCTAGGTAATATTTATATGATAAAAAGTTGTCCAGAAGTTTTATGAAAGTTTGAACGGTCACAGCGCTCAAACGCGTTAATGTGCCTTCCTGGGGGTTTGTCCTCTCGTTTAGATTAACAAGATGAACCAACCTGCCCAGAGCGAAGCAGATTCATCAAACGGTTCGCGAGAAAATTTATCTCTATAACCCGTTAATGTGCCTTGCTGGGAGTTTGGCCTCTCGTTTAGATTAACAAGGTGAACTTACTTGCCAAAGAGGAAGCAGATCCATCAAACGGATATGGCGCTAGGTAATATTTATATGATAAAAAGTTGTCCAGAAAATTTATGAAAGTTTGAACGGTCACAGCGCTCAAACGCGTTAATGTGCCTTCCTGGGGTTTGTCCTCCCGTTTAGATTAACAAGATGAACCAACCTGCCCAGAGCGAAGCAGATTCATCAAACGGTTCTCGAGAAAATTTATCTCTATAACCCGTTAATGTGCCTTCCTGGGAGTTTGGCCTCTCGTTTAGATTAACAAGGTGAACTTACTTGCCAAAGAGGAAGCAGATCCATCAAACGGATATGGGGCTAGGTAATATTTATATGATAAAAAGTTGTCCAGAAAATTTATGAAAGTTTGAACGGTCACAGCGCTCAAACGCGTTAATGTGCCTTCCTGGGGGTTTGTCCTCCCGTTTAGATTAACAAGATGAACCAACCTGCCCAGAGCGAAGCAGATTCATCAAACGGTTCTCGAGAAAATTTATCTCTATAACCCGTTAATGTGCCTTCCTGGGAGTTTGGCCTCTCGTTTAGATTAACAAGGTGAACTTACTTGCCAAAGAGGAAGCAGATCCATCAAACGGATATGGCGCTAGGTAATATTTATATGATAAAAAGTTGTCCAGAAGTTTTATGAAAGTTTGAACGGTCACAGCGCTCAAACGCGTTAATGTGCCTTCCTGGGGGTTTGTCCTCTCGTTTAGATGAACAAGATGAACCGTCTGGCCGAGAGCGAAGCAGATTCATCAAACGGTTCTCGAGAAAATTTATCTCTATAACCCGTTAATGTGCCTTGCTGGGAGTTTGGCCTCTCGTTTAGATTAACAAGGTGAACTTACTTGCCAAAGAGGAAGCAGATCCATCAAACGGATATGGGGCTAGGTAATATTTATATGATAAAAAGTTGTCCAGAAAATTTATGAAAGTTTGAACGGTCACAGCGCTCAAACGCGTTAATGTGCCTTCCTGGGGTTTGTCCTCCCGTTTAGATTAACAAGATGAACCAACCTGCCCAGAGCGAAGCAGATTCATCAAACGGTTCTCGAGAAAATTTATCTCTATAACCCGTTAATGTGCCTTCCTGGGAGTTTGGCCTCTCGTTTAGATTAACAAGGTGAACTTACTTGCCAAAGAGGAAGCAGATCCATCAAACGGATATGGCGCTAGGTAATATTTATATGATAAAAAGTTGTCCAGAAGTTTTATGAAAGTTTGAACGGTCACAGCGCTCAAACGCGTTAATGTGCCTTCCTGGGGGTTTGTCCTCTCGTTTAGATGAACAAGATGAACCGTCTGGCCGAGAGCGAAGCAGATTCATCAAACGGTTCTCGAGAAAATTTATCTCTATAACCCGTTAATGTGCCTTGCTGGGAGTTTGGCCTCTCGTTTAGATTAACAAGGTGAACTTACTTGCCAAAGAGGAAGCAGATCCATCAAACGGATATGGGGCTAGGTAATATTTATATGATAAAAAGTTGTCCAGAAAATTTATGAAAGTTTGAACGGTCACAGCGCTCAAACGCGTTAATGTGCCTTCCTGGGGTTTTGTCCTCCCGTTTAGATTAACAAGATGAACCAACCTGCCCAGAGCGAAGCAGATTCATCAAACGGTTCTCGAGAAAATTTATCTCTATAACCCGTTAATGTGCCTTCCTGGGAGTTTGGCCTCTCGTTTAGATTAACAAGGTGAACTTACTTGCCAAAGAGGAAGCAGATCCATCAAACGGATATGGGGCTAGGTAATATTTATATGATAAAAAGTTGTCCAGAAAATTTATGAAAGTTTGAACGGTCACAGCGCTCAAACGCGTTAATGTGCCTTCCTGGGGGTTTGTCCTCCCGTTTAGATTAACAAGATGAACCAACCTGCCCAGAGCGAAGCAGATTCATCAAACGGTTCTCGAGAAAATTTATCTCTATAACCCGTTAATGTGCCTTCCTGGGAGTTTGGCCTCTCGTTTAGATTAACAAGGTGAACTTACTTGCCAAAGAGGAAGCAGATCCATCAAACGGATATGGCGCTAGGTAATATTTATATGATAAAAAGTTGTCCAGAAGTTTTATGAAAGTTTGAACGGTCACAGCGCTCAAACGCGTTAATGTGCCTTCCTGGGGGTTTGTCCTCTCGTTTAGATTAACAAGATGAACCAACCTGCCCAGAGCGAAGCAGATTCATCAAACGGTTCGCGAGAAAATTTATCTCTATAACCCGTTAATGTGCCTTGCTGGGAGTTTGGCCTCTCGTTTAGATTAACAAGGTGAACTTACTTGCCAAAGAGGAAGCAGATCCATCAAACGGATATGGCGCTAGGTAATATTTATATGATAAAAAGTTGTCCAGAAAATTTATGAAAGTTTGAACGGTCACAGCGCTCAAACGCGTTAATGTGCCTTCCTGGGGGTTTGTCCTCCCGTTTAGATTAACAAGATGAACCAACCTGCCCAGAGCGAAGCAGATTCATCAAACGGTTCTCGAGAAAATTTATCTCTATAACCCGTTAATGTGCCTTCCTGGGAGTTTGGCCTCTCGTTTAGATTAACAAGGTGAACTTACTTGCCAAAGAGGAAGCAGATCCATCAAACGGATATGGCGCTAGGTAATATTTATATGATAAAAAGTTGTCCAGAAGTTTTATGAAAGTTTGAACGGTCACAGCGCTCAAACGCGTTAATGTGCCTTCCTGGGGGTTTGTCCTCTCGTTTAGATTAACAAGATGAACCAACCTGCCCAGAGCGAAGCAGATTCATCAAACGGTTCGCGAGAAAATTTATCTCTATAACCCGTTAATGTGCCTTGCTGGGAGTTTGGCCTCTCGTTTAGATTAACAAGGTGAACTTACTTGCCAAAGAGGAAGCAGATCCATCAAACGGATATGGCGCTAGGTAATATTTATATGATAAAAAGTTGTCCAGAAAATTTATGAAAGTTTGAACGGTCACAGCGCTCAAACGCGTTAATGTGCCTTCCTGGGGTTTGTCCTCTCGTTTAGATGAACAAGATGAACCGTCTGGCCGAGAGCGAAGCAGATTCATCAAACGGTTCTCGAGAAAATTTATCTCTATAACCCGTTAATGTGCCTTGCTGGGAGTTTGGCCTCTCGTTTAGATTAACAAGGTGAACTTACTTGCCAAAGAGGAAGCAGATCCATCAAACGGATATGGGGCTAGGTAATATTTATATGATAAAAAGTTGTCCAGAAAATTTATGAAAGTTTGAACGGTCACAGCGCTCAAACGCGTTAATGTGCCTTCCTGGGGTTTGTCCTCTCGTTTAGATGAACAAGATGAACCATCTGGCCGAGAGCGAAGCAGATTCATCAAACGGTTCTCGAGAAAATTTATCTCTATAACCCGTTAATGTGCCTTGCTGGGAGCTTGGCCTCTCGTTTAGATTAACAAGGTGAACTTACTTGCCAAAGAGGAAGCAGATCCATCAAACGGATATGGGGCTAGGTAATATTTATATGATAAAAAGTTGTCCAGAAAATTTATGAAAGTTTGAACGGTCACAGCGCTCAAACGCGTTAATGTGCCTTCCTGGGGGTTTGTCCTCCCGTTTAGATTAACAAGATGAACCAACCTGCCCAGAGCGAAGCAGATTCATCAAACGGTTCTCGAGAAAATTTATCTCTATAACCCGTTAATGTGCCTTGCTGGGAGTTTGGCCTCTCGTTTAGATTAACAAGGTGAACTTACTTGCCAAAGAGGAAGCAGATCCATCAAACGGATATGGGGCTAGGTAATATTTATATGATAAAAAGTTGTCCAGAAAATTTATGAAAGTTTGAACGGTCACAGCGCTCAAACGCGTTAATGTGCCTTCCTGGGGGTTTGTCCTCTCGTTTAGATGAACAAGATGAACCATCTGGCCGAGAGCGAAGTAGATTCATCAAACGGTTCGCGGGAAAATTTATCTCTATAACCCGTTAATGTGCCTTCCTGGGAGTTTGGCCTCTCGTTTAGATTAACAAGGTGAACTTACTTGCCAAAGAGGAAGCAGATCCATCAAACGGATATGGGGCTAGGTAATATTTATATGATAAAAAGTTGTCCAGAAGTTTTATGAAAGTTTGAACGGTCACAGCGCTCAAACGCGTTAATGTGCCTTCCTGGAGGATTGTCCTCTCGTTTAGATGAACAAGATGAACCAACCTGCCCAGAGCGAAGCAGATTCATCAAACGGTTCTCGAGAAAATTTATCTCTATAACCCGTTAATGTGCCTTGCTGGGAGTTTGGCCTCTCGTTTAGATTAACAAGGTGAACTTATTTGCCAAAGAGGAAGCAGATCCATCAAACGGATATGGGGCTAGGTAATATTTATATGATAAAAAGTTGTCCAGAAGTTTTATGAAAGTTTGAACGGTCACAGCGCTCAAACGCGTTAATGTGCCTTCCTGGGGGTTTGTCCTCTCGTTTAGATTAACAAGATGAACCAACCTGCCCAGAGCGAAGCAGATTCATCAAACGGTTCGCGAGAAAATTTATCTGTATAACCCGTTAATGTGCCTTGCTGGGAGTTTGGCCTCTCGTTTAGATTAACAAGGTGAACTTACTTGCCAAAGAGGAAGCAGATCCATCAAACGGATATGGCGCTAGGTAATATTTATATGATAAAAAGTTGTCCAGAAAATTTATGAAAGTTTGAACGGTCACAGCGCTCAAACGCGTTAATGTGCCTTCCTGGGGGTTTGTCCTCTCGTTTAGATGAACAAGATGAACCGTCTGGCCGAGAGCGAAGCAGATTCATCAAACGGTTCTCGAGAAAATTTATCTCTATAACCCGTTAATGTGCCTTGCTGGGAGTTTGGCCTCTCGTTTAGATTAACAAGGTGAACTTATTTGCCAAAGAGGAAGCAGATCCATCAAACGGATATGGGGCTAGGTAATATTTATATAATAAAAAGTTGTCCAGAAAATTTATGAAAGTTTGAACGGTCACAGCGCTCAAACGCGTTAATGTGCCTTCCTGGGGGTTTGTCCTCTCGTTTAGATGAACAAGATGAACCATCTGGCCGAGAGCGAAGTAGATTCATCAAACGGTTCTCGAGAAAATTTATCTCTATAACCCGTTAATGTGCCTTGCTGGGAGTTTGGCCTCTCGTTTAGATTAACAAGGTGAACTTACTTGCCAAAGAGGACCAGATCCATCAAACGGATATGGGGCTAGGTAATATTTATATGATAAAAAGTTGTCCAGAAAATTTATGAAAGTTTGAACGGTCACAGCGCTCAAACGCGTTAATGTGCCTTCCTGGGGGTTTGTCCTCTCCTTTAGATTAACAAGATGAACCAACTTGCCCAGAGCGAAGCAGATTCATCAAACGGTTCTCGAGAAAATTTATCTCTATAACCCGTTAATGTGCCTTGCTGGGAGTTTGGCCTCTCGTTTAGATTAACAAGGTGAACCTACTTGCCGAGGAGGAAGCAGATCCATCAAACGGTTATCGAGCTAGGTAATATTTATATGATGAAAATGTTGTCCAGAAAAATTTATGAAAATGTAACGGTCACAGCGCTCAAGCGAGTTAATGTGCCTTCCTGAGAGTTTGTCCTCTCGTTTAGAAACTAGTCTGAACCCACCTTAACCTGAGATTAAGAGCAAAGCATCAATCACCCACAACAAATTATCAATCAACAAATTATTATTAAAACAAACCAGAGCAATACATATATTTCTTGTTTTTTTTTTTTTGTTAGCCATTGACATAAACGATAACCTTTGATCCTATCGCAAACAAACAACCCCTCCACATCATCTGATAATCTTTTTTAACCTCCATCGGGTAAACAACCGATAAACAATTACCGCGTAACCTTTTAACCTATGATAAGAGGAAAGCAACAGGTAACCACAAGATTACTAATTGCATGCGTACTCGAACCCGAAGGAGGAGTGGTGGGGGGATCCTAGAACCGGCACTGCTATACTACTCACTTTTAAATGTACTGTACCACTCATACGCACGTGTTTTTTTATAAAGTCAAATCACCGTAAGCCTTAGGTAACATTTTCAACTAATTTTGAAGAAAATCAAAAATATTTAATAAGGTAGTTATGAATTAATTTTGATCTATGTATCTTCGAAATTATATATCGACCGATAAGCTTACTTTCTCGTTATCGTGAATAATGTTTATGAAACATTGTTATACAATAAATGAGGCAAAAATTTATTTGAAATTGTTACTTCACGCATTGTTCACCCGACGATGCCGACGCAGATGATTAAACAGTAATATTTTTGATTCGATCTTAAAAAGATGTTGTACATAGTGTTAGCATCAGTTCTCACACCTATCTTGACTATAGCAGATTTTAATAATTTAAAGGTTGTTGTTACTAGTAAGAGTAATGGTAGTTTCGAGAGAATAGAACATGCGAACATTAGAGATTTAACCAGTAAATACACGTTACAAATCCAAAATTGCTCGGTACCAGTACTGGAAGACGATGATTTCCCCGATTTTCCAAATCTGGTTGAGTTGCATATATTAAATTGCGGATTACACGAGATGAAACCGGGAACCTTCCGTTACATACCGAAATTAACAAAACTCGTATTAGGAGGTAACAACATATCGAAGATAGAACGGAAATCGTTCGAGGGAGTCGGACCGATCACGATGCTAAACCTTTACGATAACCACATCGTCGAACTTGAAGATGACGCATTCAGTAACATACCAAGTTTGGAAGAGCTTCGTTTAACCGGCAATGAAATTTCAAAGCTCAAAGCGGAATGGTTTTCGAAGTGTGATAATTTGACGATATTGGATCTATCGTGGAATCTGATCACTGAGTTACCAGATGGTGTTTTTTCCTATCTCGGAAATTTGACTGAATTGGATGTGTACGGTAATAAGATTGAATCTATTGGGGAGAATGCTTTCGCTAATTTAACATCGTTGAAATTTTTATTTTTATCGTCTAATAATATCAGTGTCATCCCCGATAATACGTTTAGTGGTTTGAAAAGATTGAAGGGTCTAGATTTGTCGTATAATAAATTAGAATGTCCGAGCAGTAATCTTTTGAGTTCGCTATCTTATGCGGCGACTTTAAGTCTGCGTAACAATAACATAGATGATGAATGTAAAAAGGTTCTGGCAAAATTCAATAGTGCACATAATGTTAATATATATTACGAACCTTTACGTACAAAAATTTATTAATATTAATTAGAATTCTGTTATAAATAATAAAAATGTAATGACTTATTTGTTTTTTTTCGATTTAAATCAAAAGAAAAATGTTGTGGAAAAAATTCTGTTCCTTGAAAGACAGTGGAGGGAAAAGCCGAACAGATCCGAGATGCAAGTTAATAAAGAGAGGATTTTAACTGCCAGTGTTATATTGTTGTACAGTCACTGACAGAAGTAATGTCTCCCTCCAGAGACCCAAAATCAAACCTTTCTTCCTAATGGGAGTGGCTTGTTTTCATGCGTTGTCACACATTACATATTTACGTAGAGGGATTTATTGCTACTAGTTTAATTTATATTTCCTTGCATCAAATAGTGCCCAAGCTTTAGCTCGTTTAACTAAATAACTGAAAGATCAAATAACTCTGAATGTAAGATTTCGTAGGTTTTTACTGCCGGCGTCAATTCTAATGGAATCTTCTTACGTGCTTTGTCGTTGTATTATTGCAATTTTGCTTGACGTTTTGTTGTTCATGCTGCAGCTTCTACGGGGTCTGTTGTCAAACAGTCTAATAGCAGACACTGAAGATACTGGACAAAGAGACGTAGAGAAAGCTTTCGACAACGCCACAAAACGCACAAGAAAATTACATTTCAATTCCAAATATAAAAGAACTAAAAGCTAGTAAGTAAATATAAAAACTAGCTACAGTTGATGTCGTAGGGGAGGTAAAGTAAATAAATATTTCAAAAATTACAAATTAAAAAAGTGGCCTCATGTGGCCACTGTACCAAACCAGTAAGGTACAGTGGCCATCAAATATAAGGTACAGTGGCCAAGTTCTATATTTATCATATTATTCTTATTAAAAAAAAATAGCATAACTCAGCAAATAAAGTTACAAAATAAGGAACATTCTTTAGTACAGATTAAAACGTGATAAATCCACTGAAAATTGAAAGTGTCGCTGAACTCTTGCTGTTCCACCCGCTGATACTGGAGATGGTAATATCATAACGACGTCTTCGTCAATAACAACGGACTCATCGAGAACATCGGGAAATGAAAATTTATTCGCTCCTCTTTTACGTAAGAATGTAGTAAAATATTCTTTGTTCACAAAATCGGCTTGAGTCACCCGGCCCGCACAAAATTTTATCTGTTTTTTGGTAAGAAATTTAACTAAAATAAAAGTTCCAACTGTAATTTCTGTTGGCTCATTTATATCCAGTGGTTCGCCGACAATATCAACTTCGTCTGAATCGACAAGCGATAAACTTTCGCTATCGCTACTGCTACTGTCAGACATTTGTTCAGAAACTAAAGGACATTTTTCGGGTAGAAGTCTTTACCTTCCTTATGCTTTGTGTTCTGCGTTCTTTTGCAAGCTCTTGCTCCTCTATATCTTTCAATACTGGGGTGCTGGTTAATATTTCCGTGGTTTGTATTTTTCAGATTTCCTTTAGGGTACGGGCGCAGAACATCTGGACTTATAATTTGATGTGGTGGAGTTCTCTTTTCCTTGGGTTCATTATTGCTATGACTTGCTGGTGCCTCTTCGATTTGGTAAGATAAAGTCCTTGATTCTGCTGTCTGAGAATTGCTCTGACTTGGTCCTGCCTCTTCTGCTTCGTTGTTGAGCATATCTGTAACTTGCGCCGGCAAAAAATCATCATCGATAAAAATATTATTATTGAAGGGATAAATTCCTGTAACTTTAAAACCCGATACGCAGTTGTTTGTTGAGAATGCAATATTATAAATTTGCCCCAAAATCTCAGCAATGTCATAGATAGTTATACGTTGACTGGGATGATTCATTAACCACGACTTGCAGGCATTATTATAATGAGCCTTTAAAGGGCCATAAACAGCTCTATCTAGAAGCTGAAGCCTATGGCTTGTATGGGGAGGCAAAGTTAGTAAGGTAATGTGATTCTCTCGTGCCTTTTTTATAGATAGAAATATCAGCAGTACAGGTAAGTCTTTCGTTGGATGGGCGTACGATATAAAATGCTGAAGCCACTGTTCAAATATCTCCGATGTCATCCAACCTGAAGGTGATGCCACGCCAATAGTTCCATTAGGAAAAAAACTTTCTGGGAAATACCAGTAAGTTGCCATTTGCATTAATTGCGCCGCACATTGTAACAAGAGTTCCTCTCTCAGTGGAAGTTACTTGGCCCACTTGTCGTTGAACCGTGGTAAGTGCAGTTTCATCAACGTCATATATTTTATCACTTCTAAATTCGTGAATGTCAGACTTTCCTCAAGTTTGCAAAAAACTTTTGAACGACTGGTTTCTTAAAACCCATAGTACGTCCAAGGGAAGTAGCTTCGGCTTTTCGAATAGAAAGTGGATTCCGTTTAAGAAAATTAGTCATCCAGTACTTTCCCGCCATTTTATGTTCGTGCCAAGATTGAGGAATTCGCTTTTGGTTTGCTACCGCTAAAGAATACGCAAACCTCCTCACATCTTTTGGAGAAAGTCCATAGTGTAATTTTGCGCAAATCTGCAAGTAATTGCACAATTCTTCTTCTTATATAGTATAGTTAGGTGATAATCCTGTTGTGACCATGGTTATGTCTTCAATATTTTCAAATTTTTGTTTATACCTCCTTAAAGTAGTTCTAGGTATATTGTGACGTTTTGCAGCAGCTTTTGTGGAAAGCTTTCTGGAGAAATTTTTCCAATTCCCGTCTTTTTCGGCTTTGTTCGTGGTGTCGTGTTGTTTCTGAAATAAAAGAATTCATTATTTAGGAACAGTCGCCACCCTCTTTCTTTCAAAAAACGAGTGGCCACTGTTGCTTACGTACAATGTGACCACTGTACCAAAATGACGTTGTAAAATAATTTACATAACCTTGAAAGAAATGTTCATGAAACATTAACTTTATCACTGGCATTAAATTATTATATCACAAACAATCCCAAAGAAAGTAAATTGAGAGCAATTTACTTACCAAGAATGAAAACAAACACTGGCAATACTGCACATACTACATTAAATTATCTAGAAGAATTTTTTGAAGATAGATTAATAAGTTTCAATCGCTGGCCAGCAAATTCGCCGGATCAATCAAAAAAATCAATTCAATGAAGGTATTGAATTAATTTCCAAGGTCATAAATATACACTATGCTAACATAACCTTCACATATTAAATATCCATTTTTGACAACTAGACATGATAAAAATGAAGTTAGCCAGTCAAGGCAGGCAATATTACAGGCTTACCAAATTAAACACTGTACTTCATTAATTTTTGTGTATTATAATTTTTAACAAGAAAATGTAAAAAACACTAATGAAATTGAATAGATCTGAAATAGGAAAAGGATGTATCTTTAGATGTCGTTAAATCTGTTAATAATTACGGTGTTTATCTACCGCAGCTGTGTTTACCTAAGCCGCCACCGGGCGAACTTCAAGGAATGTAGGTTTCATATTCTTTGCTTTGCAGGAGGAGACATTATTTCTGTCAGTGACTGTACATAGTATTAACACCAACGCGAGAAGAAACATCGTATAATCCATCAAAACATTTTTAAACTAAGTTTTTGGAATCGACTTCAGTACTCGTCGCAAATTCTCTGTTGTGTCATCTAAAGAATGAAAACGGGTGCTTCGAAGTGGTAGTTTGAGTTTTGGAAAAAAGAAAAAAGTCGGTCGAAGCCATATCAGGGGAATACGGTGGCTGTTCGATAAGATTTAATGAATTTTTGGCCAGAAATTCGTTTACAATGAAAGTCTTGTGAGATGCAGATTTAGTTGCATACTTGAAAGATAGGGTACAAAATATTGATATTATCTGTTATGCAGACGATACAAATATTCTAATTTATGATGATATTTTGGAGTCACCTTTTTCTAGGGCGGTTCATACCTACAAACTACCACCTACTACTATATTGGCTAGAAAATAATCGTTTAATGCTAAATAAAGACAAAACTGTGGCTACTTTTTTTACTGTAAATAGATCACTAGATGTTACATGTGATCTCTTTTGCACAAGGCCAACATTGAACCTTCCAGCACATACAAGATCCTGATATGTATTGACAATGTCAAATTTCGTAGGAAGCACTGAAAATAAAATATTCTATTCTATTCTATTCTAACTAGGCGCTTTTTTCTATTTGAAATGTCAAAAATTAGTCAAAAAGGAATGCCAACGACATCTGACGAGATACAGTGCTGTACCTGTATGGCCCTTTCCCATTAGATGGAATAAGATTAGAATTAATCCAATGTCTGAAGTTATTACACAATATACGTTGAGAGAGGAACTGGGATGGAATTAGATCTTGTATTTGGAGGAACACTAACGAGATTGAAATGGTCGAAACAAGGAAGTAATATTTTATCTTTTTTCATTGCAAAATTGGAAATACGAGGAAGCATTCTTAGCCTACTATAGAAGCAAACAAAATTTGAAAATCAAAATATTTTATTAGTCGAATTTGCAACGCCGCCTTTAGACCAATCAAAAAGACATTGTTATCTTGCTCTGTAAACCAGGCCTCCACAGCTTCTATCACCTCTTCTTTTAATTTTTTTTTCAGTTGAAAAAAGACATAAGAGTCGGACGTAACCAGATCTGGTGAATAAAGGGGGTGATCAGTAACATCGAATAATAATTCTCAATTATTGTTTTCCACCCTTACCCTGAAAATCAATCAAGATTACTCCATGGCAATCCCAAAAAAACTGAAGCAAGAACAGATTTTTGAACACGAAACTTTTTAGGCTTTGGAGAACCAGAGTCTCTCCACTCCATCGATTATTTCTTTGTTTCTGAGTCATAGAAATGTATTTTCAAACCAAGCATCCAATGTGATGCTGATCAACATTCAAACATTTGGGGATCCATTTTGCAAATGATGGACGCGTTTAGTACCTCAGATATTCCTTTGTTTTTTCGCCAGTACCACAATAGAAGAAATCCATCTCATAAAACTCGTGTTGTAATTGTTTCATTGTTAACCTCGATAATATTTCCGAAACATTGAGTTACAACAAAGGTGCCATTAATTTTAATTCGTTGCTTTATACATTGTTTACCCACACTGATATATAAACGAAGTAAGAAGGAATCCGATATACATACATACAAGATCAATTTTTTGTCTTGTATCTTAATAACATGTTACTGTACTACATCGTTTTGGTGTTGGTTTTTACACCCAGTTTAATTGTAGCAGATTTGAGTGATATAACGGTTAAAGCAACCAACACAAGTCAAGATAATCTCGATGATCTCGATCCAATAGAACATGCAAACATAACAGATCTAACTGGTAGCACTATATTAATAATCCACGAGACTTCAATACCAGTACTAGAATCAACTGATTTCCCCCAGTTTCCCATTTTGGACGTTTTGGAAATATTACACTGCGGATTGGAGGTAATACAAGAGGGAGCCTTCCATAACCTACCACAATTACACAAACTCGTAATCAAAGGGAACAACATCACTAAAGTTGAGAGGAAATCATTCGTGGGAGCCGGACCGATCACTATACTAACGCTTGAAACTAATGGTATCACCGAACTTGAAGACGCCGTCTTCAGTGATATACCAACATTGAAAGATCTCGATTTATCTAACAACGAGATCACGTCGATTAAACCGGAATGGTTTGCGAAATGTGATAAATTAACGATACTGAATCTATCTTGGAACTTCATCACCGACCTCGCAGATGGCGTCTTTTTAAATCTCAAAGTTTGACTCACCTAAACCTAGACGATAACAATATTAATACTATAGGGAGAAAGCTTTCGCTAATTTAACATCATTGGAGGAGCTAATATTGTCGATGAATTCGCTCAGCGTCCTCGCGGATAATACGTTTAACGGTTTTAAAAAAAAATTCGAGTATAAATTTGGCGTATAATAATCTACCGTGTCTGAGCGACCACCTTAAGAATTCTTTAACTGATATTTCAGTAAATTTTGACGGTAACGCATCTGATATAGATTGCGAAGACACTCTAACGAAACCACCTGATTCATCTGATGTTGAGGTTGCAACTGAACAAATTACTTCGAAGCCTGATCAGAACGTTACCTCTGAATCTTCATAAAGATTTGAATGTGTTTTATTTTTCGCTCTCACCACCCCCATCGCGTATCCTATATTATTAAAGTCCTAAATTAATTAAGATGATCTCACGTTTTTCTTTTAAATTAATAGTGATTGCAGTTACAACACATAAGTAATTAGTGGAGATGTAAGTTGATTAATTTTCAATACAAGATGCTCAAAAAGTTCTATTTATTTTTTAAACCTTTATCTCTTAAGTTAAATCTTAAATTTATAAAACTAAGAAGATCACTCAATAAAAATTTTTTGTTTCAATTTGAAGGCTCTTGAGGTATACACCAAAACTCCATCTCCCGTCTTTAAAAAATCATTTGACAGCGTTAACCAGGAAGACACTGGGAAGGACAAGCACCTCAACCCCAACCAACCCTCTGTTAGCGGACTTAATAGGACTCGAAGCAAATCGGGAACCTCCTAGGGTAAAAATCCAGAAGAGTGATGATGAGTATACAAAATTCCTAGAAGACTAACAACATCACAACCTCACAACAGACTAAAGAGAGACTTAAAGAGCCTTTCATTGAGAATAGCGGGGTAAAGGACTCATAGTCTAACCCTAGGAAAGAAAAGTAGGATCATCGGAGACAGGGTTCACTTTGGACCTAAAATGGCATCCCTAGTGACGATCATTTCATTCCAGTTTTTACAATATAACAATAAAAACGTCTTTAGAGTAAAAATGCAATGGAGAGTCTGTAGAAATAAAACCGAAAACTGACAAATATGGCCTGGGGGAGGGAGGGGGCAACTTGCTAATGTGCGGTTATAACGGAAGTCGGAGATGCAAAAAAAAACAAACAAATTAAACAATTAATATACGGAAATGTAAGGAAAAAAATGGGACACAGCCGTCTAGTCTAGCAAATATAGTCACGGGGACAAGGAGGGGGACCAACTCGCAAATGTGTGGTTATAATGGGAGTTGGAGATGCAAAAAAAAACAACAAAAATTAAAGAATAAATATACAGAAATAAAAGGAAAAAATGGGGCACAGCCCTCCGGAGTGACAATTGTAGCAATGTCGGGAGGAAGGGGGAGGGTACGAACCAACTCGTAAATATGCGGTTATAATGGGAGTCGGAGATGCAAAAAGAAAAAAAATTAAACAGTAAATATACAGAAATGGAAGGAAAAAATGGGGCACAGCCCCCTAGTCTAACAAATATAATCACGGGGACAAGGAGGGGGACCAACTCGCAAATGTGTGGTTATGATGGGAGTCGGAGATGCAAAAAGAAATTTAAAAAATAGACAATAAATATACAGAAATGAAAGGAAAAAATGGGGCACAGCCATCCGGAGTGACAAATGTAGCAATGTCGGGAGGAAGGGGGAGGGGACGAACCAACTCGTAAATGTGCGGTTATAATGGGAGTCGGAGATGCAAAAAGAAAAAAATAATAAACAATAAATATACAGAAATGGAAGGAAAAAATGGGGCACAGCCGCCTGGTCTAACAAATATAGTCACGGGGACAAGGAGGGGGACCAACTCGCAAATGTGTGGTTATGATGGGAGTCAGAGATGCAAAAATTAAACAAATATACAGAAATGGAAGGATAAAATTGGGCACAGCCCTAGGCCTGACAAATATAGCCAGGGAGGGGGGACCAACCCGCAAATTTGCGATTGTGATGGGAGTTGGAGATGCAAAAAGAAACAAAAAAATTAAATAGAATAAATATACGGAAATTGAAAGAAAAAATGGAGCACAGCTCTCCTGCCTGACAAATACAGTCGCGAGAGTAGGAGGGGGAGGGGGGACCAACTCAATAATACATAAAATGTATTCTAAAAAGATGAAAAAATTGGCATTATAAATTGGTATCAAGTCGGAAACAGTATTAGAAATATACGAGATCATTTTGCTGCAAAATATCCCAACAGACCAATAGCCGCTCTATCAACACAATTATTAAAACATTTAATACAAGAATTTCGTATTAGACGTTTTTTTTATTTACTGTTTGATGAGATCTACGCCCTCTGTTAGTCAAGTATTCAACATGCAAAAACGCATGTTTGCAATAGGAGTAATGTCGGTTGCATAACTATCCATGCGTTGACATGGGACAAATAAAATCGAACAGGGGGGAGACCAACTCGCAAATGTGCGGTTATGATGGGAGTCAAAGTTGCAATAGGAAACAATAGATAGAATAATTGTTTTAAGATTGCAAGACTACCTCGCCTGGCATTGCTGCCTTCTTCACGCGCGACTTTGGGAAGGGAGTACAATTACACGCGAACTTATACCCGCTTTTACATAATGCTTAAGAGAAATCAACTATTGTAATGTAAAAAATTGCAAACTAATTAAAAAAATCGTATAAAAAATTAATTCCTCATTGTTATTACCCACAATACTAACGACACATTGTGTTACGACAAATTAGGCGTTAATTTTAAATCGCTTCTTTGTGCATTGTTTAGCTGTAGTTATATAAACGACAATGTTACCATTCTTTTTATGTAGAGAAAATTTCTGGAATTGAACAGTTAAATTTCAGTCTCAAAAATACAGTATTGGTGTAAGTTTTTACCGCAATTTTAGACTTCAGTAATGTCGACATGAATTTATGTCAGTGAAGAGCAGCCAGGTCCCATTGATGTCTACGGTCAAGAACTAGACGAAACTGATTTTTGACTAAATTGACGAAAATACAATCATTCGAGGAAGCCGAACCAATCACGTAGGTATCTAGATATTGGAGAGAATAAAATCAATTCAGTAACATATCAACTTTAGACTGGCTCAATTTAAACGGAACTTTTTAAATATTTTATCTCATGCGTCATGGATCAATGTCGCGCTCAATAAAATAGATGACGACTGTGAGTTTTTTTTTCTTCTCCTTCTTGTCATATACCAGGCATAAAATAAAGATCTAATCTGCATTAGAAAAAGCATATTCAAAGCAGTTATTTGTTTTTAAACCACCACCATATTACGATTCAAAAATTGTCGATTCATTCACTTCTCCTATCTCACGGTGACCCTAATATCGAACGCAAGAACGAATAACAAAGCCCTTTCCACGAATTTTCCGCAATTTCCGTTCGGCGACTGCCCCAGTTACAAATTCAATGTTTGTCAACAGAGTCAATTCGTCAAATAATACCTCCCATCGTGTACGTATATGGATAGGTAGAGGGCAAACAAAAAGACGAATTAAAACGAATTTTCGGCCATCGGGATGCTCGATCCCCAGCGAGCAGCGATGGCTTTGCCGTAACGGACTCGTTATGACGCTATTAATTTTTAAAATGGAGCCGGCGATATCAACAAAAGAAAGAGGAATCGGAATCGATTCTGTCACCCAAAAAAAATGAGGTTGAATATATGTATGTATGTGTGCGGATGATGTCGGTAGGGGTGGATATGGGACCGGTTTCTGTTGGCGTATTTATTGTTTGTTGATATCCCGGATGGTAATTTTAGATAGTAGAAATGGGAATAACCGATGCAGGTAGCTTTGAATATGAAGAGATGTGTTATTTTTTTTTTATTATTATTATTTTTCTAATGTGGTGGGTGCTTAGTTGCAGTGACTCCGTAAACTGTATCGCTTGTCTGGCTATCACTGCAACTCTCGCGGTGTAGTTTTTGTGCGTGTATGTTGTGTTCAATTGGATTTGTGACAGCATTATATCGCCTTTTATGATGCCGCGCTCCCAACAGCGAATGGCAAGTCGATCCGGGATTAAATTCTGTGAAAAAATGTCACCGTCCCTCCAGAGAATTGAACCCAGGCGCCTATCGTCCCCTCACAACGATAGTCAGCCGCCTAACCATTGCGGTCATCGACCCGTTTGAATACGTTAATGTAATTTTAAGGAAATAGAAAAGGGTAATAATGGATCTATGAGGATAAATGAAGCTGTAAGAAATTTCGATATGCCAGCGATAATGATTAAAGTGCGGTAACAGTAATTTTGGTAATTTTTTTTACCGGTAATTTTGAAAAAATCTAATAAAATCACATTTAAGCGACAGCGACCATCCTTTTTATGCATTATGCGCCATCTATAGCCTTGAATCTTTCAGAGAGTTGCATTGTTTTGTAGCAGATGGCAGTGATAGTTGGATTAGTAAGTAATTCCCCGATTTCGATTTATGTTGGACCATTCAGGGGTAGTACTAAACCAACAGTCTGTCCATCAACTGTCAAATATAAACGACCAAACAGGTTGTATTGGCAATATGGTTACGTTTTATTTGATTAAATTTTATAGAATACAGTAGTTTGGTAGTTTGTTTTGAATCTTGTGGGAAAAAAGTAAATAATACTACTAAATATGCTTGCAAATTTTGTGGGAAGTGTTACAATCTAAATGGAATAAGAATTCAAAATCATATAAATAAGTGGAAGTTGGGTAAAGGAAAAGAAAACGTTCCAAATAGAAAAATCGATTGTGTTAACCTCAAAAACTGAAAATGATTTTTTGTCTGCTTCTGAGTCGACTTCATCGTCTGGTTTATTAGCCAAAACCGAAGGAACAAGTACAGACAGTACACTATCACTCCCATATGAATTTGATACAGATGCAGAAAAGCGAAAAATTCAAAATAAAAGTTTCTACGCTTCCTTAGCTTCGTTGAGGTTAGATTAGTTGTTTGTAGTTTTGCAAAATAAAAGTTTGGACGTTTTGGTGGAATTCTTGGTGGGATAATATTACGAGTATTATACTACTATTGCAGTATTAATAAAATTATTGTAGCTAATTACAACGCCCGTTCGAAAACACATATTTTGCTTTAGGAAAAAAATCTGGGAGCTCCTTGCAAGAGCTGTATTTTCTTCTGGTACCATAAGCCTAGGTATATTTGAAGAAGAAGGATTTGTAGAGGCTTTTAAACGCATTAGACCATCATTGGAACTGCTAACAAGGTAGTTCTGTCAAATAGACTGTTGGATTCCGAATTTTTAAGAGTTAAAGCCAACATATATGTTAAAATGCACGAAGCCGTTTCCCTAACTCTAAAATGTGATGGTTGGTCAAACATTAGGCATGAGGGAATAATAAATTTCGTAATTAATACCCCAACTCCTGTAGTTTATAAATGTTTAGATACCAAAGCTACCACATAAATTTTTGGCAATGGTTACAGACAACGCAGCCAATATTAAATCGAAAGTCATGGTTAAACATATGAAATACAGCCAGGTGTTAGCGGCAACATTCAAGGAAAAACTCTATTATCTCTATCTATTTTACAAAATAAGCAAGATCTACAGGAACTAGCCATTTCCCAAAATGTAGCAGATATTTTAAGCAAAGACATCAAAACTAGAATTTTGACCGACAAAGTATACTGGGTAACTACGAGTAGAAACATTTGTAGAAATATTTAAAGTTATTACCCGGATTATTACAATTTTGGAGTCAGATCGCCCTAAAATCAGTTTTGTAGCTGAAGCTTTAAAAGAAATTGAAACCCACTTTTTGAACTGCTTACCTGATTCCTCTTTAACAAAAGAAGAAGAAAAACAGCTGATGCAGTCATTCAAATAGAGAAAAGGAGTGGCCCTTTCACCATTAGATTTTGCATCCAATATATTAGACTGTACCAATCTGGGAAAAGATTGAACACCTAAACACATTTTGAAAGGGATGGAGTTCTAAAGAAGGTTATTGGAAATCTGATTTTTTATGGAATATGGCAAAATCAGAAAGTGTTATTGATATACAATGGTGGAAAGGTCTATGTTCTGAAATGAATCAGCTATAGCTGTTGCGATTTTAGGCAATATATATAATGCATTTTTTTATTTTTAATAGTTAAATTAAACTTCTATTATTTACAGAGGTACCTGCATCATCAGCCGCAACTGAAATGCCTTTTAGTACCTATAGTTTAGTACCCAAGTTTAATCGCTTAACCAACAAAAAAAGCTGCAAAATTAGTATTCGTAAAACATAACCTGCAATCGATGAAAAGGGAATATTGGCAAGAAAGGAAGCCATTAGAGATAGATAGATAGATAATTAAGTGGGATGGCTATGTGGCCTCTTGCTACTGCGACCCATAGGTCTATTGTAGCTCCCTATTATCTAGACCACCTGGTCTAGCTTAGCCTTTTTTATGAAGCTTTCCAGCCTTGCCGGGTTGGTCTTCATGTAGCTCGCCGAGTGTAGGTATGGTTCGCCAATGCACTCTAGCCTTAATCTGGCTAGTCCCTCGCATTGGCACAGAATGTGCTGCGAGGTCTCTTCATCTGTCTGACAGATTCTGCACATGGTGTTTTCCGCCAGACCAAGGTTGCTCATATGCTTGTTGAGTCTGTTATGTCCTGTTAAAAGGCCTACAACTAGCCTGACCGTTCTCCTGCTTTTGTTCAGAAGGTCCTCGGTGTATTTAGGCATGTATTCTTTAATGAATTCTTTAGCCTGCCGCTGTCCTGGGGAGTTTTTCCACCATTCGAGGGATTTACTTGCCGACCATTTCTCCATGGTTTTGACTACCTCCCTTTTCGTGGTTTCACACGATGGTATAGGTCCAATGAGTGGCCTAGACGTTCCTTCTTTGGCCAGGGCATCAGCCTTCTCATTTCCTTTAATACCTTCGTGTCCCGGTACCCAAGCTAGGGTCACCTTGCCGTGCGCCCCTAGTTCATTTAGTGCGCATATGCAGTCCCATATCAGCTATGATGTGATCTTTGTTGCGTCAAGCGCTTTTATCACCGCTTGATTATTAGTGAAGGTGGCTATGGGTTTTTGTTCTGTCCCTTGCCTTAATATTTCTCTGAGTAGTAAATCGCAACTGTTTCTGCCTGGAAAACTTCCGTTTCCTTCAATAGACTTAAACTGATTTCCGTTCTTGGTTTAGCTCCGAGTATTCCGGCTCCTACACCCTGTTCCGTTTTCGAGCCGTCTGTATACCAGTGTAGAGAGGCTTTAACGGGAGAGCCACCTTTCCAATGCTCTCGTTCTGGTATTATGGTTTTATATTTTTTGTTGAAGTTGTATTTTGGAACCATTACGTCTGTGGGTAAACAGGTTACCTCCCCGGTTTTTAATTCTTTAATCAACTTCTGATATATTCTCCCATGTGTGGAGCCTCGCTACTCCGGCCTGGTGGGTCTCCGGCCACCACACCACTGACCCGTATGTTATAATAGGTCTGATCACCCTTGTGTATAGCCATAAGGTCATTTTTAGGTTTAATCCCCAGTTTTTTTCCACACGATTTTCTGCATCTGCCGATGGCCATGGATGCCTTATTGCATGTCTTTTGTATGTGTATATTCCAGGTGAGTTTTTGATCAAAGGTAACCCCCAAGTATTTTGCTTCCTTGGCCACTGGGATTTCTATATCCCTTAATCTTACCGGTTTAAGCTCCCTAAGATCTCTCTTTTTTGTGAATGCAACAATCTGTGTCTTCATAGCATTAATAGATAGCCTTTCTCGAATGCACCAATGGTTCACAATATTTAGGGCTGTTTGCATTCGTTCAGAAATCACTCCTGCAAATTTTCCCTTCACTACGATTGCCAGGTCGTCTGCATATCCGAGGCAATAAAAGCCCTTGGCTGACAGTTCCTCTAGCAGCTCATCGACTAGGTTTGCCCACAGTAGAGGCGACAGTACCCCTCCCTGTGGGCAACCCTCCACCCCCTGGCCTTGCTGTTAGGGTGGCTTCACCTATTGTGGATATGACCACCCTGTTTTCCAGACTGGCCTTTACCCACCGACAGAGTATGGGTGAGATACCTCGTCTGGCTACTGCTTCTACAAGAGAGTGCGTTGTGGCGTTATTAAACGCTCCTTCTATGTCCAGAAAAATTTATCCTCTATGGTTTTAGAGAGTAGTCTATTCAAATCATCCAGTGCCAGTTCTGTTGATTTGCCGGGTTGGTACGCGTATTGACGGTCGCTGAGTGGTTTAGCTTTCAAAGCGCCGTCTCTTATATGTCTGTCAATTAGCCTTTCAAGTGTTTTAAGTAGAAAGGATGACAGACGTATGGGTCTGTATGACTTAGAGGTGAAGTCCGCAACTCTACCTATTTTGGATAGGTATACCACTCTTACTTCTCGCCATTTTGTCGGTATGTATCTCCATGCAATACAGGATTTGAAGATTTTACACAGATGGGGAACTAATGCCATGGAACTAAGCCATTAGAGAAAGGAAGAATGCTCCAAAAACTGTTACCACAAGAGAAGTGAGATAGAGACGTAACAC